>CM053588.1:99033413-99048704 GCA_028646515.1 Pseudochirops corinnae
TTCTCTTCCCAATTTTTCTTCCACTTCTCTGATTTGTTTTTCAAAGTCCTTCTTCAGCTTACCTCTAGCTTTAAGACATTCTTCATGTTCATTGGAGGCCCCTGGTGAGAGAGCTCTGGCTGAACTCTCCTCCTCCCTCTCTTTGCCATGATCTTTCTTTTCCCCAAAGAAGGAATCTAGGGTTTGGTTGCTATTCTTACTTTGCTTTTCATGCTTATTTCTACTCATGGTTGGTCAGGCTGTGATTTTTTTTTAAATCTCTGTAGGGCTCTGCTTCCAGAAGGGAAAGCTCTGTCCCAAATTGCTGGGGTCCTCCCAGCTGCTGTAGCTTTCAGGAAGGTGCTGGGTCCCTTTCCTACTTACTTCCGGCTCCCTGGACAATGAAGACTCCAGGACCGAGGCCCAAGACCACGATCCAAATCCAGGCCACTCAACACGAGAGCACTTGGCCTCCGAACAATCGCTTAGTTCCCCTGCTGTCTGCAGGCCACAGGTGGGGAAGCTGCAACGTGGAGGCGGGTGCAAAACCTCTGCCTTGTGCTTTCCAGCCCTGGGGGCCTTTTAGCCAGACTGCTTTTCCTCCTCGATTTCGCAAGCTCCACTGACCTAGTTCTGAAAGCTGCTTGCAGCTGCAGCTAATCTGAGGCTCCTCCCATCCAGCTGCCCCCGGGGCTCAGCCAGGGCTTCAAGCCAGGCTGGTTTTGGTTTGCAGTGCTGATATGGTTCCTCGTAGCTGAGCTGACTTTAGTGGAAAGTATATTTGTGCGCATTTTGGAGCTCTAGGATTAGTTTAGAGTCATATTTTAATGGGTATTTTGGGGTGGCTATGTGAGAGCTGCAATATGTTGCTGCTCCTATGCTGCCATCTTGGCTCTGCCCCCCTCTCAGATACTTTCTAGCTATGTGTCCCTGGACAAGTCACTTAACCCAGTTTACCTCAGTTTTCTCATCTGAAAAAAATGAACGAGTAAAGGAAATGACAAACCACTCTGATATCTTTTCCAAGAAAGATACTATTGCATTTGTGTTGAATGTATCTGTGTGGAAAGGATATAGAATTAATTTAAAAATGCTTGACATAAGGAAATATAAATAAAGTTTTTATCATCCACAACTAAGGAAACTGATCTTCAGAAACATTGTGACTTGCCATGGCCTAATGGACTATCAATGTTAGAAGTAGGATTCAAACCCAACACTTCTCCATGGAAAGTTTAGTTTTCTATCCACTTTATATTATCATACTACTTCTAATAAGCAAAACCAATATTCCAACCCAGGCTCAAATTTAATACCCATTTCACCATAACAGGTATCATCTTTCATCAGATTTTTGGTGCTCAGTGGACAGAGAGCAAGATTGCACAGTGAACTGAGACATGGATTGGCAATCAGGAAGGCCTGAGTTAGAATACTGCCTTAGATACTTACTAGCCCAGCGGTTCTCAACCTATGGGTTATGTTCAATTCAAATACATCCTGCATATCAGATATTTACATTACAATTCATTACAGTAGCAAAATTACAGTTATGAAGTAGCAATGAAAATAATTTTATGGTTGGGGGTCACCACAACATGAGGAACTGTATTAAAGGGTCACGGCATTAGGAAGGTTGAGAACCACGGTACTAGCCCAGTGACCCTGGGCAAGTTACTTAACCTCTCAGCTTCCATTTTCTTTATTTTAAAATGAGGGTGATAATGACAGCTACATCTTAGAATTATTGTGAGGATCAATGAGATGATATAAGTAAAGAGTTTTGTAAATTTTAAAATGCTATATAAATGTCAGCAGTTATCACACAGGCTTTTAATTCAATTTGAAAATCACTTATTCATATGCTAGGTATTGTGAAATAGGATTTAAAGGCAAAAAAAATAGTTTCTGTTCTCAAAAATCTTACAACTTACTGAGGATGGAGGCAAGTGAGAATGTAACAACATTCACACAAATAAGTGAATAAAAAACATCCATAATAAGCCAATTACACTTTGGCTCAATCAATAAGAATTTATTATAATCTTTTATGTACCAGTACTATGCTAGACACTGGCAATGCAAAGACAAACTCCTACCCTGAAGGAGCTTAGAGTCTACCAGAAGAGGTAACATATAACTATATACAAAATGCATATAAAATAAATACAGATTACTGCTGAGGGAGTGGGTACTGCTAGACGTTGGGGAGGGATCCTTAAAGGTTTCATGTGAAAGATGATTCTTGAGTGGGTTTTCAAGTGATTCTAAGAGACAGAAGTAGTTTAATAACTCTTTGAGCAAAATTTCAGATTGATCTCCAAAATAGTTAGATCAGTTCACAATTTCACCAACAATGAATCAGTGTCCCATTTCTCCACATCCCCTCCAACATTTGTTGCTTTTCCCCTTCAATTTTTAAAAGGATTAACAAGTTGTACACAGATTTCCAGTTTCATATGCAATCATCTGCTTTATCATACTATGTTATAAAAATGCTTGTTTCATTCTGTAAATTAAAAATTGAATATTTTTAAAAAGGAGACAGAGATGAGAAAGGAGTGCTTTCCGAGTAGAGATTAAGGCCAATGCAATGGTGAAGAGATTGGAAATGGAATACCGTGTGTGGGGAACAGCAAGAAAATTAGTTTGGCTAAATTACAGAAAGAGGAGAAATATATAATGAAGCTGGAAATATAGATTGGGGAAAAGTTGTGAAAGGATTTGAATGACAAATAGAGGAGTTTAGATTTTATCCTAGAAGCAACAGGAAACCATTACAGTTTATTGACCAGAAGAATGATATGGCCTGACCTGTGCTTAAAGAAAATCATTTGGACAGCCATAGTAGATAGAGGATGGGTAGGAGTAAGGAGAGTCTAGGGAGTCAGATCAATTAGGAGGCTACTGGAATAATACAGGTAATAAAGTACTGGACCAAGTTAAGCAATGAGAAAGGGTCAAATAAAAGTGATATTGTAGAGGTAGAAAGAACAAGATTGGACTAGTGATTTAATGTGTGTGGTAAGAGAGAGAAAATTGAAACAACCTTCCACTAACCCCCAGAGGGGAAGTGATTTGCTCAAGATCACAAAGCAAGTATTTAGTTGTTTCTAAAATTGAGATAGAGTCAACTAAAGCCAGCATCTCATCGAAGCAGAGACTAGCAGAGACCTTAGAGAATATCCCGTCCAATCATTTTTTAAAATGGAGATTGAAATGGAGGCACAAAGTTAGTATTAGGGCAGAGACCTATGTTTCCTGAATAACAATCTTCTTCCATGCAGGATTTTGAAATGTGACTTCCCTAAAGAATATCAGTCCTTTCTAGAGCAATGATCCCAGGTCTCATGATTTATAAATAGCATTTGAGTGTATGGAGATGAGAGAGAGGAGACAAAGAGATGAAGAGTTTAGTTCAAGACATTTTCAGAGTCAAGTACTTGTGGTACATTCAATTGGAGAAATACAACAGACTATTGGAAATAGAGTACTTCAGTACAAAATAATTTGAGACCAAAGATATATTTTACAAACCTTAATACTGATCAAAAATTTCATAGTTCAGAGTCAAAAATAATGCCTTGAAATAAACAGTAATAAGAAAGAAACAAACTACTGAAAGACAAAATTCCCATTGTAGTTTCAAATAGATGGTATATAACTTTGAGGTTTTTGTTTTTATTTTTTTAGCCTTTAAAAAAACTCAAAAAAAGAGAAAGCAGTGCACTCATCAAAAATGATGAATTGAAGGGTTTCTAAATGGAAGTGGGAGAAAAGAAAGCTGCCACTTTTAGAACAAAATGAAGAGCTTTATAGACTCCTATTAGAATCTTCCCACAAAGAACATGTCAATGATTTCTAGAATCTTGATTAGAAGATAAAAAGGCGTTTTTCTTTTCAAAGTATATTTTAAATCTCACTCCTTCTCTTCTTAAATTTCTGGGTGGTATTAAGAGGCTCCTGATATAGTAATTATTGATTGACATTTAAATGTTTGGAACAGGGACACTATCCTTTACGGTGCCTTCTTATGCCCTACAATTGGAGTTGAAATAATAGGTCTCAGAAAATGAGAAAGTAATAAGCCATGTGATTGAATTTGAAATGCAGTTTTGTGTTACTAACAGAATAAATCATTCTGGATTGACAAGTGTCCTACCTGTTAAAAAAGAATAGACCTTCAGAAGACCATCAAAAATGACCTAGAAACTCAGGAGTTCTAGCTTTGCTCTTAACTCTGAGAGAGCTTCAAAACAGTTTTAAGAGACCCATAGAAGGATGATAATTTTTGCTGGACTCTCTTAAACAAGACTTGACTGAACTAGAAATAGCAGGAAGCATGTAGACAAGAAGTATGTCACCTAAGGGACTTTGGTTCTTTCTCTTTTTGCATTCAGACTAAATGTTTAATTGTCCCTTCCTTGTTAACTCCTTTCCAGAGTTTGTCCTTTGCTCTCCCTCCCTTCCCCCTTTCTTTCACCTTCTCTCTACCTCCTTCCTTTTTCCTCTCCTTTTCCCCTTCTCTCTCCCCTCTTTCCATCCTCTCTTCTTACCTCTTTTTTTTCCCTTTTACTCTCCTTCCTCCCCCCCCACTTTCTCCTCTTTTTTGAAAACTACTAATTTGTAATCTAGCTTCATTGCCTTTGCTGGAATATCTGTGTGGTGTCTCAGATTGTTGCTGTTAAAAATTGTTTATTCTATCCATAAAACAGATGTGAATGCTTTATTGAAGTATACATTTCTCTAAAAGACCATGTTTTAGGATTCTCATAGACTACCATTATCTGAGTAGAGGAAATTTATGCCTCTTTAATCAAGTGGGGTTTAGCATCTTGTAATGTTAGCTTGGCTACTTCCTCAAGACTACAGGAGTTAACGAATGGGAAAGGAATCTCCTCCAAGCAAGTGTTCATGAAATAATATTTTTTAAAAAAGTTAATATGCCTTTATGGAACTCACTTTGTGAGATTAAAAACTCTGCATACTATTTATCACACAAACCAAAATAAAATATTCTGCCTCAACTGTGTTTTATGTGATTTAAAAAATATGTAAATGTAACACATATGGGTTTCGGAGCTAAAAGTACCAACCTACACTAACACTGATAGATTTGGTCCCCAGAATTTAGGTGGCTATCTCTCATTACCTCAGAGATTAGAGAAAGCCCTGAGGGCTTGGGGGCTATGATTTTCACACAATGAGTTCCCAGCAGTGTTATCCATTCCCAAAATTTATCAATCAATTTGCCAGATTTACTGTTTTCTAAAGAAGTTATTTACTTTGGTGGTATAGTAGCTAATACAAAACAACCCTCTCCCCCCTCCAAAAAAAAAATCTTACACATACACAATGTCAAGATCACAAAATCCAAGTAAAATGGGCTAAAACTTAGAATTTATATAGTAACTCATAGCTCCATGAAGTGGTTTTGCTGGAATCCTCACAATGTCTCCCTTAGGTATGGTATAAATTTTCTGTTGAGTCCCTTTTAGAACCTTTCATCAGATATTTCATGTTCATATTCAGTTGGTCCTTAGCTCCTGATCCTGACACTGCCATTAGCTCTTCTGAGTTAGAATGCCAATGGGATGTTCAAAATTCTTCAAAGCTTTCAAAGTTCACAAGCTCTTCTTTTGGTCAAGGTGGTAGGGAGGGTAGGCGATGAAGACAGAGGTAAAAACCTTTACAGAGGTAAAGACTGAGGTTTAGTCTTGGGCTAATTATTATTCATCGTAAACCTTCAACTAATCTAAAAAATCAATACGTACTCACTGTATTATATGTTGTAGTAGATGGAATGTGAGCTTCAGAGTCAGGAACACCTGAATTCAAGGCCTGCCTCTGACACCTAATGGCTAAGTGTTTCTCAGTTGCTGAGCAAGACTCCACCCCCACTCCTCTACCCCGGCATTGGTAGGACAATTTCTTTTCCAGGAGTTCTTCATATCAGTCAAATTATTTTGCTGTTCAGACATGTCAGACTCTTTGTGACCCTGATGACAGTCTCTTCTATCATATACTATCTCTTGAACTCTAAGTTCATATTCATGGTTTCCATGAAACTATTTATTCATCTCATCCTCTGTCATCCCCTTTTCCTTTTGCCTTCGATCTTTCCCAACATCAAGGCTCTGCTAGAGTCATTGTTCTTGGTTTAAAAAACAGCATGAAAATCAATTTAATATATATTAAGCTGTATGAGTTTCCAGACAAATGCTCACAAACCTTAGGTTATTGACAACATCATTTGGTTATTTTGCATTTTTTGAGACAGTCAGGGTTAAATGATTTGCCCAGGGTCATAAAGTTAGTAAGAGTCTGAGGCTGAACTTGATCTCAGATCCTCCTGACTTCTGGGCCAGTACTTTATCCAATGAGTCACCTAGTTGCCCTGTTGTTCTATAATCTTCAATGATTCTCTAATAACTATGTTTTTTGGAGTTGAAGTTCCTTAGTCTATCATTAAAAGCTGTCCACAATATTGCCACAATGCGCCTCTCCAGTCTTACCTACTACCTGCTTCATGAGCTCAATCCAATTCACCATAAATGTATGAAGCAAATTCTATATATGTGTGTATAAGCATCAACTGTGGTTCTAGGAACATAGGACTTAAATTGAAAAAAAAAAAGTTTTTTATTGTAAAAAGGAGCCTACGATTTAATAAGGATTGGGTGTAATACAACATATAACAAGTAGAAATGATAGAGGGTGGAAAGAGAACAGTACTGAGGAGAGACACAGGGGAAAAAAATCATGTAAAATTCCAAGAGAAATTTTAAAATCACAACAGGTCATAGAATCATTGAGCTACATCTATTTGGATTAAGAAACCATAGAGTCTAACCCCTGCACTTTGTAGATGGGGAAACTGAGATTTAAGCATGTTAAATGACTCGTTCAAGATAAAACAGACAGTAATTGTCAAGGAAAGAAAGAAACAAACATGTTTTAAATTTTTGTTATTTCTAATTTATAAGGAGCTATACTAAGCCCTTGGAGTACCAATACAAAAGTGAGACAGCCCCTACCTTCAGGGAGCTTACATTCAAGTGGAGGAGGGTTAGTGGTGAATGAAAGGATTGCTGTCCAACTTTTCCTTCCAAGGAGCTATTTCTATTTATTACTTCTTGAAAACTATTGATTTTTAATAAAAGTATGATCAGCACCCATATTTTAGTTTGGTACTACCTTCAATACAATACAACCTTTTGAATAGAAACATGTTTAAAATATCTACTATGTGCTGGGCATTTAAAAAATGTTTTCACATTTAATTCCTACAGCAACCCTGGGAGGGAGGTTCTATTATGATAATAACATTACAGTTGTGGAAATTGAGGCACAGAGTGATTTTCCAAGGGTCGCAAAACTTTTAAGCATCAAAGATCAGATTTGAACTCAAGTCTTCCTGTCCTAGACCCAGAAATCTACCTATTACACCAGCTAGCTTGGTATTTCAACCAAAGTCTTCTGATTCTGAAGTTATTATTATTTTCATTCGTGTTTGTCAACAAACATTTATTAAATTACTACTATGGACAGCTGGTGGTGAAGTGAAAGGAATGCTGGACCTGGAGTCAAAAAAGTTCATCTCCCCGAGTTCATCTAACCTCAGACACTTACTAGTTTGTGACCTTGAGCAAGTCACTTAACCCCATTTTCCTCAGTTTCCTCATATGTAAAATCAGTTAAAGAAGGAAATGACAAACCACAATAGCACATTTGTGAAGAAAAGCCCAAACTGGATCACAAAGAGACAGACATGATGGAAAAACAACTGAACATTGTATCAAGTACTGTGCTAAATTCTAGTGCTAAGCCCGGCACCATCCCTGGGGTGGTGTGGGGCAATCTGAACTGACTTGAAGGAGGTAGGAGAAGAGTTTTCAACAAGTGGATAGAGGACAGAATTCATGTTATGCATGAGGGACAGTGAGGGTCAAAGGCTTGAGGATAAGAAGAATAAGAAAATGGACTAGCGTGTAATTCGCTTTGATTAGAGCACAGAGTCCATGAAACACAAAGTTTAGTATAGTTTATTCTTGAAGACTATGAAGGCCTTTTGATGCCTCTGTTGATATCTGATTCTTTATTTAACAGGAAATGAAAAATTACTGGAATTAAAAAAAACATTGTTGAGAGGAATGATGCAATAAAGGCAATTCATTAGGACAACTGCTGAAGGATAGACTATAAAAGTGAGTTATTGGAGGAAAGAAAAGCTAGTTAAGAGATGATAAGGACATGAACAGGGTAGTTTCAATGAGAATAGGAAAAAATGAGGGAAGATAAATAGGGGAGGGGGCTGATCAAATAGAATCAACATCACTTTAGCTGTTCAATTATTTTAGCCCTGTCCAAATTTTCATGTTTACTTGTGGTGTTTTCTTGCCAAAGAGCCTGGAGTAGATTGCCATTTCATTTTCCAGTTCACTTTACAGATAAGGAAACTATTACATAGTTAATAAATGTCTGAGGTCTAACTTGAACTTGGGTCTTCCTACCTCCAGGAGTAGTGCTCTATCCATTGTACCACCTAACTGATTCCAATGATACTTAGCAGTTCACCATACGTTGGAGGAAAGGAGTAACAGAGGACATAATAATAATTTCAACCTGGGAGGTTGGGAGGATAGTGGTGTCATCAACAAATAAATCAGATTTAGACTGAGGAGAATATTTGGAGGGGGTGAAATGTGGAGAGATGATAATCTGAGTTTTGGACAGAGTGGATTATTCATTATTTCAGGAATATTTGATTCTTGGTGACCCCATTTGGGAATTTCTTGGCAAAGACACTGGAATACTTGTCAATTTTCTTCTGTAACTCATTTTATAGATGAGAAGTGGAGACAAACAGGATTAAATGACTTGCCCAAGGTCACACAGGTAGTAAATGACAGAGGTTGGATTGTACTCTTGAAATTGGTCGAATATAAAGAAGGCAAATTATTGCACTGATATCCCACTTAAAAATTTAACAAAATTATATTTGGTGAAATTTAAATATTTTTTCAAACAAATCATAATGTTTTCTAATGAGATATTTTAAAAACCTCTGAATACAATTGATCCATAACACCTCTTTTTATTAGCACCTTCACTGAAAAGCTTTTGAACTGAAAATGAATCTATTAAAAATTACTTTGTTACTAGACAATACTAGAGTAGTTTAAACTAATTTGTCATCATCCACCTAGACAATATGATTTTCATATCTTTGAGAAAACAGTGCCAAAGCTCAGAAATAAATATCAGTCCCTTCATTAAAAGATGAATGACTTTGGAAATACTTCTGAATGTCTCTATCAAAGTAGGATTTTTGGAGATTTCTAGGTGTTTGAAGGTCAGTTGAAGAAATAATGCTTCTTTTCTCTCATAGTTTTTGGCATTTGACAGCTACCTCTGAGGAAACCTTCCTGATTCTACTACATCAAGTAGACCATCCTGGAAAACACTGCTCAGGATTTGAGAAGCCTAATATTTTTTAATAAATTTATTTATTTATTTAGTTAGTTTTCAACATTCATTTCCATAAGATTTTGAATTCCAGATTCTCTCTCCATCTTTCCCCTCCCCCAATCCCAAGATGGCATGTAATCGATATAGACTCTACATATACATTTATATCAAACTTGTTTTCACATTAGTCATGTTGTAAAGAAGAATTAAAATGAATGAAGAAAAACACAAGGAAGAAGAAACAAACAAAAGAGAGAACAAATAATATGCTTCAATCTGCATTCAGGCTCCCTAATTCTTTTTTCTGGACGTGGACAGCATTTTCCATCATGAGTCTTTTAGAGTTGTCTTAGATCCTTGCATTTCTAAGAAGAGAAATCTATCAAAGTTCGTCATCACACAATGTCACTGTTACTATGTATAATGTTCTCCTGGTTCTTCTCACTTCATTCAGGATCAGTTCATATAAGTCTTTTTGGTTTTTTTTCTAAAGTCTGTTTGTTAATTTCTTAAGCACAATAGTATTCCAGTATATTAATATACCATAACTTGTTCAATCATTCCCCAATTGATGGGCATTCTCTCAATTTCCAATTCCTGGCCACCACAAAAAAAGATGCTATAAATATTTTTGTACATGGGGGTCCTTTTCCTTTTTGCACGATCTCTCAGGGACACAGACCTGGAAGTGGTATTGTGGGGTCAAAGGGTATGCATGTTTTTATTGCCCTTTGGGTATAGTTCCAAATTGCTCTCCAGAATGGTTGGATCAGTTCACTATTCCACCAAAAATGCATTAGTGTTTTAATTTTCCCACATTTTCTCCATCATTTTCCTGTTTTGTCATTTTAGCCAATTTGATAGGTATGATGTAGTATTTCAGAGGTGTTTTGATTTCATTTCTCTTATCAATATTTATAACTTTTTATATGACTATAATTTTAATTTCTTACTCTGAAAACTGACTGTTCATATGCTTTGACCATTTATCAATGACTTGTAATCTTATACATTTAACTCAGTTCTCTATGTATTTTAGAAACAAGGACAATGGTTGTAGAATTCTTTCCTAGTTTTCAGCTTCCTTCCTAAGCTTGGTTGCACTGGCTTCATGCAAAAGCTTTTCAATTTAATGTAATCAAAATTATACATTTTTGCATTTCATAATGTTCTCTATCTCTTGTTTGGTCATAAATTCTTTCATTCTCTGTAAATCTTGCAGGTAAACTATTTCCTGCTCTCTCAGTTTGCTTATAGTATCAGCCTTTACATCTAAATCATGTACCCAGGGAACCTAGTTTTAGAGAAGAGGTGAATGAATGGTTCAATGCAATTCAAAGCAGTGTGCATGGCCTAAAGGAGAAGGGCCCAGTACTTCATTTCCCAAAATTGTCTGTCTTGGTAAAGGGTGATTGTATCATGGCATAGAGATAGAGCTCCAAGATCTCCACAGTTGTAGGGCATTTAAAGGGCAAAATGTCATGCAGGCGTTAGCATAACAGAGTAAAAAGTGTAGGCTATGATGAGGACAAGATTGTCATGGGATTCTTGAAACCAGGATTCAGTTTTGATCCTATGGAGTCAGCGAGATAAATGACTGCACAAAGGACTCTTCAGTGGATCATCTTTGTATCTTGCTGGAAGTAGAGATTGAGCTATGAATATTCAGTTAAGAAAAGTTTACTGGGTAAGATGTAGGATAGAGAGGACTGAAAGCTAAATCATTCCCTACCTGGCATTTGAGTCTGTAACTAATTACACACTTTTGTGTATGGGGGATAAGAATGACTATAAGGATAGCTACAGGTATCTATTTAAAAACTAGTCTTGTTAGGTGTGGTGCTAGTGGAGATGAAAAGATTAACCTAAAACAAACAAACAAACAAAACTAATTAGTTCCTGTTCTCAATATGCTTACATTGGGGTTGGGGTGGGGTGGGGAAATAAATGCTCAAATAACTAATTTCAAAATACATGAAACAAATCTGAGGAATGGAAAAGAGCAGTAGAAATTGTCTATTGAAAGAATCATGGCAGGAGGTACCATGAGATGAATATTGAAGGGATATAAAAAGTCATAGTAGAAGAATGAGTGCATCCAATGAATGTCAGTGCAAAAGGCGCAGGGATAGTGTGGAATATAGTACATGAGGAAAAGCAAGTTGGTCAGTTTGATTGGCCATTGAGCATGAGAAGGAGAATAATGTGCAGTAAATATGAGAAGACAGCCTGGAGCCATATCATGATGAGCTATAAAAACCAAACAGAGTTTGTATTTTATCGTAGAGACAGGATGGGTCATTGTGGTTTTTTGAGTGAGGAAGTGACATGATCAAATCTGTGTTTTAGGAATATCAATTAATACACATTTATCAAATTTTGCCAGCTACTGTATTAAATCACTGCAGCTGGGAATACAGAAGTAAGACAATCTCTTCCCACAAAGTATTTACAATCTACCGGAGCAGAAAAGTAACTTCAGGGCTACAGATGATCGGTAGCTGTGTAGATAGGTGGGTAGCTCTCTGTCTCTAGGATATTTTGGTGGAGGAGAAGGAAAGAGGCATTTATATAGCACCTATAATGTGCCAGGCACTGTGCTAAGAGCTTTTGACAAATAATATGTCATTTGATCCTCACAATAATCCTGTGAAGTAGGTGCTGTTACTATCTCCATTTTATAGTTGAGAAAACTGAGGCAAATAAAGGTCAAAAGACTTCTTCAGAATTACATAACTAATAAGTGTTTGAGGTTGGATTTGAACTCAGGTTTTCCTAAGCCTAGGCCAGACACTCTAGGCACTGTGTTCCTAGCTACCTCCTAAAAGAGCACCGATTCTGAAGGACATCAAATCCTACCTCTGAGCACTTTTGGGCAAATTATTTATTGCCTTTTGCCCTCAATTTCTTTGTCTATAGAATAAAAGTGTTGGACTAGATAGCTTGCAAGGCCACATCTAATTTAGTGGCCTCCTGTAATAAGATTTTCCTGATATCTTCAATTCCTAGTGTCCCTCAACTGTAGTGCCTAGTCAGGTAGATAGATAGGCAGACAGGTAGGGAGGTAGATAGATAGATAGATAGATAGATAGATAGATAGATAGATAGATAGATAGATAAATAGATAGATAGGATAGAGAATTTTCCATTTTTATAGTTCCCTTGCTAGAGCTTGTTTTTTGCAGTCAAACAATAAAGTTTGGCTCCTTAATTCCCCAGAATGATCTCAACTTGTCCAGTCAGGTGCTAAATTTCATCCCTTCCTGCATAATCTATTTTAATCTACACCACTAAAAAATGAAATGGGAGCCCATAGTCATATGTTTCAACATACTTCATTAATGTCTGATCTGTATCAACTATTTCCATTTTCCCCAAAGCTTTCCTTTTCTTGATATTCCAATAATTATTATCATGATAGGATTTAAAACTGGAAGAAACCTCATAAATAATTTAGTCCAGCTCATTAACATAACTGACACCCATATTTAGCACCCATCTTATGATTAACAAAGGTAACAAGCCACTGCCAGTATTTTGTCTATTTTTTTTCTTATTTCAGAACAAATTATTTTCCATTATATAATGCCTTTCTCATTACTCCTGTATGGTAGTCCAAGAGTTGAGTTGGTCTATGGTGTAGTCAACGTAGTGTAGTTATCATGAACCGTTAGCAATTTCACCCAAGGAGATGGAATAAAGCACAGACCAGGTCCTTTCGGTTGGCTGTTGTTCTTTGTTCTTGAAGAGGAAAAAAATGACATCACTATGTTAGAGTCAAGTCACAACGTGTCCAACTATGGCTGATCAGACCAGTATGAGACGAGAATGCTCTACCACAAGTCTGGCACAAATAAACCATGTGTACATTTAGGGTCGAAATTTACACATCTTTCCTTTCTTTGGAGTTTCTTAAATTCTGCTTTGCTCATATAGCATAACATCTCTGATGAGGGCACACTATGCTTGGTGGTCCTGTTCCGGTGTCTCCCATGTCACCATAAGGTTAACAGGATATAAGATCTTCCCCACCCATTAATAAGCCTCACATGGAGCCCTGACAGAGAACCAATCAGGCTCTGGACTACAGGAATCCCCATACCTTTCCAATTAAGTGCTGATTTCCAAGCTTTTCAGTACTAAGCCAATCAAGTCTTTTACTGGAATGGAGAGAGGGAGAGAGAGAGAGAGAAAGAGAATATTGCTTGGAGGGAGAGGTGTGGGCAGAGAGATGCTGATTGAGAGAGAAGCAGACTGAGAGAAGAATTTACCCAGGGGAATTTGCTTTGGCAGAGAGAACATTTGAGATGTTGTGACTACCTGGATTGGTAATGAGTATTTTATTAAACCTTGCTTTTTGGTATTCTAATAACAATGTCCCAAATAAATACTTTAGTTTTGTCTTAGAAGAGGAGGGCTTATTATGTTTTGCTAACAAATTCTGGGAATACATATGCATATTCATAGCAGTTGATATGGGTATCACATCAGCACTACAGTCATGAAATCAATTCCAAATTTATTTTTTTAATTTGAAATTTTTTATTTTAAAAATTAAATTCAATGTTTATTTTTAGTTTACATCATTAATTTCCATGAGATTTTGAGTTACAAATTTTCTTCTTGTCTTTCCCCTACCCACCAACCCAAAACAGTGCTACCACTTTACACCCCCTCCCCCAATCTGCTCCCTCTTATATACTCCCCCATTCTCCCTCTGACTTTCTGGTAGGGCAAGATGAATCTCCACATCCCATTGCCTGTATATCTTATTTACCAGTTGCATGTAAAAAACAATGATAATTGTATATATATATACAATTATATACAATATATACAAATATATACAATATACAATATATATACAAATAGATATATAGTATTAGCATTTTATTTTAAAACTTTGAGTTCCAGATTCTTTCCCTTCCTCCCTCATCACCCACTCTTATTGGGATGATAAGCAATTCAATATAGGTTGTACATGTATAGTTATGCAAAACATTTCTGTAGAGGATATAATGTGAAAGACTAACTATTTTTCCCTCCATCCTATCCTACCCCCCACTTATTCTATTCTCTACTTTGACCTTGTCCCTTTACAAAAGTGTGTGCTTCTAACAACCCTCCCCCCCAACCTGCTCTCCCCTCCATCATCACCCCTCTCATCCCCTTCCCCCCTACTCTCCTGTAGGACAAGATTCCCAATTTAGTGTGTATGTCATTCCCTCCCTAAGCCAAATTCAATGAGAGTAAGGTTGACCCATTCCCTTTTGCCTTCCTGTTCTTCCCCTCCATTCCAACAGTATCCCTTGCCTCTTCTATATGAGATAATTTACTCCATTCTGTCTCTCCCTGTCTCCTCTCATTATAGCCCTCTCTCACCTCTTAATTTAATTTTTAAAATATCATCCCTTCCTATTCAATTGATCCTGTGACCTCTGTCTATATATACCTGTACGCATATACACACACACACTTACATATGTATTCACATGTACATATACCCTCCTATATAGACATATATGTATGTATGTATACATATATACATACATATATATATATTAAAATATACACACACATTTATATTCCCTTCAAATATCCTCATATTGAGAAAAATTTCAGAGGTTAAAATTATCATTTTTCCATATAGGCATGTAAATAGTTCAAATTTGATAAGTTCCTTATGATTTCTTTTCCTTGTTTACCTTCTCATGCTTCTCTTGCTTCTTGTATTTGAATGTCAAATTTTCTATTTCACTCTGTTTTTTTCATCAAGAAAGCTTGAAAGTCCTCTATTTCATTGAATGATCATATTTTCCCTGAAACATTGTACTCAGTTTT
>CM053588.1:99049204-99069987 GCA_028646515.1 Pseudochirops corinnae
TCTATCTATCTATCTATCTATCTATCAATCTATCCATCTATCTATCTTTAGATATAGCTATACATAGCTATCTATAGTTATATGTATATTTATATATGTAGATATATATGCACAAACACATACACACATATATTCATCTCTCTTATCTATTCATACTAACAAATAAAGTGGGATTCCCATTTTCATTTGAGTTTTTCACCATTAGTAGTTACTGATATCTGCTCAATTGCCTTTGCAACGTGTAAATAGTATTATTCATTATTTTTCAAATCATTTGGTTATCTTTTCAAAATTTCAGATAGATTGACAATAATTCAATGCTTTCAAAATTGTTTTACCTCCATCAGAGATTTTCTTTGTGTGTATTGATCTTGCTCTGGATACTCACCTTTGTTGTCCTTAGGACCATTTAAGCCTTCTCATATGCTACACTGAAAAGTGTAACATTTGAAAAAAATTAAAATACAGTGATCCCAATTCCTCCAATGATGAAGATCATTTGTTAATAAATACAAACCATGTGAAGATGGTAGAGTAGGTCATAAAATTCTAAGCTCTCAAGATTTTCCCCCACAAAAGAGATAAAATAGCACCTTAGGGAGAACAAAGTGTAGGTAAAAATAAATAAGAATTTTATTACGACTGGGTACAACTGGGGTCTTCCTGGGACAATTTGAGATTAGAAGAAAAATCCCTGGATGAGATTTGGTCCCTGTGAAGAGTAAATACATCCAGGCTAGGGTCTGCATTAACAACAAGCAGGAAGCCATGGGGATAGCTGGATTGGGAGGTCACATCTGCCCCAGGTATATGAACTTTTATCCCCCGGCCTGTAGTGAGATGAGTTGGGTATCTGAGCCAGGGAATATTCAGGGAACTTCTACTGTAAAGGAATGTCAGACCCAACTGTGCTGTGGAAAGCAGTAGGGGCAAGATGGAACCAGCACATGCCCAGTGAATGCAGTAGTAGTGGGGCATAAAGCCCCTGACTGTGAGCACTTGCTGGAGTTTGGAGGTTTGGCTTTAATTCTAGGCTACGAGAGAACTGAAGATCTGGGGCAAGAGACACCATCCCTCATTCCCCAGGGCTGGAGGTGAATATGAAAATTAAGCTATTACTTCCAAAATTGCACAGGCAAAGGAGAAAGAATCCAATCATGGAAAGTTATTATGGGAATATATAAGACCAGTATTCATCTTCAGGAGAGGATTTTGAAGCAAAGAAATCCCCTTCTACCCTAAAGAGTAGCATCAAATGATCACCTCCCAAAAAAGAATTCATAGAAGAACTTAAAAAAGACTTTAAAAATAAAATGACAGATACAGAGGGAAAAATAAAAATAATAAGAATAAGAATACAAGAAAAACAAGAAGATTATAAAAAAAAAGTCATCCAATTAGAAAAGGAAATGCAGACTCTTAAGGAAGAAAGTGATACCTTGAAAATTAGTGAAATTATAAGAGATCAAGAAATGATTTTAAAAAGTATGAAGAACAAAAAAATAGAAGAGAAAGGGAAGCATCTTACAAGAAAAAACAACTGATCTGGAGAACAGATCAAGAAGAGAATACATAAGAATAATCAGACTACTTGACTCGTTTTTCGTGATTTTCTTGCATCACTCTCATTTCTCTACCCTTTTTACAACTGTAATTTATTTACTTGATTTTCAAAATCCAATTCCTATTTTTCTTGGAGGCTTTGGATGTAGGAGCTTTGGTTTTGTTTTCTTCTACTGGTTGTATGTTTTAATCTTCCTTGTCAAAAATGTAACATTCTATAGTATGATTTTTTTCTCATTTCCCCAGCCAATTACTTGACTTTTTAGCTCTTTTTAAAGGTAGGGCTCTTCTTCTAGAGTGGAGAGTGCATTATCCCAAGCTTCAGGGGTTCTGTACAACTGTTTTCAGAGATATTTGTAGGGCCTTATAAAATTTTAATCCTTCCAAGGTTGTATGATCAAAGGAGTGGTGTTTGTTCTTTTCTCACTCTGTGCTCTTGTCTGTGAATGACCACAAGAACTCTTTTCTGCCTTGGAACAGTGAAAAGGATCCCCCTCTCCACCACTGCCCCAAACTCCACCATGGTAGTGCTCCTTGTAGCTCCAGGTCCACCAACCAGGACTGTGATTCAGATCTAAGGACAGGCAAAGTAAGAGAATATTTCCTCAGTGGCATCAAAGAGATACCTGAAAGCCCTCAATCATCAGTCATTCAATACCCCCACTGTCTGTGGGCCAAGAGCCCTCAAAGCAGCCACTGCTGTGCTGCCACTGCCTTGGGGCAGAGACTGGAGCTGGACCTTGCTCCTCTATCACCCAGGTATAAAGCGAGAATGCATTGATACAGAATTTCCTACTGACCTTCTAAATTATCTTTGGCATTTGTGGGTGGAGAAGTCAGGAAACTACCACTGCTGCCAGTAATTCAGTCTCCTGAAGCATACTCCAGGTTTGCTGGGGCCCTGCCTATACTGGTGTGGCCCACACTGGACCGCACTCCTCTCTGAGACTGTTGTAACAAACCTTTCCTGTCAACCTTCACCATGTCATTTTATGGGTTCTGCTGCTGTATAATTTGTTTAGAGACATTTTTTACAGGTATTTGGATGGGTCTGCAGGAGAACTCAAGGAAGCCCCTGCTTTCACTCCACCACCTTGGCTCTGCCCCTTTACAGGTTTTCTTGAAATGAAAATTCATCTTTACATATTTTGAATCCTCTCATATTCTGCTATGCACATGACATGCTTCCCCCCCCCCTTTTCTTACTTTCTATTTAAGTTTATGAAATATATATTTTCTTTTCTCTATTTTGCATTTGTGTTCTGGTGTTTGAGTCTAAAATAAAATTTTACAAAATTATAATTTAAAAAAGAGCATCCTAAAAAAGGAGGTGAAAATTAAAAAATGTATACCAGTCTTTCTTTCTTTGTTCCTTCCTTCATTCTTCCTTTGTTTCCCTCCTATTTCTTTATTTCTTTTTTTCTGTCAGTATGGATATGGTCATTTGGTAAGTCAATTTCTTGGTTTCAACAAGAATCTCATATGCAGAACAATGATTGTTAAATTGATGGTTACAGATATTAGAATGATATTCTAACACTTAATGATTCTTACCATCCTCTGTCTTATTTTTTTTTTTACCACTTTGACATGATCACCAAAGAAGTATATGGTGGTTTCACGAGATTAAGAGGTGTGTTAGACTTTTCTTATTTTTTTTTCTAAAGGTTTTCATGGTCATATAGTTGATGTATAAGGAATATAAGTTGTACAGAAATATAAAGTAAGAATGCATTGATACAGAAAAAAAATACAGGGGTAGCTAGGTGGCACAGTGAATAGAGCACCAGCCCTGGAGTCAGGAGGACCTTAGTTCAAATCCGACCTCAGACACCTAACACTTACTAGCTGTGTGACCTTGGGCAAGTCATTTGATCCCAATTGTCCTGCCTTCCCTTCTCCAAAAAATAAAAAAAAAGGCAAAAAAAGCAAAAAAAAAATACAGTCGAGATAACCTGTTAAGAGACTACTACAATATTTTGGAATGGTTGCATTGAGAGCCTGGACTAAGATGCTGACAAAGAGAGCAAAGAAGTGGATACATGAATGAGAAAGATGGCTGAGCTAGCACTGGTAATATATGGTAGCTGATTTCATAGGAGGGGCAAGGAAAAGGGAAAAGTCAAAGATAGTGCCCAGATTTTGAGGATGAGAGACTGGCATTGACAGAATCAAGGTGACATTTTCCAGTGAATGGAATGCTGACTCTGATGCATGCTAGCTTGTGACTTTGAGCATGTAACTTAGTCTTCTAATTTCTCCATTTGTGACATGAGAAATGGTTTTAAAATCCCTTCTAGTTTTAGTTCTATGAACCTATATTAAACTACAATTAAAAGGTGAAATTATGTTTTAAGCTAAGAAAAACAATGCACTTTTGGAAATGCTAAATTTTGATTCCATTGGTATATTCCTCTCAAGCATTTAGAGATGTTAGTCTGGAGGTCAGACAAGGTTTCAGAGATGCAGCCAAATATTTAGGATTTTAAGGCATGGATGCAAATGGGATTATTGAGGAAGATTAGTTGGTTGGTTGTTTTTCATATTCAAAGAGGATGACATCATAATGACACCATTATGTCAGAGTCAAGGTACAGTGTGTCCAACTGTGGCTGTTCAGACCAATATGAGCTCAGAAGTCTATACTACAGGATAGGGATGCTTAGTCCACAAGTACATTTTGAGTGAAGATGTCTTTAAATTTGTGCATCTCACATTTCTTTTGTGCTACTGCATTTTTGCTTTGGTTACAGAACACAGAACCTTCATTGATGTAGCCACACCTTGCTGGGTGGATCTGGGCCAGTGTCTCACATACCTCACAATTGATTTCAAAGTTCCTCAGAGAGACCTTTGTATCTCTTCTTCTTTTTGTATCTCTACTTCTGACCTCCCATGTGAGCACTTGCCTTGTGTGAGTTCTCTATAAAATAATCTTTTAGGCAAATGTATGTTTGGCATTTAAACAATGTTTGAATGAGACCATCAGAGTTATGGTCTCCATAGTAGTTTGCTTAGTAGCTCAACTCTAGAATGGACCTCAGTATCCAATGTCTCATCTTGCCAGGTGATCTATAAAATCTTTCTTAGATAATTCAAATGGAACTGTTTCAGTTTCTTGGAATGGCACTGCTAGACTGTTCAGGTTTAACGGGGATGTACCAATGAGATCAGTACAATAGCTTTGTAGACCTTCAGTTTTGTAGTCAGCCTAATATTTCATCTCTCCCAAACTTTCCTTCAGAGTCTCCCAAACACTAAAATAGTTTTGGCAATGTATGCATCAATGTTACCAACTCTGGGGGCTTCCCTGGTAAGTTTACTGCCAAGTAAGTGAACTTATTCACAGCATTCACAATTTTTCCATTTGTTGTAATTGATAGTTCCACATATGGATGGTGCAGTGCTGCCTGCTGGAGAACCTCTGTTTTCTCATTGTCAATTGCCAGTTCAAAATTAACACAAGTAATGGAGAATTGATCCACACTCTTCTACATTTCAGCCTCAGAGACTGCATCTGAGTGCACAATCATTTGTGACAAAAAAAATCACACATAAACTCCCCCTCCATTCACATGGTCCACTATTCAGCATCTGTGCAAACATGCCATCATGAAAATAGTATACAACACTGTTGAACTCCTTCGGACAACCAAATTTTGCCATGATCTACCACAAGCCCTCTTGACCAAGATTATCAAAGGCCTTGGTCAGATTGACGAATGTTGTGTAGAAATTTCTTTGGTTCTCCTGCCATTTCTCCTGGACTTGTCTGGCATCAAACACCATATCAATTGCTCCTCTGTCCTTTGTGAAGCCACACTAGTTCTAAGGTAGATGACCATCTTCCAGATGAAGGATCAGCCTATTAAGGTGTACTCCGGTATGATTTTTGCCAGCATTGACTAAGAGAGACACCCCTGATATTGTCACAGGGAAACTTATTTCCTTTTCTTTTATAGAAATGGATGGTGGGAGGTATACTTGAACTCCTGAAGGATAACTTCCTCTTGCTATATAACCCAGAAAATTCCCATTAGTTTTTGTATGAGCAGTGTACAAACTGCCTTATAAATCTCAACTGAATAGAATCATCACCAGGAGCTTTGACACATGGGAGGAACATAATAGATTTAAAACCTTTTCTTCAGTTGGAAGTTTGGTTTGAGAAGGATTGACTTCAAACTAACATATAGAGATAATTGCTTCAGAATTGGTTAATAACAGCCTGTTGAGGACACTATGGAATTGTTCAGCAGCAGAGATGGGGAACCTGTGGCCTCTAGGCAACATGTGGCCTTCTAGGTCCTTGAGTGCAATCTTTTGACTGAGTCCAAGTCTTACAGAACAAATCATTTTGTTAAGGGAATTTATTCTGTGAAGTTTGTATTCAAAGGGTTGCCCTTGAGGACATAGAAGACCATATGTGACCTTGAGGTCACAGGTTCCCCCGCTCTGGTTCAGCCCATGTCTCCAGGATCCTGTCCTTAACACTAATCAATGTGGTTCCATCAGCAATGAGTAGTTGACATTTGTAGGTCTTTGACCCCTATGATGCCTTCAGGGCATCATAAATGTACTTTAGATTGTTGCTATCCAGAATTTCATCTTCCTTCTTGCTGAGCCAAGAATCCTGCATATCTTGAAACTTCATTTGCATTTGACTTTTGATGAAGTTAAACACTGCCTTCTTAGAGATGGACAATCATTGTCTTAGTAAACCCTGTGGAGTTTTCATTTTTTATTTAGCAACTTCTGAATTTCCTCATCATTTTCATCAAAACAGTCTTGATATTTGTGAGTGTTCTGAACCAAATGAGTAAATGCAGTGTTGTACACTAAATGTTCAAAAGCTGTCCACCCTTTTTCTGTTCCACTGGTGCCAACCATGTGTTGGCTCAATTTTCCCTTCAAGTTGCACCTAACTGTTCATATAGAAAGAAGTCCCTTAATCTGTTGACATTAGATTTTGGGGGGAGTCATCTTGCCTTGGGGACCATTACTTTTTTGAATATGAATATTAGCTTGGAGAAGATAAATCTGCTATCAGTTGAGCACTATGTGTCACACATTTCCTTTGTCACTCTTACATCTTGTCTGTCTCTTCTTAAGATGACATAGTCTATTAAATGTCAATGTTTGCTGTGAGGGTGCATTCACAAAGTTTTATTGCTTTTAAGTAAGTGGAAGACAGCATTGATGATGAGAAAGTCATAAGATGTAGAAGTCTTTAGTAGTTGTTTTAGACTCCCTTCCTCTCTAACACTTCTGCCATTTTTGATAGTCTGTATATACTCTGTTGTTAAAGGCACTCAGAATTACCAGATTATTCTCTTTTGGTACACTGATGATGAAGATCTCCAGGTCTTCATAAGATTTTTCTTTAACCTTCTTAGGGTTTGTTATGTTAGGAGCTATGCACTGATGATGATGACATGGTGCTTTTTTGCAAGTGACAATTGCATTGTCATGAGCCTGTCATACAAGCTTGTTGACTAGGTTAGTTTTGATTGCGAAACCTATTCCAGCTTTTCAGTGCTCCCCATCCATGTGGCCACTCCAGAAAAATGTGTATGCAACCCTGCTTCAGTAAGCTGGCCTTCATTTGCCAGACTTGTTTCATTCATGGTTGCTGTTTGAATGTGATACCTGCTGAATTCTCTTGCTACAAGAGCCATTTATCTTTCAAATTTATTGGATTTCATATTGTCCATAAATGTGAACACATGTGAACACATGAGTAAGTGGAATCATCTTCACAAAAGTTTTTTGTACAGTTGTACATTTTTTGCTGTGTTTTGGCAACAGGATAGGATTTCCCCCTTATGGAACGCAGGTCAGGGTTAAATTGGGCTGGATTTCCTAGGCCCTTCCTCATGTTAGGAAGTGAGCAGTGCAATCCTAAAAAAAGGCTGTCCAGATACCAAGGGGGCTGCCAAACTGCTGCTTCAGTCCAGTGAGAAGATAACCCTATGCCCTAGGTTACTTGTGTGCAGGTTTGTATCTATAGCTCGCAATTCATCAACATCTACGTTTTTGTGCCACTTTCTTATCAGCATAGAACTTTGAGATAAGTTAAAATGGTAAAATTATATGGATGATGTCTTTGAACTAGATCATAAATTGAATTTAAATAAGGCAAAGTTGTGCAAGGTCATCAGCTTCACTGTCTCTTCCAGAGTCATAAGAGTTCAGTCACAAGAAAAAGGTCAAGATGACTGATGATGGCTCAGGATGCAATTAATGACCTTCACATCTTCAATGTCTAACCAAGCTCTAAGCACTCCACAGTGCCTGTTTCCATCACCTTCGTGGTCTCTTGGAACAAATTCTTCACAAGCACCTATTCCATCAGGAAATGTTAAATAAGCTTGGAGTAGACAACCCCTCCACCAATGGTTTTGAGGCCCCTCAGTTACCCTCTACGAGGTTTAGCCTTTCTATCAAAATGGTTTACTACCATGTGGTACTGTGCATACTATAGCTTCTTGGAACTTCAGGTGAAAATTGGATAGCAGACGGATACAAAAGGTGTAAAACAGTCCTAAAAAAGGGTCTTGGCAACCCTCACATCATATGTTCTAGTCTTCCCTGAATACCTGTATACCCCATTGTGGAAGACAATGTATATACTGAAAAGTGTAAAGCCAAAACATAATGAAAAGAATTACTCTACAGGGCCAAAAGGAGAATGGAATCATTGAAAGAGACAAAGAATGAATGGTTCAAGATGCAGGAAGAAACCCCTGTCAAAAGGATGGAACAATTGAAAGAGAATGAATAGTTAGAAATAGAGGAAGAGAGCTAGGAGAGTGTTAACTTATAGAGAAAAAGAAGAAATACTGTTCAGAAGAAGTGAATAAACTACAGGGTCAAGTGGGGCTAAAATATGAAAGCCAAGAAATAACTATTAAATTTGATAATTAAGAGGCCACTGGTGACTCTTAAAAAATAGTACACATTTTGGAGAAAACGGGTAGTTTACTATGAGTGAATGTGAAGTATTAAAGCAGAGCAATATAAGAAAAATTCATAAAGGTACAGCGCTGCCAGATTACAGAGGGGTTGAATAATGGGAGGAACATTTTTAAATTTGTATAAGTGCAAGGAAACCACTGAGGATTTTCCTTAGAGGAAATATGGATGTTTATTTTGGCAGTGGTAAAATAGGGTCCCTAGTCTCAAGGATTTTATGATATATGGTCTCTACTCTTTGCTTTCCAGGTAAGCAACCTCTCTATGTAACATAACCTATCTACATACACCCACACACCCCCTCCCCACACACACATGCACACACACACCCACACTCACACCCACCCACACACACACACACACACACACACACACACACACACACGTATTTATTTCTTTTATAATATATATGGTACCTAGTATAGGGGAGGACATTTAGGACATATATGGTACCTAGTTTAGGGCAGGAACTTAAATATGTGTATAGATGTATATACAAACATGTATTGATATATACACATATCCATATAAACAAATATGGTTAAGTACCACTTAAATGGATATACACATGTATATATGTATAAATACAAATGCACAGCCCATATATGTATAATACATATGTGTAAACTCATATTGTAATGCACATACATACACATGTAATTTGTGGATATGTCATATGCATATAATATACCCTATGTATATTGTAGATGTGCATAGATATACACATACACACATACTATTTTTAGTGGATTTGTTGTGGTGCCTCTGGAGATTATGCCCTAAATTGCCCCTTTTCAAGCCTCCTAGGAGGTCTGAAGCTTTGGGATGCCACAGTATGTGAAGACTGATTTCTTTAATGGAATGTGCCATACAAAATTGCATCCTGTTAATGGAAAGTGACAGAAAGTAGAGATTCCTTAATCAGAAGTGATGTATAAGACTCCACACTTGAGATTAGACATGCACACACTCTTGCTTCCTCTTGTAAGGCCTTGCTGCCTGCTTTGTTCTGTGCCTCTGAATTGTGCTCTCCAGAGTTATTTCAAGGTAGGCTATGCCAGCCTCAAATGAAAGCTTCTCTAGCCAGGAAAGCTATGCCTGACTCTATACTTACTTTCCTGGGAGTCACTCTCAAGGTTTGGATTGACTTGACTTGAAATGGCATAGGGAACCATATTCCTACTGCATTAAGTCAAAAGACAGTTTCCTGAAGTGAAATTGAGGGCAATAATGATGTTAAAAATCATCACTCCCTAAATTTCTGATAAGACTTTCAATTTATTTTTGCACTTCTAAAATTTATGCTTTTGTAATAGCAATTAGTGTTCATTTCTCATCCCTTACCTCACAATTAGATTGTAAATTCTATGAGGGCAGGATTATTGTATACATACACACATACATAGATACAATTATGTGTGTGTGTGTGTGCGTGTGTGTGTGTGTGTGTGTGTTTGCCTTCAAACCACAAGTCAGCTAGCTGGCATAGTAGGCAGCTAGTATTTATCAGAAGCAAGGTCTGAATATAGGTCTGTTTTGTCTCCAACTCAAACTCCCTGTCAAATGTTCCACTTAAATCTCTAAGTACTTATGGAATGAATGAATGCAAAAGAGGGTCTAGACAAAGAGTTTTAAGAAACATAAGAAGGGAAAGAATGCTCTCAGATGGGAGGAATGAAGGAAAGATGCATAAAGATGATAAATCATCTGGGTCTAGAAGGAAGCTAGAATTACTACAGATGAACCTGCAGAGATATAGAAGATAAGGTAACATTAGTTATTAATCCACCCTATGGATAATGGGAAATGGATCACATAAATCTTTGCATTAAAGTCAGAAGTTCACATCATAGCAATAACCACCACAACAACTGGTATTTGCATAGATCTTCATGTTTTTTCAAAAGACTTTACATAAATTTTCTCTTCTGATCCTTATAAAATCATGTGAGGTACGTAATGCAAGCATTTTCATTATCTTTTTTATAGATGGAAAACTGGAGTTCATAGTTGCTTAGTATACAGCCTCACAATTGCAGGATAAGGGAAATGGAACTTGACAATAGTTTCCATTAAAAATGGATTTAAAACAAAGGAAACTATCTGTTTAAAGAGCTATGAGTTTAATTAGTCAAAAATATGAAGGGGAAACTAAAAATGCATTCTATCCTAGGTTTTATTAATCAGTAAAAACATTACTATTAAGTACCTACTACATACCAGGCATTGTTTTAAGTCCTAACAATAAAAAGAAAGGTGAAAGATTGTCCTTGCTTTTGAGGATTTAACAGTGTAATGACAGGATACAGAATGAGAGAAGCAATAGTCCTCTTGTTCCAGGCCCTGGCCAGACCACATCTGGGATAGTGTGTTCAATTCTGTCCACAATATTTTAGAAAAAAATAGACAAGTTGGAAAATATGTGCAGAAGAGGATCAATAGGATGGTGAGAGGCCTGGAGAATATGTTGCAGGAATATTGGTTGAAATAACACAGAATATTTACCTTGGAGAAGAAAAGGTTCAGAGGTGAAGTGACATCTCTATTCAAGAATGTGTAGAAATTTCACATAGAACAGGGTTTAGATTAACTTTTCTTGGATCCCAGAGGCAGTACTAGGACCCATGGGAAAAAGTCACAAAGAGGGAGATTTATGTTTGTTATAATAAGAATGACCTATTTCAAACTATCAGCATGTAGAGTATGTTGCCGATAGAATACGAGGTTCCTGTTCATCAAGGTCTTCAAGCCAAAGTTGAGTAACCACTTGCTGAGGATCTGGTAGAAGGAATGGTTGGTCAAGTATTGGTTGAACTGGATGGTCATCAAAGTCCCTCCCATCTCCTAGATACAAAGACTCTATGAATTTTCTGTATGTACATTTGTAGTAAAAGGGAACAATGGAGGCTATTGAATCAAAGGACCTGAGTCCAAATATCAGCTCGACAATTTATTTCCTATGTGACCTTGAATATATGTGTATTTATGTATATGTGTGCACACATATATACACAAATGTATATATGTATGTGTATTGCACACATATGTGCATGTGCCTGTGTGTATATATGTATGCATATGTACACACATATACACATATACATGTGCATACAAATATGCATACACATATACATATACATACATCTATGCATATGTATACTTATACATATATACCTATACATACAAACACACAAGCATATATACATACATACGTATATATGTGTGTGTCTACATCTTTGTGTGTGTGTGTGTATGTGTACTTACTGTACTTCTCTTGGCTTCAATTTCCTTATTCATAAGATGAGCAGGTGTGACTAGATAACGAGTAAGGTCCCTTCCATCTCTAAAACAATGATTATGGCTATGCCAATTACAATGGGAGATTATGATCTATTGCTCCTAAATGTCAAAATCACAACTAAAATCTAAGTCTTCAGATACTCATTCTAATATTTTTTTCATTAATCAGAATTGTTAATAGGGACATAGAAGAGTTTCTTTTAGATTTATGGGAATGAGAGGACAGAGGAAGGATCCTTGGAGGAGGGTAGGCAAGTCATAGGAGAGCAAGGTAGTGGGTAAAAGTAAAGTAGAGGAGGCAGGAGGGATTGGAAACAAAGATATGCACGTACATAAAAACGAAGATCAGCAGTAGAATAGGTTTGGGAACGTATATGTCTACATATGTATTTGTATATGTATATATCTATAGCTATGGAGAAACATATCTGAATTTTATTGTAGCCTTTTGTGGGGCAGTTGGGAGGACAGAAAAAAAGAACAAAAAAAGTGCACAGCAGAGAACAAAAAACTCACAAGGAAGCAAAGAAAAGATGGACAATTCGCAACACAACGAGTATTATTTATCATATAGGCTTCCTTGAAATTTGGTATTCTCTTGCCAATTTTTATATTCAGTTACAAATTCTCTCACTTCTTCTACCCTTACCCTACCCATTGAAAAGACAAGAAAGATAATACCCATTGTGAACTTATTTTAAGAAATATTTTAGAACTGTATTTCAATATAATTGTTTCTTTTGTAATTTTATGTATTTTAATTGATGGATTTCAATACCGTTGCACAGGCTTTACCATTTGTCAAATGGGGCTAGGACACACACACACACACACACACACACACACACACACACACACTTAAGAAGCCCTTCTCTATAACAATCCAATTGGTGATCAACCAGTCTCTTCTGCCTGAAGTTATTCAGTGACAGACATCTCATAACTGAGCTTTTGGGGATCATTCATGTGGGAAATGAAAAAAAAAATCATCCCTTAGCAGTGAATGCAGTATTCTCAAATGTGCGTAGGTATACCTTAAATGTGCCGATAGCACTCTCCCTGACTTGGGGGTTTCCTGAGATTTGGAGCCCACTGGGGGCAGCACTAAAATTTTCTGTCTCTCTGGGTAATAATCCTTATTACAGAGATCCCTGCCTACTCCTGCTTCTTTCCATCTCTTCTCATTGGTTTCATCTCTGCTGCTTTTACAAGGCTCTGATGTGGGAGGAAAGGGTTCACCAAATTATTTGATCACCTGATAGGACCCTACTATAAACCTTTTTCAGGCTTCCAAAGCTCTGTTCTTTTTACTCTCATAATCACCATAGTAATAGCTAGCATTTAAACAGTGTCTTAATATTTGCAAAATGCTTTACATGTATTATTGCAAGAATCAAATTATATAATATGGAAAGGGCATTGCAAAATGTTGAGACCTATATTCTAGTTATTATTAGTAGTATTAGTATAATTGTCTCATTTGATCTTAATAACAACCCTGTGATGTAGGTGCTAGTATTATGCTCATTTTAAACACGAAGAAAGAGAGGTTAAGTGATATCCATGGTGATTTAATTAATAAGTATCTGAGGTAGCATTTGAACTCAGGACTCCTTCCTTGTTAGACTCCAGTTCCTGTTTAGGGTCAAACAGACTTCTTGCTCCAACCCTCCAGTCCTCCCCACTGTCCACACTTAAAAGGCACTAATTCCACCCCTGAGATTACAGGCAGATGCCTTCTGGTTAAGGAGGAAAATAAAACTTGATATTGCCCCCACCCCCATTTAGTTTTGCTTGTTTTCCAGCGCTCAACATAAAAATATGGTCCTGTTATTGTGATTAATATGAACAAGGAAGTGAAAGAAAGAGAAAGAAAGAAAGAAAGAAAGAAAGAAAGAAAGAAAGAAAGAAAGAGAAAGAAAGAAAGAAAAGAAGGAAGGAAGAAAGATCCTTAAAAGCATGCACATCTAGGAATCAATTCTCAAATTTGATAACTGAACCACTTTAGCAATAAGTGAGAAAAGTCCATTTAGAAAGGCGATTTTTTTAAACTAAGGCTAAAAATGCTGTCATGTATTTTAAGGTAAGTATTTGATTAAACAGAGCCCTTTTCTCTCTCTCTCTCTCTCTCTCTCTCTCTCTCTCTCTCTCTCTCTCTCTCTCTCTGTCTCTCTCTCTCTCTCTCACACACACACACACACACACACACACACAGAACTCTGCAAAGTTAAATGTAGATTCTAGATTGGGGGGAAAGTTAGGTTTTAATTTCTTTGATGAATACACAATGTCTTCTGTGAATGAATTTTCAGTATGAAATGTGCTATACATACCTTTTTCACAGTCTTTGGCTGCCTTAACCAATGTATTATGTCAAGAATGAGGGTTTGCTTGGCCCTCTTATGCCCTTATTTGATCACATCTAGAATTTTCTAGAGAAATTAACATTCTATAAAATTTTAAGGGTTAAAATGTATTTCCTCATAACAACCCTGAGACAGTTAGTGAAGTGATCCTCTATAACCACTTGAAGTATGAGAAAAAGGAAAATGAAATCTAGGGAGAATAAAGGTGTATACTATCTAGTTCTGCACATCACATTTTATTTTTTGATAGAATTTTATGTTTATTTTTAGTTTGCATCATTCATTTCCACAGGATTTTGAGTTACAAATTTTCTCCTCATCTTTCCCCTACCCACCACCCCAAAACAATGATCCCACTGTATACCCCCTCCCCCAACCTGCTCTTTCCTATATCCTCCCCCCATTCCCCCTCAGACTTTCTGGTAGGGAAAGATGGATCTCCTTACCCCAGTGCCTATATATCTTATTTCCCAATTGCATGTAAAAAAAAAATTACATATATTTAAACATTTGATTTTAAACTTTGAATTTCAGATTCTTTCTCTTCCTCCCTCATCACCCACTCTTACTGGGAAGATAAGCAATTCACTATAACTTGTACATGTGTAGCTATGCAAAACATTTCCATAGTGGATATATTGTGAGAGATTGACTATATTTCCCTCCATCCTATCCCATCCCCCACTTGTTCTATTTTCTACTTTGACCCTGTCCCTTTTCAAAAGTGTGTTCTTCTAGCAACCTTCACCCCAACCTGCCCTCCCATCCATCACCTCCTTGTCATTCCCTTCCCCCCTTTCTCCTGTAGCGCAAGATACTCTATTTAGTGTATATATCATTCCCTCCCTAGGTCAAATTCAATGAGAGTAAAGTTGACCCATTTCCTTTTGCCTTCCTGTTCTTCCCCTCCATCATAACAGTTTTCCCTTGCCTCTTCTATGTAATTTACCCCATTCTGTCTCTCCCTATTTCCTCTCATTATATTCCTCTCTCATCTCTCAATTTCATCTTTTAAGTATCATCCCTTCCTAATTCAACTCATCCTGTGCCCTGTCTATGTATACCTGCACACATATATAGACACACTCACATATACATTCATAAGCCCATATATCCTCCTATATAGACATATATATGTATGTATACGTATATGTTTATATTTATATTCCCTTCACCTATCCCCATACTGAGAAAAGTCTCATAAGTTACAATTATCATATTTTTCCATGTAGGAATGTAAATAGTTCAACTTTGATTAGTCCCTTATGATTCCTTTTCTCTGTTTACCTTCTCATGCTTCTCTTGCTTCTTGTATCTGAATCTCAAGTTTTCTGTTCAACTACGGTTTTTTTCATTAAGAAAGCTTGAAAGTCCTCTATTTCATTGAATGATCATATTTTCCCCTGAAACATTACACTCAGTTTTGTTGGGTAGGTGATTCTTGGTTTTAATCCCATCTCCTTTGTCCTAGGTAATATTATATTCCAAGCCCTTCAATCCCTTAGTGTAGAAGCTGCCATATCCTGTGTTATCCTGATTGTGTTTCCACAATATTGAAATTATTTCTTCTTTGCTGCTTGTAATATTTTCTTCTTGATCTGGGAACTCTGGAAACTGGCTATAATATTCCTAGGAGTTTTCTTTTTGGGATCTTTTTCAAGAGGTGATTGGTGAATTCTTTCAACCTCTATTTTGCCCTCTAGTTCTAAGACATCGGGTCAATTTTCCTTGAGAATTTCTTGAAGGAGGATTTCTAGGCTCTTTTTTTTTATCATGGCTTCAGGTAGTCCAATAATTTTTAAATTATCTCTCTTGGATCTATTTTCCAGGTCAGTGGTTTTTCCAATGAGATATTTCACTTTACTTTCAATTTTTTTTTTCATTTGTTTGGATCTGTTTAATAGTATCTTGATTTCTCATAAAGTCATTAGCTTCCACTTGCTCCAATCTAATTCTGAAGCAATTATTCTCTTCAGTGAGCTTTTTAGATTCTTTTTCCATCTGACAAATTTGGCTTTTTAAGGCATTTTTTTCCCTCTTTGGCTTTTTGAGCCTCTTTTGCCATTTGAGTTAGTCTATTTTTTAAGGTGTTATTTTATTCAGTCAGGTTGTTGACTCTCTTTTCATAATTTTCTTGCATCATTCTCATTTCTCTTCCCAATTTTTCCTCTCCTTCTCTTATTTGGTTTTCAAAATCTTTCTTAACCTCTTCTATGGCCTGTAACCAATTCATATTTTTCTTGGAAACTTTTGGTGCAGGAGTTCTGACTTCATTGTCTTCTTGCCATCCTGTGCTTTGATCCCTTTTTGTCCCCCAAAAAGGAATCTAAAGTTGAATTACTGTGCTTGCTTTGCCTTCTTTGCTTGCTCATGTTAACACTGACTTTTGAACTCTGCTTCCAGAGAGAAGAGCTTTGTCACAAATCGTTGGGGTTTTTCAGCTGCTGGAGCTATTAGTTGGGTGACCTCTCTGAGGCCTCCATAGGTTCTGGCACCTGTTCACACACCCCAGGACCTCCACCCAGGACAGTAATCTAGATCTATGCTGGTTAAAGAAACAGTGATTACCCTTCAGAATTGTTGCTTGGACCCCCTATGATCTGTAGACCAGGAGCTCTGAAGCAGCCACATGGAGGTGGCTGCACAGCCATTGCACCTGAGCTACTTCTCCCTTCAGGGGGCAGAGGCCGGACCATACTCTTTGTCCCCCTATTCCCAAAGTCCACATTGACCTTTTACTTTGCCTTTGGCATTTATGGGTTGATAAATCTGGAAACATCCATGGCTGCTGGTGATCCACTCTCCCAAAAATCCCTCCAACTGGAGCTCATTGGGGTTTCCCTGGGGCTAAAACCACAGGCTCATAAGGGGTTGGGCTTGGCTCCCAGCATGCTGCAATGTACCCATCCTGCTGGGCTGCCTTCAGTGGGAGATTTGTTTCTCTCTGTCACTTTGTGGGTTCTGTAGCTCTAAAATTTGGTTTAGAGTCATATTTTATAGGTATTTTATGGGTATTTATGGAGGGAAATATAGTCAGTCTTTCACAATATATCCACAATAGAAATGTTTTGCATAGCTACACATATACAACCTATATTGAATTGCTTATCTTCCCAGTAAGGGTGGGTGATGAGGGAGGAAGGGAAAGAATCTGGAATCCAAAGTTTTAAAATCAAATGTTTTAAAAAATAGATTATTATAATTATAATTATTATTTTTACATGCAACTGGGAAATAAGATATATAAGCAGTGCAGTAAGGTGATCCATCTTGACCTACCAGAAAGAGGGAGGAGGGATGGAGGAGAATATAGGAGAAAGCAGATTTGGGGAGGGGGTATATAGGGGAATCACTGTTTTGGGGTGGTGAATAGGGGAAAGATGGGGAGAAATTTGTAATTCAAAATCTTATTCAAATGTATGATGTAAACTAAAAAAAATAAACATAAAATTTAATTAAAAAGAAATTCAAAAGCTTTGTACAAAAAAGAAAAAAAGAATGCATTACATTCCTGTATGTCTTTGGATATCAATTTTCCCCCTCATTGATTACACTCAGTTTTTCTGGGTAGGTGATTCTTGGTTTTAGTCCCAGCTCCTTTGACCTCTAGAATATCAACCTTCTAGGGACCTGCAAATTTTTAGTTCTTCTAAGGTGGTATGATCTAAGGAAAGGTGTTTATTCCTCTCCTGACCTGTGCTCTGGTCTGTGAGTGACCATAAGCACTCTTTTCTGTTCTGGATCTGTGAGGAGGGTTCCCTCTCTACTGCTGCCACAAGCTTTACTATGCCAGTACTCCTCCTCACCCCAGGACTGTGATCCAGATCCAAGTATGGGCAAAGCAACAGAGGCTTGCCTCGTTGCCAGCAAAAAGACCCTTGTAATCTCCTGATGAGTTGTTCAGTCCCCTTACTGTTTGACAGTTGAGCACTCTGGAAACAGTCACTGCCCCTGCCACTACCAACTCTGTTGCTGCCCCAGGACTCTGCTGGGGTTGGGGTTGCTAAAGACTCCTCTCTCACCCAGGTCCAACAGACCATTCCCACTGACCTTGTACATTATCTTTGGTGTTTAAGTGTTGAGAAGTCTGGGAACTGCTTCAGTCGCCAGCGATTCAGTCCCCTGCCACCTGCTAAGGGTTTGCTGGGGCCCAGTCTGTGGTGGAGCCTAGTCTGTGCTGGTGCAGCCCAAGCTGAACTGTACCCCTCTCCCAGCTCAGTTCAACAGACCTTTCCCATTGACTTTCAGCTTCTCTTGGTCCGGAAATTTGTTTTACTCTGTCTTTTTGTGGATTCTATTGCTCTAGAATTTTTTCATAACAATTTTTACGGGCATTTGGAGGGGTTTAAAGGGATAACTCAAGTGAATCTCTGCTTTTATTCTGCCATCTTGTCTCCACCCCCTTTAAACATTTAAAAAAAATACTGGAATAGCGACATTTGGTCTCAAAATTGAAATTATCTCAATAATTACTAGCCCCTAACGTCAACATGAATTGCCAAGAAAACTTGGCATGTAGAATATGAGCCTGTGGCATTAACCATAACCACCATAAATGTACTAGAAAGAACCAAGCATCCGGAATCATCTCCTATATGTTAAAATGAATTAGGTGAATAATTTTTCTATTACCTCAGTCTAGACTCATTCAAATGTCACTTTCTATCAGGGAAAAGTAACTTCATGAAGTATTTTACATTAAATAAACTTAGCCTAATTCATCACTTTTTATCAGGAACACCAGTTCTGACATAAATTTATATTAGAAACCTGGTTGCATACGTTATGTTCCACTAGGGAAAACTAACCTTTTTTTTTTTTTTTTTTTGCAATATATTTGGTAAATCTTGCCTCTCATATTATGGGAATTTGTAATTCTAGAAATTTATCCAAATGGCGACGTCTTTGCATCATGAAGGCACAGCTGTTTACATAAAAGAAATATAGTTTCATGTCACTTTACATCTGGTACATCATCTGTCCTGTCTTGGGATAATCTTTACATTTAATGAACATGTCTTCTACTCCAACATTTTCACAAAAGGCAGAGAGAGGATTTTGTCTGTATCTTTGTTTTTAAAAGTATTCACATAAAAGCTACACTTTATTATTTATGGACTTATAGCATTAGTAAAACTGAGTTGTTTCATTATTTAAAAAAAATTAGTTGACTGCATAAAATCTGTTTTGCTATTGGAATTTTAAAAGCCCATTTAAATTACTTAAACCTTATTTGAAAATAACTCAAACTCAACAACTATTTATTGAGTAACTACTATGTTTAGAGCCTTATTTTAGAATATGTAGGGCGTACAAGAAGGAAAAAGATATAGATTTTGTCTTCAAGTAACATTCTAATAGAGAAGGTAATTAATTCCTACAAAGAAATGTAAAATAAGGAAACTGTGGTAAGTTAGTAGAAGAGTCACAAATTATTATGAGGGAACCAAAAGGGGAGTGATTCCTTCTGGCTGAGGTGAACAGAGAAGGTCTGATCCTGAGCTACAAGTAAGATTTCAACCAGAGGAAACGGACAGGAGAGATTCCTCAAGATAAGTATTAGCAAAGAGAATCAGTACAACTTGAGTTTATTTTGGGTAGGATAACAGCATGATTTTGCTGGAGTGTTGGTTTTGTGAAGAAAATGACATAAGTCAAGAAATGTATAGATGGGTCAGATTATAGAAAACTTTGAATTTGGGGGGAGGCATGTTGAGTTATTTGGAAAGCAGTGGGAAGTCCTGGACAGTTGTTGAAGAAGGGAGCTTCATGATGGAATCCATGCATCAAAAATATTAATCTGGCAGACTGCAAAGGATGGATTGAAGGAATTTAGGAGGGAGAGGCAAGGACTCTATTTAGAAGGTTTATTGGTAGGCTACTGTGATAGTTTGGTTCAGAGATAATAAATCCATGAAATAGTCATGTCAATGGAGATGGAGGAGTGGATATGAGGACTTGAGGACAGACTAGATGTGAGGGGCAAAGAAAAGATTAACATCAAACATGATTGCAAGTTTTGAAGTCTAAGTGCCTAAAGGAGCTCGGAAACTGTCAATATAAACAGAGAAATTAGAAGGAATAAGATTTTTGGTCTTTCTAAAAAGACAAATTTTGGTTTAAAAAGAGGAATTAAGTTCATTTTTTAATATGAGGACCTAATTATAAAGTTAGTTTCCTGAAAGCAAGAATTGTACCTTTATATCCCTAGCATCAAGCATAATGATTTGTCCAAACTAAAGTTTAAAAAAAAATATTGAGTTTGAGTTTATAATAATAGCTAATATTTATAGCTAACATTTATATAATACTTTAAGATTTGTGAAGCATTTTAGGAACATTCCTATATTTAATCCTCACAACAGCCATGGGAGATATGTGCTATTTTTATCCCCATTTTGTAGATGAGCCAAATAGAAGATTTCTCCATCTAGCGGATACATGCGGGGTTGTACCAGAACCAACTCATGCTGCCTTGGGATAGTCAATTGCTAAATTTTCAATATGAGCATTTACATCTTAGAAATCAGCAAACAATAAATATCAGGACTTTTGTTTTATTATTATTATTATTTTGGT
>CM053588.1:99070487-99087853 GCA_028646515.1 Pseudochirops corinnae
CCCAAGTTTTCTTCCACTTCCCTTCTTTGGTTTTGAAAATCCTTCTTCAGCTCATCTCTAGCTTTAAGGCATTCTTCATGTTTATTGGAGGCCCCTGGTGGGGGCTCTCTGGCTGCACTCTCTTCCTCCCTCTCTCTCCCATGATCTTTCTTTTCCCCAAAGTAGGAATCTAGGGTTTGGGAGCTGTTCTTACTTTGCTTCTTATGCTTATTCTTACTCATGGTTGTTCAGTCCGTGATTTTTTTTTTTTAAATCTCTGTGGGGCTCTGCTTCCAGAAGGGAAAGCTCTGTCCCAAATCGCTGGGGTCCTCCCGGCTGCTGTACCTCTCAGGAAGATGCTGGGACTTTTCCTATTTACTTCCGGCTGACTGGATAGTGAAGACTCCAAGACCGAGGCCCAAGACCATGGTCCAGATCCAGGCCGTTCAACACGAGAGCTCTTGGCCTGAGAACAATCGCTCAGTCCACCTGCCATCTGCAGGCCGCAGGCGGGAAGCTACAATGTGGAGGCGGGTGCAAAACCTCTGCCTTTCGTTTTTCCGCTCTGGAGGCCTTCCCACTGGACTGCTTATCTCCCCCTTTCGCAATCCCCACTCGCAGCTGGTGCTAATCTGCTCACCTGAGAGGCTCCTCCGCTGCTCCCATCCAGCCGCCCCTGGGGCAAAGCTGCGGCTTCAGGCCAGGCTGGTTTCGGTTCGCAGTGCTGATATGGTTCCTCGTAGTCGAGCTGACTTTAGTGGGAAGTATCTTTGTGTGCATTTTGGAGTTCTAGGATTAGTTTAGAGTCCTATTTTATGGGTATTTTGGGGTGGCTATGTGAGAGCTGCAATATGTTGCTGCTGCTATGCAGCCATCTTTGCTCCGCCCCCCAGTCCTAGCTCTTTTGTTTTATGAAATATCAAATTCCAATCTCTCCGACCTTTTAATGTAGAAGCTGCTAAGTTCTGTGTAATTCTGACTGTAGTTCCACAATATTTGAATTGTTTCTTTTTGGCTGCATGTGATATTTTCTCCTTGACCTTGTAGCTTTGGAATTTGGTTACTATATTTCTTGTAGTTTTCAATTTTGGATCTCTTTCAGGAGGAGATCAGTGAATTCTTTCAATAACTATTTTACCTTCTGATTCTAGGACCTCAGGACAGCTTTCTTTGACAGTCTCTTGGACAATGCTGTTCAGGCTGCTTTTTTCATCATGGCTTTCTGGTAGGCTGATAATTCTTAGGTTATCTCTCCTGGATCTGTTTTCCAAGTCAGTTGTTTTTCCAGTGAGATATTTTGTACTTCTAATTTTTTAGTCTTTGTTTTGTTTGACTGACTTTTGATGCATCATAGAATTCTTAGCTTATGTTTGACTGATTTTAATTTTTAGTGAATTACTTTCCTCAATTAGCTTTTGAAGCTCCTTTTCCATATATTCAGCATTCATTTTTAGGGAGGTCTTTTCTCCAGTTAGATTTTGGACCTCCCATCCTAGTTCTCCAATTTTACTTTATAAAGTTTTGTTTTCTTCAGTAAGATTTTTTTCCAATTTGGTCACTGTAGATTTAAATTTATCGCCTACCTCTCTAATTTGGTTTTTAAAATCTTTCTTGAGCTCCTTCAAGAATGCTTTTTTGGCTTGAGATCAATTGGTCTTTCCTATTGTGGTCTCCATTGTGAGTATAAAGTCCATGTTGTCCTCTGAATTTGATTGTTCTTGCTCAGTATAAAAGGATTTTATGGTTATAGATCTCATAGATTCTTTCTTCCCCATCATGATTGCTTATGGCCTGAATTTTTAGAGTAGATATCTGCTTCTGTGGTGCAGATGTGTTGTGCTTCTCAGGTTGGGAGGTAGGGTTTTAGTTGTTCACTTTGTGAGCTGTAGCTTCTGAGTGTCTAGACTGAGGGCAAGACCAGGACTATCAGTGTTTCCCCTGAGTTACCCTTATGCTCACAGAGTAACCTGTTGGGGAGAGTTGGTCTGGCCACTTCAGGTTTCCACCTCTGTGTCTCTGGGCTACAGTTCAGGCAGTCTCAGCAGCTGGAGGCAGTTAGGACTGCTGTCTGCAGAATCCCCTAGTGGTGCTAAAGCACACCTGGGCTTCTGTTGTTAGTGCTTGCTGGCTCCACCCTCCTGGGATTAGACTCTGTACTGTGTCACTTCCCCCTTCCTCAGTGACTCCCAAGCCTGAGACTATTTCCACTAATTCAAGATTTTACTCTGGATGGGACATTTATCTCTGGGTTTTCTGGTTCAGGAAGAGGGAATCACAGCAACTAGGTTTTATTTCATCATCTTGACTCCTGGAAATTCAGGTATGTGATTTTTAAACATCCAGGCTGTGGGCTGATAGCCCCAGGAGAAGCTGCTGCCCCTGCTGTGGTCCCTGAGTTTTCTCTTACCTGGCCCAGCTCCAACAATCCTCTGTCCTGTGGTGAGATGGCTGCAAATTGCCCTTGGGGTGGGTGAGTCTGCTGGCTGGGACTCCTTCTCCCTCTGTTGTAGTATGCTCTCAGATCTACACTGGTGCAGCCCCTGTGTGCTCTGCATTCCCTTTGTCCGGACCTATGTGGGCACTTTCCCGGGCTTGGAATTTGCCACACTCCATCTCCGAATGGATTCTGTTACTCTAAAATCTATTGAAATTCAATTTTTAAAATTTAGTGACAGAATTCTTAGAGGACCTTAGAAAAGTTATTTCTTCCTTTTTGTCATTTTAACTCCACCTCCTGAAAGGAATTTTCACACTGATTAGATCACAGAGTCATTTGAGTGTTTGCTGATGAGTAAAAACCAAGAATAAAAAGACAGGAAGGAACTAGATCCTGAGCTCAAGAAGCTTTAATTGTACTGTAGCTCTTAAAACATTTCTTATTGCTGGTGATCTTAAAGCTGACTCTGGAGACATATTCGAGATGTTATAGAGAGACTTTCTTTTATATATGCTTTCTTTAATCCCTCTCCTAATTTATATCTCCATAATTACCCATCAGTTTCTAGTAGAGGTGAATAAATGCATTCACTAATTAATTCATTTAAATCCTACTTAAGTCCTCAGGTTTCCCATGGAACACATTACTTATTAAGTTTATGGATAGGAGAACAATTTATGAATAAACAAGAGAGAGACAGCAAACAGCAAACTTGGGTGTAAAATGGATAATTTCAATTATATTATATTGAAATGTATTTGTATAAAAAAAGAAAAATATATATACCCACAATCAGAAGGAAAGCAGAAAATTTGGAAAATTTATAGACAGTTTCTCTCATAAAAGTTTCATATCTCAAATATATAAAGAACTTTGCCATATCTGTAAGAATATAAGTCATTCTCCAATTGATAAATGACCAAATGGTATTATATTGAAACTTGACAAATAGAAAATCATTACAGGTCACCAAGAATAACTTCCATATTATCCATCTAACAGGGGTATGTTTATCTTGAACATTATTGAATCCTACACCTGGAAGGAATCACAGGCTTTATCTAACCCACCCCATGCCTAAACAGAATCTCTTCTATACAGTCTTCAATGGACCGTCATCTAGAGTTTGTTTGAAGATCTCTCATGGTGCTAATATCCACAGTACCTCAACAGTACCTCACAGTACCCACACCGTACCTCAATAGCTTATTCCATTTAAGGAATGATTCTGATTATAAAGAAGTTTTTGTACCAGAATCCAAATCCATGTATTTCTTCTAGTTTTAGCCTATTCAGTCAAGTCAGTCTCCATGGCTCTTGCATCCCAATAATCATCTTATACTTACATCCAAAATTGTCAATATTCTTCCTCCCATGCTGCCCTGAGAACTAAAGTGCTTCGAATGTACTCTGGATGGACAGTTCTCTATCCTCAGCTCTTTGCACCCTTAGAATTAGTACAGTGAAATGATCTTAAAACATTAAGATCTAGGAGAAGAAATTAATACCATGTAGGAACAGATCAAGATACATGGCATCCTTTTCTGCCTGAAGGTTTCTGTAGTTGTCCCAAAGATGTGCTTACCTTCCACTGCTATTGTTCAATTACAGAATTCATTTTTTCCACCTATACAATAGTTCATAGAAATGACATATTTAATTTTAATAAATACAAAAGAATAAAATCAGAATAATGACTTTTCCTCAGCCTGTTTCTATCTGAATATAATCAAAAGATATGAGTAGAAGCACACAACAAAGACACTAATTTCTAAATAAAATGTAGAGTTCACATAGGTTCATTAGATGAGGACAACACCTATAAATAAATTGGTCTTAAATGGCAAAACATTAGACACACAAAAAAAGCGAAAAGAAACTGGTGGCTCTATATGATAAAATCCTTACCAATACGCAGAAATCAAAGTTGAATAGACTTTGATTGAAAATTTGAAGAGACTGACACTATATTCCATCAGTCTTGTTGTACACACTTAGCGCTATAACATGGACCACAACAGTTTTTCAAAGCATTCTCACATAACCTACATGATATTCACCAAACATAGGGTTCATCACCACAAGGAATCTATAGAAAGGATAACAATTCCTCACTAAAAATAAGATTAATCCTTAATGTATGTGAGAACCACTGAAATGCATTCATTAAGCATCTAGTATTTGCTAAGTATTGTGCTAAACTGTGGGTAAAACAAAAAACCAAACCAAAACAAGATAGTTTTTGTTCTCAAGTAACAAACTCTGATTGAAGGAAATAGGTTAGAATAGTTAGTCACATAACAATGCTGGAACTCTGGAGGGAGTGAGGCCTATGAAACTCCAAAGAAACTGGTGCCAGGACAAGTCATAAGACCTGTTGGTCTTCCATGTTACAAACAAGAATAGAACTGATAACTTCCATATTATCTAAGCCAGGGATGGGGAACTTGCAACCTTGGGCCCACATTTGACCCGCTACATCCTCAAGTATGGCTCTTTGACTGAATCAGGATTTGTTCTGTAAAACGTGCACTCAGTCAAAAGGCCACACCCAAGAATCTAGAAGGTCATATGTGGCCTCAAGGCTGCAGGTTCTTTACTGCTGATCTAAATTTTCTGATCAGGGAAGCTGTCAAGATAGGTTCTGGGTGGTTTCAAGCTAAGAGAAGATGGGGGAGTGAGAAGAACAGGAACAAAGAGTTTCACCTTTCTCCTGGTTCTCCTGAATGGGTTTTACTCAGACAAGAGTGAGGAAAGAGATAGATGGGAAGTGGAACATAAAGAACAGGAGGGACCTGGAGCTAGTATAAGGAGAAAAGAAGGAAAAAGAAGCAGAGGGAATTATACTCCAGGTAGTAGCATCTCACCTCTTTGATCATCCTAGATAGATTCTGGACAGTCTCACATCCAGAAAGGGGGAAGAAAAAAAGGGAGAAGGTGAAGGGTAGTCTGTGGTGGATCAGTCAATCCACATGTGCTCTGGGAAGCCTGGGCCTGGAAAGAGTAGGAGAGAAATTATGGTGTGGTTCATCTCACTTTCCAGTCTACATAAAAACTCTTAGAATAAGAAGACATCACTTCACCAAATTAAATAGAAAAAGCAAATAACAGGTACATGTCTTCAAATCTGTCAAATTGGTTTATCTCTGAATACAAACTGAATAGGGATTAAGACACAAAAATCGAATCAAATGATAAGGTTACTGCCATCAGATATTACAAAAGGGGATATCTCAAAGGAGTCCAGACTTAGTGATCAATGAAAATTATGAAAGGAGAGAATAAAATCTTTGTAATATATCCCTATAAGCTATTAAAAATTTTTAAAAGCACCTACAAAGTATCAAACATGACATCACCTCATAGCTAGAATCATATGCCTGAAATTTATTATTTTTCATAGAATGACAAATAAGAAATCCCCACACTATACATACAGACAACAGAAAATCCAGGAAAATTCAAACAATAAATTATATTAGACCGTGATGTTTATTATGTTGCCCATAATTATCCAGATAGAGCACTGATCCATAAAAACTTAAAAACAACTTTTTTTAAAAAATCACAAAAATTATGCTTAATTTCTACACTGCATTAAACAACAAAAAAATTGAATTTAATGACCTACCAGAAAAAAAAAGACACAGTATAATGTAGAAACCAGATGAGGTACATAATCATATCTGTTATTCTGACTGACTATAATATACCAAAGATGAGTTAAGTGAGCTTACATAGGATCAGCACACAACATAATACTTTTATTCAGTGATGAGAAGGAAGTATTTTATTTGTCTAAGCAACAGTCTATGGAACACTAGATATAAAGGAGTAATAAGATATCAAAATAGAGTTTTGGTTTGTCCCAGGAAATTTTCTCTTACAGATGATTAAATTTGAGGAATTTTGAGAAGCAAGGGATCAAGAGGAGGGAAAATCATGAGAAAATTAGCAATAGAGCAAAGCCTTAAAAGATAAGAATTCTGAGGGATATGCAGAAAAAGGGAATATATCTAGTTATAGCCAATAGCTTTTGTGAAAACACAACAGCAGGAGATTTTAACTATCACTGGATCAATACCTATTTAATGAAGGGCCATTAATGTGCTTCCCATGTCCATTATTCTGTGTGCTGTAAGGAATGCAGAATAAATAGAAGACACCCTGTGTCCCCAAATATTTTACAAACTTAATAGATAATATTTATATAGTACCTTAAGATTTATAAACCACATTTTCTATATTAGCTTACTTGATTCATTGTGAGGTAGGCCATATTATTAACCCCATTTTCTAGATGAGGAAACTAAAGCTGATAGAGATTAAGTGACTTGGCTAGAGTCACACATTTTAATGTCTAAATCAGGATTTGAATGTGTTCCTAATTCCTTAGCCAGTGTGTGATCTGCTCTGCTTGCCATCTAACTACCTTTACTATCCTGTTTGTGAGACAAAACAAAATAATTAGGTAAAAACCCAAACCAATGCAAAATAATAATAATAAAAGAAAAGATTATAGATGATCATACTCCAAATAGCGATGGGTAGAACAGTTAAGGGTAATGATATTATAAGCATTCTGAGAAGGGGGGCATCACTGTAAGTTGTGGCCATTGTGAATGTTAGCACAGAGAAAGTGAAGTTTGAGCTGGCCCTTGAAGGATGGGTAGATTTTGGATGTGAGCCACAAATACCTCCACCATTTTTTTTTCCTTTTGACCTTCAGGTAGCTGATCCCATCTGTTTACCCAAGTCCTGACTGTTGAAGCTAAGTTAATTGAATAGCTGTTCCTTTCCTTTTATCTTCTTGAAGTTGGGTGGGAGAAGTTGTCTGGGCATCGTAAATCTCCATCAGTTCTAGTGCAAGGCTATATGCTCACTTCCATTGTAGCCTGCTTATATGTTATGATGATTTATCGTTTTAATCTTTTCCCTAAATGAGCACTGAGGCTATGCAACTGGCCCATATTTACAAAGACAACAGCAGCTAAATAAATAAATAAATGATTATCTTAATAACCTTGAGATTAAGATATAATGTTATAAGGCCTGCCATGCCTGAAGAAATGTGCATTTCTCTCCTTTTTCTTGGCACTGCTTCCACGGTTATTTTAGAACCCCATATTTTTTATCTGTGAATAATTAGAGATAATCCTGTATTGCTTTAGCCACAATTGAAGAACAACAGGCTGCTATCCATTAAGTCAGTGCCAATTTTGGCAATACTTCCTTTCTTTGTCTATGTCAGAAAATAAGGGGATCCGCACAGGCACAATTTCAGGATGAGCAAAGATTTATCACTTTAAATACTAAACTAAAAAGAAAAAAAATCTTGTAATCATTTGTTCTGCAGCCCTCCCTTGGTAGGGATTTCAGAGATGCACTTCATTCCCCTTCCCAACAGCAACTTTCAGAATCTTTTTAGCAAGTTGCCAGTGCAGCTTGGAACTGACTGACTGTTACATGGGCACAATCCTGGCTCCCTGGAACTTAGTTCCATTCCAGATCTGCACCTGTCTCAGAGTCATATTGGACAGGTTGTCTTGATTCAAATTGATGCACCTAGCAATGTCATCAAACAGGAAAAGAAATAAAAGCAGAAATCATGGTATAGTCGCTTCTCTGTTCACCAAACTCTTCCCTCTTGGCATCTAAATTTGCCACTAACTTTATTGAGAAGACAGAGGTTTTCTGACCTAAATTACATCATATCCTCTTCTCTGAAGGGTATACTTCATCTTTTTAAACCCAACCCTTCACTGGTACCTACAATAATTTTCTGTTACTTTTGTCTATTATTTAGTCATTTCTCAATGGATGAGAATCCCACAAAGTTGGAGTGGAGCAGTAGGAGCTGAATTCAGGATCATCTGTTATGGGGACAGAGCAACAGTGCAACAGCTATGTTCTACGCCCTGAAGGCTTAGTTTGATATCCTGGCAACTGCTTTGTTTCATACTTCCTCCTCTGGTCACTTTCATATGGGCTAAACTTATAATCTTGGGTTAGAAAAAATGATTTACTATTATTTCTCCATGGATTTCTCACTCACTATTTGGTCCAGCCCTCTTTTTTTTTTATTGGAATAATTGTGAGGAAAACTGGGTTTTCATGCTTCCTCCTCTTCCATCATCATTGCTAGTCTGGTAAAAATAGCATATTAAAAGCTGTCATACAGAAAAAGGATTTTTTGTAAAATTTCTTGGTCCCAGAAAACAAAACTAGGACCAAATGAGTAAAAAATATAAGCAGGCAGATTTTGGCTGGATATAATGAAAACATGTCTATCAGTCTGAGCTATTCAACAATATATGGAATTGGACAGCTCTGAGAGTTAGCGAACTAACCATTTTGTAAGGCTTTTTAGTATGGTTTCAATAGGATCCATGCTTCAGATAGATGGTTTGCTGACTGAACTTTGAAGTTTCTTCTTCACAAGCTTTCTGATTGTTCACCTTGCCTCCAGGCCATTTTTCTCTAATCCATTCTCTACCCAGCAGTCAAATGGATACTTCCAAATTATATATCAAATCATGTCATTGCTCTCTTCAAGAAAGCCTTATTTCCGACACCAAAAATAAGATTGAATGAATTGAGACAGAATACTTAAATAATTCCTTCTAAAACACTCCAACAATTATGTCTTCCTGGACACTAATTATGGTATCAGAATATTATGCTCTTTGTTTCCAAGGCAGAAAATATATAAATATTTTGTCTTGGACATGGTGGTAATAGTGTGGAGAGAAGAATGATGAGTGTAATGACAGAACATTCCTGTGGAAAGCAGAATTGGGTAAGACATTTCGGTAAAGCACCTTGACATCAAAGAGAATTAGAAACCAGGAGCAGGATGGGATGGACCCTCTTAGCAAAGACAAGTGTTTTGTCTTTTCGTTTGTTTGTTTTAGTTTTTGTATCTGGGGTAAGGGTAGTTTTTTTTTTTTGACTCTAGGTATTTGTGGTTTTGCTTTTAAAAAAATACAGATTTTAAATTTAGGAGATCTGTTGATTCAACATCCTTTCTCATGCAGTTGTCTCATGCAGAACTTATCTGACTGATTATGAATTATTTATCCACATTTTCCCCCATTCAGAATGTATTTTAGTCCTCTTTAAAATATGGACAATATTCCTTATGCTCTTGACCTCACAAGATTATTATGAGGAGAGTTTTGTATAAGTATGTAATTCTATCACCAAGAATGGTGTGTATAATAATTTATGGGCATTAATTTCTTAATTGGTTGTAAAACAGGAATCTCCCAATCAGTATGTGGAAAAAAATAACTAATGCTCCCTCCTAAATCCATCCTTCCTAGTTTCCCTATTTCTGTCAACAATATCATTATCTTCTATTCACCTAAAATTTTAACCTGAAAGTCATCTTTAACTCTTTGATCCCCTTATCCACTCCATATCCAGGTTGCTATTGTTTCCAGAGTTGGGTGTTAAATATTTATCAGCATACACTATGTAACAATTCTTTTCTCCATTCACAAGACCACCATTCCAACTTAGATCTTCATCATCTTTTTTTTCTGAATATTTTATCAATTTCCTAATTGATAGCCCATTAACTCTCTACTTTAGTCAGTTCTATGGCTAGAAGAATTGAGTTCTAGACTTGTAGTCAGGAAGACCTGAGTTCATATCTAGCCTCAGACACTTACTACCTGGGGACCTTTGAGTAAGACACTTGACCTATCTCTCTAAACCTCACTCTTCTTAACCATTGCTTTTTTTGGATATAATAGAAATTACATTCTAATGGCATAAACTTCAAGAACCCTTAGTGACCCCTAAGCCAAGGTGAGTTATCATTATAGGACATTATAGGAAGTTTTATATGTCAATGTCAACATATTCACATATTCCATGATATATTTGTGGTGAATTTTGAGGTAGAAGAGACATCTTGGCATTATGGAAAGAGAATTGGATCTGACGTCAGAATACATGGGTTTAATATTCTGTTCTACACCTAGTAGCTGCATGACTTTGGGGAAGACTCTTAAACTCTGACTTTCAGCTTCCTCATTCATATTGTCAGCTTGAAATTACTTAGTATGAATGTGAAAGGACATCATGAGCTTCAAACCAGTATGTGAATTAATGGCATTCATTTTTTAAAAGAGTTAGATCATGGAATTATGGCTGGAAGAGACTTTTGAGGGTACTTAATAGAACATACTCAAGGAAATTTTATCTCAAAGAGTTTATGAGACTTGGCCAGTGTCATACATGAAATAGGTGGTAGATTAAGGATTTCAACTGAGTTCCTCTGATTTCAAAGCCATGATTTCCACTATACCAAGAATCATGCACCTGAAATCAGAAAAACTGTGAATAAAATCTAAGCTCCACAATTGATTAGCTAAGTTTGAACTTGGAAAGTCATTTAAACTCTCTAAGCCTCATTTTCCATCTATACAATATGGAGCTTAAAAAAAAAACATATCTTACCTATATCACAGTGTGTTTTTATTTCTGTTTTTATAAGTTCACTTATGATGAAGAACAATAACATATGTGAAAAACACAGTACAAACCATAGAGGAGCAGTACACACACACACACACACACACACACACACACACAGATGATATTATTATTTTACTTTCATTAGAATCTCCTCTGATCACCCCCATGGAGGTGATGCTAAGTTCTTGAAAGTTATGCCAGTGAAATAGTGACTGAATGGAGGCAGGCATTCCTAGCTCCCATACACTAAATCCAACAAAGGCCTAAAAAAATTCAACAGACCAAATAATAATCAATAAATCCAATGAAACACTATAGTATATGATGTCCACTCAAGAACTGCATGACAATCTGCCAGATGAACATAAACAATAGGAAAGTAAGTCCACTCCCCGCCAAAGAATAAAGCCAGTGCAAGTGCAGGGGAACAAGATATAATCTTCCACACAAAATCAGAGATGAGCTGGAAGCAAGAGACAATTTTAGCCTTCAAGAATTTGTACTGAGGATACAATAGTGAAGAACTTTCATGAGGAAGTCCTAGGTTGGTCAGTAACCTATATCTTAGAAACCACCAAAATTGTGGTGATCTGTCAGAAAAAGGCAGCATTAAAATCAGGGTACTTTGGACATAGGTACTCTGAGGTTTACAGAATGCTAACATAAGACATCATAGAGCACCCTGAAGACTCAGTGACCTTACCTTCAAAGCTAATGGGTGGACTGGTTGTTAAACCTACCAATGCTTTTAGCATAAGCAAACTTGAGGAGGTGGTGATTATTCACCTATAGCAAGAATAAACAGAAGTTCCACTATATACTAAAGAAATCCATCAGGGGGTGAATCTTGGTTCTATCAAGAAATCCTATCTCAAAACTATGGGTGGAAACATAAACAAGAGAAGACACTGATCACTATAAAGAATTATGATAAATTCAGAGACATCTAAGAACTTTACCTAGAAGTCAGTCCTTAACAATAATAAGCAGATAATCAAAGGTAAAAAAAAAAAAGATCTTTTCATAGTTACTTTATGAATAGCTAAAAGATATAAGACAAGAGAGAAATGAAAGAAATTAGAGTTTTGGAGGAAAGAATTGGAAAGAAAATAAGTGCCTCAAAACAAGAAATAGTGAGACTAAGTAATGAGTTCCCTGAACATAAGAATAAAACAAAGAGAAATCAATGACTCTATGAGATAAGAACAAATAATAGATCAAAATCAAAAAGTTCAATAAATAAAAGAAAATATAAGATATATGCTATAAAAATAACTTAGTAAAAGAGATAGGGAGAGATCATTTGAGTCATATTTCCTGTAAAACACAATAAAAAAAAATCCCGATCATATTTTGAAAAGTTACAAATTAAAACTTCCCATATCTGTTCAAATAAGACAGAAAAGTGAAATTAGAAGAATATACTGTTCACCAGAAGTGATCAGAAGTCAAAATCCAGAAATTCCAGATAAATGAAAATAAAATTACTACAAATGTACAGAAAGAAACAGTTCAAATGCCATGGAACAACAGTCAGGATCACACAAGACTAGCTGGCTTCTACTATAAATGAGAAGAACTATCAGAATATGTTATTCCAAAATGCAGAAGATAATGGGATTACAATTAAAAATAATTTACCCTGGAAAGCTGAGTAAGATTTTAAAGGTAGAAAAATGAATCTGTAATGAAATACTATTTCCAAGCATTCCAAGGACTTCCAAGCATTCCTTTTGAAAAATTATTTCTATGTATTTTACTAATTATTTTACAATTACATTTTAAAAAATTAAATATTTAATTGTGAAAATTTTTGAGTTCTAAATTCCCCCTCCTCTACTTCTTTTCCATCCTCTCTCTCCCCTCTGCTCCCCTTGAGAAGTCAAGAAATGTGATCACAAATATAAATGTGAAATCATGCAAAATACACTTCCATATTAACCATGTTATAAAATAACTAACTCACACACATGCACTTTGTCTATGTAAACTCCTAAACGCACTAATTATGATAAAGTACTTAAGAGTTGTAAGTATCATCTTACATGTAAACAATTTATCTTATTAAGTCCCTTAAAATGTCTCTTTCAGGTTTACCTTTTTATGCTTCTCTTGAGTCTTAAGTTTGAATGTCATTTAAAAAAAAATCAGCTCTGGTCTTATCATCAGGAATGTTTGAATGTTCTCTATTTTATTAAATATCCATTTCTCCCGAGAGTAATTATACTCAGTTTTGCTAGTCAGGCTAGTTTTGGTTGTAATCCTAGCTCCCTAGCCTTCTGAAATATCATATTCCAGGCCCTATGCTCTTTTATCATGGTACTTGCTAAATCTTGTGTTATCCTGACCATGGCTCTATAGCATCTGAATGCTTCCTTCCTTCCTTCCTTCCTTCCTTCCTTCCTTCCTTCCTTCCTTCCTTCCTTTGTTTCTTTCTGGTTGTAATATTTTCTTTAGTTGTAATATTCCTTGGAGTTTTAATTTTGGGCTTTCATTCAGGAGGTGACCAGTAGATTCTTTCCATTTCTAGTTTTCCCTCTGGATCTAAAATATTGGGGTAGTATTCCTTGATAGTTTCTTGAAATGTGTTTTCTAGGTTCCTTTTTTTTTTAATCAAGGCCTTCAAGTAGTGCAATACCTCTTAAATGATCTCTCCTTGATCTATTTTTTAGGTCAGTTGTTTTTCCAAAGATTTTTCTTTCTTTCTTTTAATTTTAATTATTTCTTGATATTTCATAGATGTGTAATTAGCTTTCCCTTGCCCAATTTTAATTTTTGAGTAATCTTTTTTATTCATTTTGATTTTTTGCCTCTTTTCTATTTGGTCAGTTTTGTTTGTTAAGATGCTACTTTCTTCAGTACATTTTGTTTCTCTTTTACCAAGCCACTAATTCTCTTTTCATGATTTGTTTTGTATTCCTTTAATTTCTTTTCCCATTTTTCTTCTACCACTCATATTTAATTTTTAAAATCTTTACTTTCATATTTTCTTTAGTTCTTCCAAAATTTTTGTTTGGTCTTTTTCCAGTTTTCCTTTTGCTTTAAAGCTCTGCTTGTGGCTGTTTTCACATCATTATCTTCTTCTGAGTTTGGATCTTGATCTTCCCTGTTTCTATGGTAGCTTTTTATGATTATATTTTTTGTGTTGTTGTTATTGTTAGCTCATTTTCCCAGACTATTTCTTGACTTTGAACTTTATGTTAAACTTCTTTTTGTTCTACTTACCTGTGGGGTTTAGGCACTGTCCTGAGATTCAGGCTTTTTTTACGCTTCTATTTTCATAGCTTGTTCTGGGCATTAGTAAATGTTCCATGCTGGTATGATCCAGGGAGAGTTGTACTTTCATGGTCTATTCTCTTGTCCTTACTCAGAAAGGGCTCCTGATCCCATGTAGCCACAAGTCTTTCTCTCTGACCTGGCAACCTGCTGATGGGGATGGACAATGGAGCTGCCAAATAGGACCTAGTCCCATGTACAGTGCTAGCAGAGGGGTCCCTTATAATTTATTTCCAATAAGTTTTCCAATCCCCTTACCATCTGTGGACTGAGAGATCCCAAAGCTTCTATTGTTGTTGTCCTAATGCCTCTCAAGGTCCACAACTGATGCTGAAGCATAGGCTATGGATCAGTTCAACTCCAGCGTCACAGATGTCTAAGTTGTCTTGGGCTAGAAAAATGTATTACCTCAACCTTTGTTGATTTTTTCACTCCAGAATTCAATTTGAGGTATTATTTTAAAGTTTTTTAGAGGGGGGATATTTGGAGAGCTTGTGTATGTCTTCATTTACTCTTCCCTCAATAAATATTTGTAAGTACTTACTATGTGACAGGTACTGAGCTAAATGCCAAGTATACATATGAAAATGGATAGAAAGTATCAGCTTTCAAGGAGCTTACGATCTAATGGTTCAAGGAAATGAAAAGAAGCTAAAAAACATGGGTGGCATCTGGTGGCAAGAGGAGAATGTGAGGAGAAAGTATCTTGTGTGGCAGAATAATGGAAGAGTCCAAAGAAGTCCAAAAGCAGTATAGTTGGTGGGAAACATGGAGAAGATTGTACCAGATTCCCTTCTTATATTAATGCCAAGGAGCCCACCTCTCTCCTTCAGTCAGAGAATTCACTCAGAGGGGGCATAGGGTACTAAAGAGATGTAAGTACTAAAGCTGATGCAAACTTTCACGATAATGAAATTTTCCAATGATATATTCCCCATTTACTAGGAAAAAAATGCAGCAAATTTCTCTGATGGGGCTATAAGTATCCAAGACACCTTAGGAACTGAATGAAATGTATAGGAATAAGACATATTATCCAATATGAATAGTCAAAGAATTTGAACAGGACATTCTTAAAGGCTAAAATCCAAGCTGTCAATATCCATTTTTTTAATGCTCCAAATCACTGGGGAAAGAATTGAAAATTAGAGAACTCAACTTCTACTTTGCAAACATCAGATGAGCAAAGGTAAAATAAAACAAACAAAAATACCAATGTCAGAGGGCATATGGAAAAACAGGCTTAGGTGTGCTAAATGCATCATGGGTAGAACTATAAATTGATGGGACATTCTAAAGGACAATTTAGAACTTTATACAAAAAAATTACTGGACTGTGTTACATTCTGATCTGATAGTGACGCCATTGTGCTTCTACTATAAGGAGATCGAGGAGAAAAGAAAAAAAAATCATGGAAATATTTAGAAATATTTAGCTTCTTTTTGGCTTAGCCAAGAATTGTAAACTAAGGTGAGAGTGCCTTTCACCTAGAGAATGCTTGAACCAGGCAAAGTATGGAACATTGTTGTATAATAAGAAGTAACAATTTCAAGGAATTCTAGAAAGATTTACATAAACTGATTACAGAGTGAAGTAAACAAAACAAGAAAAAAAATATGCAAAATGATGGTATAAAGAAAAATAAACTTGAAATATCATCATCCTCATCACCATAAGCTTTTAAATAAAATGTAAAAATAAACTTTAAAAGACAAATAAAACATTATCTGATCACAGTAATAACCATCATGATGCTAAAGAACCTAGTACAAAACACATTACTCATTTCCTAATAGAAAAGCAATGAAGTTAAGATAAAGATATATATATATTTTTCAATATGACCATAGTGTGGGTTTATTTTCCTTGACTTTTATCTATATGGATTCAAAGTGTACCCACATTTGGAGTTCACCACTCTAAGAATGGTGACCAGGAAATAACTGCTTTCCACTCAACAATATATAGATTCCTGCTGGCTGTATATTGACTTAGAAAAATCACTTATTAACAATATCTTTGTTAATTATTATTTTGTTAAATATTTTCCAATTATATTTTAAGCCGGTTTCAGCTGCACTAAGTTTTGCTGACCATGTGGGCCTATAGGCCTCATAATACCTCCAATATTGAGGTTTATGCATAGTTGGTAGAGGAAGAATCCTTAGCAACAAAATCGACTCTTCTGATACTGAGGTCAGTCATCTCATTTCTTACACTATTTTTAAAAAATGGTGGACATTTTTGAAAGTAAGAGAAATCTGGAGCCTGTCCAGCTGACCGCTTTTATGGTTTTCTACATGGATAAAGAGGAAGTAAATTTATGTACGATTGAATGCAAATAGATCAGAAGATCCAAAGACTAAGCCTTAGTATGATAAGAGCAAAATTAAACACAAGATGGATTAAGCAAAGGCAATTCATTTGTCCATTTTTAATTCCAAACAGGAAGATTAACTGTTAAGAACAGCATGTCATTTCCATGCTTGCTAATGACAGCCTAATCCATTTTACTTACATGGATTAACAGTACCCAGAGAGTCTAAACTTTCTTGTTATCATTAGTTAGTTTTATACTCTTTACATGAATACAATCTACTTGGCTTTTCCTCTATTTTTTTATTCCATTTTCAAGTTAATTTAATTTCTCCTGGTTAATAAAGACAGGATTATTCACATCTGTATAAGCTGGAGGCATAGTAATGCAAACATTTACTCATTTGCTGAAAGGTTATTTCGATTACGGATTGAAAGATGACAAAGGCAATAGGAGGATGTGTGTGAGGAGGCATAAAATAATTTTCTACTAAATTTTCTAGTTACTTAACCTTTCTGCTACTTTCTCAAATTCTCAATGTAGGAAATTAAGGTGGATTTTTTTCTCAAAAAAAGTTTCTGTCTATTGGATTTGACCAAAAGCCAATCCCTCTGGTGGGATTCTTCTCCCTAAGGCACCAAAGCTTCATGATATTTAGGCAGTCAAGATAACTTCAAGAGATTAATAAGTATTTAATATGCCTTGTTCTGTTAGATGCTATTGAGAATGGAGTCCAAAGAAATGTCATCTGGTCTAGACCAATTTGGCTAAATGGATTGAATAATGATGCTAAAAATGGTTGGCAGATTTATCTTGTTCATACATATGTGTTTGAATATGTGTGCATATATATATACATATGCACATCA
>CM053588.1:99088353-99114962 GCA_028646515.1 Pseudochirops corinnae
CTTTCTCTGATGTGGGTAGTATTTTCCATTGTGAGCCTTTTTGAGTTGTCTTAGAATGGTTCATTGCTGTGAAGATCCAAGTGAATCAAAGTTAGTCATTGCACAATGTCAAACCTCTTTTTTTTAAAGATGAGAAAGCTGAGGCCCAGCAAACTTAATTCATTTCCTCAAGATCATACAGGTTGTTAGCATCAGAAGTGGGATTTGTACCCAGGTTCTCTAACTCCAGAATTAACTTTCTTTACAAATTATGTGCTCAAGAATTTTAGTACTATTTTAATGATTCTACTTGGATCATATAGCATAGATCTCCTGTGGGGCATTTCTGGGAAAACACGAACAAGGATCTCAGAGAATGGGTATTTATGAATGTGTTGTAATCTGCATAGTTGGAAGGAATACTCATATCTTTTAGGTCACAGATCTGTTAGAGTAATAAAGAAGTCATTTTTGACTTCTCAAAAATGTTTGAATGATTATTTAAGTCTCCATATATTCTGGAACTGCATACTCATTTTTTAATTGAGAATTTCTCCTATAGAACCATTAATTCTCTCTCTCTCTCTCTCTCTCTCTCTCTCTCTCTGTCTCTCTCTCTCTGTCTCTCTCTGTCTCTGTCTGTCTTTCTGTCTCTGTCTCTCTGTCTCTCTGTCTCTCTGTCTCTGTCTCTTTCTTTCTCTCCCTCTGTTCCAGAAATTGTGTCTGTATCTCATGTTGATTCACCTTCCTAACATCCTAATGGTCAATCTCTAGAAGAATCCAAGAGCACTGCCCCTCAACAGGTTGAAATCAAATTTGGGAAGAGAAGAGGAAGAAAATCAAGAAGAGAAGAGGGAAAGTTGGAGAAGGGTATTCAGTAATTGTATAGGAATCATACTGGGATAGTTTAGGTGGCAACATATATTCAAAATATTTTTCCACTAAGGGATGAAATTAAGAGTCTTGAAAAGCTACTCATTTTTCTATTATGCCAAGTCAGCATTCAGGTCATGGAACAGATATAACTACTTGTATCTTTTTGTCCTTGTCCTTAGGAAGGTGTTGTATGGTGTGGTAGATGGAGATGCACTCAGTCAGGAAGACTTGGATTCACATCCTGCCATTGACACATATTAGACACCTGAATAAGTCATCCCAGGCAAACTACTATAACATTGAAATCGAAAGTAGTAAAAACAAAAAAAAAACATTAAGGATCATAAGAAAATCAATTTTAAACATTTTGGACCCTCATCATGCTCAGCTTCTCTCTCTATCTACATGAATTAACTGGAACCCAGCTGCTTAGATTTGGAGAAGAAAATAAGAAGAGTAGGAGGCAGCATGATATAGTGGATAGACTTTTATGTTTGGAGCAGGAAGACAGGTTCCTAGTCCTCTTTTTACATGTACTAACTATGCGATCTTGAACAAGTTGTCTTCTTTAAATCTCAATTTATTTACCTAAAATGGAGAAAATATACATAGTACCTACTTAAAATTAGACAATGTGCATAAACCACTTTGCAAACCCAAAATAACTCTTTAAATCTTAAGTATTTTCATTGACCATCAGCAATTATGCTGTATTTTGTGGACTAAGGGAATGGGGCATTTATTTGTCTCTCACACTGTTATATCTACCTATGACTAGAATTTCCACTAGGAAAAATAAAGCCAGTTGGAAAAGAAATAAATGACTTTGCAGTAGGCAGCTTTGATATTAAGTGAAAAGTGACTCATGGAAAATAAAGCCCAGATGTTTCCAGTTATAATGGTTTATCTAAAAATCTTTTGGAAGTACGGCTTTAATGTTTTTCCAGTAGCATGACTTCTCAAAAAGGCATTAACAACATAAGTTGTATCATTTTGAACATGATTATTAAAGCTATGGAATGGGCTAAACAGGATTTATTCTACCATGGCAGTCATTGCATCAGGAATAGTAGAGGCCACTGGCTTATATCAGAAGCATGGTTATTTGTGACCTAAAGACACAGAAAGCTAGGAATGAAAGGAAGCATTGAGTAAATAATATCTAGTAAAGAACAAATGGATAAGGAAAGTAATATTCTCAAAAGAGGACTAAATTTGGAATCAGGAGACTTGGGTTCAAATCCTTCATTAGAAATTTAATAGTCTTTTTTTTTATATAAGTGGCTAAAATGCAAATATGTTTTGCATGATTTCCTATGTATAATTGATATCATATCACTTACCTTTTCAACGGTTGGGGGAGAGGCTACCGGGAAGGAGATAATGTAGAACTTAATTTTATTTTAAAGAATGTTAAAAATAAATAATTTTTTAAGAAAAAAAGTTTAGTAGTTATGTGAACAGAGCAAAGTGAGTTTAGTTCTCTGAATTTCAGAGTCTTCACCTAGAAAAAAAGAAACAATATTTATATAACCTTCCTCAGAGGGTAGTTTATGAGAGTAACACTTGACAAATTTAAAAAATCTAAAGTAGAATAATTTGTGTTTATATATATAAGTACAAGTAAGGTGGAATTTTTTATTTTCTTTTTAGAGTTCAGTTTCCCAGGCTCAGGCTAAATTGTAAACATCTAAAGGACTGATCTCCTTTGAACCCTGATAATTCACAGCTATACTGAGTCAAGTAGGTCCCATACCTTCTGGCTCTGAGTCAATCAGGGGCCGAGACATTGTTATATATTCTGGGAGGTTGGCATTTTGCTTTGGGGTTTTGCTTATGAGAAGGATTTTTTGATTTCCTGGTCAAGACTCTGAGTAGCTGCATGTTCAGAACCTCCCCCCTTCCCCCACCCAACTGTTCAGATTTATGTGTTCCCTTGATCCAATGATGTATATAAAAAATATATAGCAATATTTCTATATTCAGACAGCTGGAACCCTGTCTGTTGGTCATTGTACTTATTTCTCTGCTTCTATTTTCTATACTCATTTCTTTCTCTGTAATTAAAGTAGAATTGTTAAGCCTGTTAAAACTGTCTTTCCTTTATAAAGCAGATCAAAAGAACGTGTGCTAGCTGGTCATCCTGGATGTGCTAGGGTACTTGCTAATAATGTAGTATTTTGAGGTTTACAAAACACAACCAGAGTAAGGAACGTGGGGAATAAAAGACTGAATTTAAAGGATGGGCATGAACAAAGGCATCATCCCAGTTCAGTGAAGACAGACTAGAAAAATGAAGTGAGCGTTGCATCAACAAAACAAATGAGAAATTTAAGAAAGCACCATTTGCAGAGTCTGGATCCAAATAAAAACTAGGGATAAAAGTAAGTAGGAAGCCAAGATAGGGAATGAAAACAGCAAATTATACAGTGACAGGTTCTATGGGCATAGGGACCTTATGAACAGCTGGGTCAGTGTAATGTTCATGTATTTCTCAGTTTCCCTCTGCACCCTGGAACTCATGACTCTTTAAATTAAGCTGAATTGAGTTCATTTGCATGAGTTCAATAAAGCTTTCTGAAGTTTCCTAACTCACTGCTAGGTTTTGACTTTTTGCCAGATTTCTTCTTGGATCTATAAACCTCTTTTTTTTCCATAAGAAGGTAAGAAAATACTGAAGAAGAAGTGTTGCTGACATTGAGAACCATGGGTCATTTTTTTAAGCATCCATACAATAATATTTCTTGATAATCACAGGAAGATCAACATATTTGTTCTACAGGAGAATTAAAAGTCAAGTCAACAATCATTTGTTAGATTAGTATTCTGTGCCAAGAACTGTGCTAAATTTGGGAGATACAAATATTTTTTAAAAATCTTTATTACCAAGGAGCTTGTAGTCTAAAAGAGGAGACAAAATAAAAACAATTGTGTAGACACAATACAAGTTGAATAGTAGATAATTATTCAAGAGAAGGTCTTAGAATTAAGATGGGTAAGAAAAAGGTTCTTGCAGGAGATAGGATTTTATCTGAGTCTGAAAAACAGAAAATCAGGGAAGCCAGGTTGTAGAGATAAGGAGGTAGATAATTTCAGGCATGGGGGACTTTTCTAGTGAAAATATACCAAGTTAGGAGTTGAAGTATCTTGTTTGAAGCATAGAAAGGAGGTCAAGGTTTCTGGATTGCAGAATACACAGAGGAGACTAAGATGTAAGATTGGAAAGTTGTGTGTGTTTGTGTGTGTGTGTGTATGTGTGTGTGTGTGAGTGTGTAGGTAGGTTGTAAAAGTCTTTAAATACAAGAGTATTTTATATTTGGTTCTGGAGGTGATAGGGAACCACTGGAGTTTATTGAATAGAAAGGTGAACTGGTCAGACTTACATTTGAGGAAAATCAGTATGACAATATGGAGAACAGATTGGAGTGGGAATAGACTTGAGATAGAGAGACCAACCAGGAAGTTATTGAAATCATCCATGGGTGGGGTGATGAAGAAGGTTATACAAGGTTACTAATAGTGTCAGAGAAGAGAAGGGCTCTTATATAAGAGAGATTGTGAAGGTAGAATCAATAGTACTTGAAGCCTCATTGATTGTGGTAGGTGAGATTGAGGAGTTGATGATATCCAAGTTGTGACTGGGATAATGGTCCTGCCCTCAGGAGTAATAGGGAAGTTAGGAAGAGGGAGATAGGCAACAACTGACAGTGTTAAAGAATGCAGAGGTTAAGAAGATTAAGGATTGAGAAAAGGCCCTTAAATTTGGCAACTAAGAGATCATTGTTAACTTAGGTGAAGTCGAGTCACACTGTAGTTAAGACAGTGAAAAGAAAGAAGTGGAGGTATTGACTGAAGATGGCCTTATCCAGGAGTTTACCCATGAAAGGAAGGCTAGATATAGCATGATACTTCTCAGAGATGAGTTAAAAAAATAGATGATCTTTGTGTTTTGGAAACCAATGAGTTATAGACAACACTAAAAATATACAGAGAATTGGTTATGCTCAATATGCTTATTAGACTATGCTGATGAATATAAAGATCATAAAAGATGATCCTTGCCCTCAAAGAACTTGTTATCTAGATGTAGAAGAATGCTATTCATATAAACTTGTGAAGCTTTTCCATTAGTTTATTTTTGTATGCACGTATATAAAATGTTTTATGTAGTTATATAAGAAGCATTTACAGATGATTATATGAAAGGTACATAGATGTGTATGAATATACATAAATATATATTTATTTAAACATATAATATAACATATAATATATAATATATATAACATATAATATAAATATATTTAAAATATTATACACACATATGTTCCTTACTCTGGTTGTGTTTTGCAAACCTCAAAACCTTAAAACATATGCATACACATTTGTATATGTATTTCAAGGTCCTGATTTTATCACTCCAAGTTCTCCTTCCATCAGAATAGATACAACCATGTAACAGGTAGTGGTCTTTATGAGTTATATGATTTAAAGAAAAAGCATCACTCAGTGACCAGGTTTCTGATGAGTTTTGCTTCACTTATCTTGGCTTTGCTTCACTTCTATAGATAGAAACTACACAATAGTCACACATTTCTTTTTCAGGGTTTATGATAGGAACGATAGCCCGTTCAAGTTAATCATGTTGTTCAGGCATTTTGGTTATGCCCAACTTTTCTTGATGCCCTTTTTTGGGCATTTTCTTGGCAAAGATAATGGAGTGTTTTACCATTTCCTTCTCCAGCTCATTTTACAGATGAGGAAACTGAAGTAAACAGGATTTAATGATTTGCTCGGGGCCCCACATGTGGTAAGTGTCTGGGGCCAGATTTGAACTCAAGAAGATGAATCTTTCTGACTCCAGGTTTCGCACTGTGATCCACTGTACCACCTCGCTACCCTACCTAGCCCAAGTTAGGTTGGGTTTTCCTTAAAATAAGTTGAGACATTCATTGAAACTTAATTGACCTAGAGGACTAAAGGCTCAGACTGTTCACATCATTTATTCATGCCCCAAGTATAAAGCATTCACCTAGAGCTCCTGGAGTGCTCTAATGCTTGGTGGATGTATCATAATGAGAAAGTGGAGTTTCATTTGCCCAGACAATTCAACATTATATGTCTTTAAAACCTGTCCTTCTTGAATATCCTTCTTTGGCTACGTTCATCTCATTTTATTAACTGTCATGTGTCTCACAAATATCTCATATTATTTTAACATTTAAACTACCAAGGAAATAGCCTGACCCAAACCTAACTCAGTATAAGATACATCTTTGGGATCATTCCTTCTTAAGATTTGGTAAAAGCAATACCCTACTGCATACTTTTAGTAACCAAGAATCACACCCACATGATAATGATGTATCAGAGGAAAATTTTCAATGCTACATGTATTTGTGCATATTGTATATGTGTGTATATGTGTGCAAACATGTGTAAACACATAACTTACATATATAGTTCTGTACTTGTGTGTGCACATATATGTACATATGCATACATATGTGTGTGTGTGTATATATATATATATATATATATGGATAATAGATCAGATATGTGTAATGCATATCAAGTAGACAAAAGGCCAAGAAAGAAAAGACCACCAGCTGTATCTTTAAGGATATATATGCTGCTGCTTTAAGTATTTTTTTAGGATTGATCTGCACAGTATAATGACCAAGTTGGAATCAGCGTAACACTTATTCTGCACACAGAGGATGATAAAAACAGTGTTTATGAAATAGAGAAATATAAGGATAAAGATAAACAGAATAATAGAAATGTTTGCATACATCACCAAACTGGGGAAGCACCAACATCTGGGTTCCCATTCTGAGGAGTCCCTTGATTCCAGCTCCCTGATTCCTGGCTGAGAAAAGTGTGTTAGGTGAAGTGCTCTCCTATGCGTGAAACTCAAAGGAGTATATCAAATTTTCCAGATTATGCCATTTTAAACAAAGAAGAAATTGGTATGGTGTGATTTAATGCCTGATTGACTTGGCTCCAGAGCCTTACAATGATTCAGCACAGGATGTGTTGCAGCTGTGGACTGGGCCAGAGTTCAAAGGAGCAAGACATTCAGTGATTGATATGGCAAAACTTCTGTGTTCAAAAGGACACAGGATTGATTTCACATATTCCTAGAAGGGTGGCTAACTCTTCTTGGAAGAGAAATTGACCAGGTATAAGCTGAACTTTTAATCTTGGGAACTCGGTCCCTGTTCCAAAGAGAAAGGATAACATATGTAGTCACATAGGCTTATAAATGTACAGAGAAGATCTTTATATTTCATCAACCCTTCACCAGGATATACAATCTGCCCTACTGCATGGTAAGTGATCCCAGGCCTTGCCATCCGTACTGCTCCTTGAGAGCAAGGACTGCCCCACTTTTCAATTGCTTTTCCTTAGAACTTAGCACAGAATTTGACCCATAGTATTGTAAGTGCTTAGTTCTTACTTTACTTAAGTGGTCCACAGACCTCTGTGTAAAGTCATTTTTATGTAATCTAATTTGCTTTTATCTACCCACTTCACTTGGCCTATATAACACAGCCATACAAAAAACATGTTTTATGCAAGTTGTGAAATGTAATAAAATGTGGACATATTAAGTACTATACCATGATAAACAGAATTATAAAATGAAAGGCAAAGTTAATAATAAACTATGCATGGTAATGTCTGGTAAAATTAACATCTATGTGCAGGATGTTGCCCCTTTCCCACCCAGTACATCTAGCTTTTATCACTGAACATTGACTGAGCAAATTTTTTATGGAGATATGGAGAGATTTTTAGACAGTGGCTTTATTTTTTTTCAGCTTTCTATATCTAATAATAGCAAGCAATATTATTCTCTAGTAGTCTTTGAATTTTAAAAAATTTTTAATTATTTTTATCCATATTTTCAAAACAAACCAAAAATCACTCAAATGATGAAATGCCTCTGCCACCTCTTAAACTTTTTGCTTCAACCTTTGTTGTGAAACTTCCCTTTTTTTCACAATCTTTGTAGCTAGCAGCTAAATCAGATCCTCATTCAACAGTTCTCCATGAGACTCAGTCAACTTCTCATCCTCCACTTCTAGGTTCAATTCTCATGCTAATTTTACTATCATGGTGCTCGCTTCTTCATCTATGTCAGATCCAGGGAACAAATTGTGGGCACACTCCTTTTCCAGACTCTCTTCATTCATGTTTCAGTTGCATCTTCTGATGTTTTGACAATGTTCTGGATGATATGAGAAATACTATAAGACTTTCAGAAATCTTTCAAAGTCAAGTCTTTATCTGCATCCAAAGCTGCAATTGCCTGGGCAAGTGTAGTGGGTAAATAATGGGCCTTGAAACTGGCAATAATTCACCCGATCCAGAGATTGTAATAATAAGGCAGTATTAGGGGGAAGGTAGACCACTTTTACATTTCCATTAAAATCATCCAGATAGGGAGGATAACCCTAGGCATTATGCAAAATAAGTAGAATTTTGAAAAGCATTCCCTTATTATTACAAAACTTCTCCATTTTGGAATGAAAAAGTGCAGAAACTATTGTTCAAACATGATAAGGCTATCCATATTTTAGCATTAGTGAAATAAAATACAGGTAGTATTTGTCTTACTGATTCCTTTCAGTACTTGAGGATTTTCTGAGTGGTGCACAAAACACAGGTTTTAATTTGCACGTCCTGAATGCAAACCCTCCAAGAAAAGAGTAAGTCTATTTTCAAAGCTATAGGCCGCAGCACAGTTTTTTTCTCCATGGAGATGAAGGTGTGAGATGGCAATCTTTTGATAAAATACTTCGGTTTTGTCTACATTAAAGATTTGTTCTGGCAAGTAGAGACCTTCGTCTATCATTTTTTTCAGGAACTCAGGAAACTTCTTTTCTGCTTCAATATCTGCACCAGCAGTATCTCCTGACACTTGCACATTATGAAATCATACACAATATGTGAACCAATCACTGAATTAAATACATTTGTTCTTTCAGGATACTTTGCCTTTAAATTTTGAAAGAGACCACAAGTCTTGACTGGAATTGTCAACAAGCTTAAAGGAATATTCTTCTGAATCTGGTTTTCTCTCTACATAGTTAATAGCATCTCCATTTCTAGAACATCACCTTTTCTTGCTTTTGACAGAGAAGTCAACTTCATGCAAGAATTTCTTTTTGCATTTTCCTTTATTTGCGCAGCATCCTTCATTATGGTGTTCACAGTAGACACCAGAAGACTAAGTTCACATGCTATCAATGACAGTTTTTTAACTTCCTTCATATTTTCTAATTATTTTAATTTCTAAGTCTATTGACTTATGCTTAGTAGATAGTTTAATTTTCCCCTCAAGAGTATGTTTGCCACCAGCCATGGTGAAAGTGTAAGGATCACTACTGAACAGAGGGAGAGGTGCAGTATCGCTCATTGTCTGCAGACCTAGGAGGACTGACTTAGAGATGTTCCTCGCATTCCTACAACTGTTTACAGTGTCCATATCTACATTATAAAGTTTTTCAGAGTGCAGCATCTGCTTTGCATAAGGAATTTTTGCATTTTTTTGGGAATGAAGATTTCTTTCAGAATTCTTTAGACAAAGTCAAATTTGCATAATGCAACTTTATATATAGTGAGAACTGTCTGTAAATGCTGTTTTCCATTGATTTATTTAATATAAAGCAAAAGTTTGGCAGGGGCCAAGATTGCTATTTGTAATACTTGAAGGGTCACCAGGAGCAGGGGAGATTAAAAATAACTACTCCAAGTTCTTTTCTAATATTTTTATTTGTGATAGAGGGGAGGAAATCTAGAAATTCTAATCCTGAACATGAACATTCTAGAAAATCTTTAATCCTGGGGCCACTGAAGATCTTGAAACTGGGAATGTGATCACCCACCAGTGAAAAACTAGTATTTTTTTTTCACTATGTAAAAGCAGAATTGAACTGAACAAGTCATGTCACTATGCCTCCTCACGAGCTCCATGCAAACATTAGTGCTTATGTCAGCATGATGAAAGTTGGAAAGAAACAGGAGATTTTATTGGCCTTTAGCAATGTACCACTCTTTTATTCAAGTACTTGAATAAGCCCTTTGACATCTGTGTTCCTCACACTCACTATTTATTTGAGGTCCAGTCAGCTGATTCATATCCTTGAACAAAAGCTCTTCAGCAAATTTGAGGTATTCATGTGCTTTTGCTTCCCTGTCTGACCAAAAGTTTGCCAAAGAGTGATATGAATAATGGGAATGGGTACAAAAACTTTCTCTGATGTGAGATTATCAGTCCCCAACTGCAGCTAGGTGACACAAGCGATATATCTCTGAGCCTGGAGTCAAAAAGACCTGAGACTTACTAGCTGTGTGACCCTGGACAAGTTATAATGTCTCTTTGCCTCAGTTTCCTCATTTGTAAAATGGGACAAATAATCACCTACCTTACACAGTTGTGGGGAAGATCAAATGACATAATAATTTTAAAGTCGTTAACATGGTGCTGTATAATAATTATTATCAATCACCTATACCCCAGGAGCAGAATTTTAAGCAATGGATAAGATTTTAATAGAGGAAGATTTTGACTCAACTCATGGTAAATTCTCCTTAACTTTAGGGAGGACTAAAAGGTATTATTGGTTACCTCAAGTGCTAATGGGCTTCTTGTCAGTGAATATGTGTTCAAGTTGAAGCTCATTTATCCAGTGGTTAGAGGTGTTGTAGAGAATATTCCTGTTCAGCTTGGTTTGGATCAGGTGGCTTTGGGGGTCCCTTTCAATTCTGAGATTTGAGATAGCTGCAAATCAGCCCCAGGATAGTAGAGTCTAAATGAACCTGAGAGGTCATCTTCAACCCACACCTGAACAAGGACCCCTTTTACAACATCCCTGGCAATGAGTCCTCCAGCTTCCACTTGAGAAACTACAGAGATAGGAAACATACTGTGGCTGAAGCAGTTCATTCTATTTCTGGCAGCTCCAGTTATTAGGTCATTTTTCCTAATATCAAGGCTTAATCTGTTTCTTTGTAACTTCAGCTCATTGTTCCTAGTTCTTCCCCTGGGGATAAATAAAACAAATTCAATCTTTCTTTCATATAACACCCCTACAAATGAATAATAACAGTTAACATTAAAGGACATTGTACCCAGTCATCTGCTTATCTGTAAAAATCACCAAATCCTTCAGGTAATCTTCATATGTCATAGTGACCAGCTCAAAGACTATCTGGTTGTTGTTGTTGTTGGTGGTGGTTTTTTTTTTGATTCTGTCTAGTTTCTGTGCCCTTTACCATGCATTTGGGGAGGGAAAAGAACATGTATGTGAAAGAAAGAATTAACAGAAATATAAGTACATACGTGCCTTTTTGAAGTTCCATATCTAATACAGTGACCAGTGACTGGCTCATAGCAGGCACTCAGTAAATGCATGTTGAGGAGAGGTGTATTGGTGCATAATGATAATCCTTCCAACTAGAGGAAGCTAAGTCTGATGAATCACCTAATATTGGAGATCCTGAGATATAGTAGAGTTAACCCCACAGAGTATTTGGATTACACCTAATAATAACATAGTAAACCACCAGGGCCAAGGAGCCACAGTCTGCCTAAGGAGAGGTGAACTACACCAGGTTGAAGAAAACAAAGAAGGGTAAAGCTTTTGTGCCTATCAATATTGATGTCAGGCCCTTTCGTGCATTAAATTTTCTGCTTGATTAAGATAGGGAGACCTAACCTAAAAAAAAAAAGTTTAAGTGAATGAATGAATCATTTTAACTCAGAACACAATACTCATGAAGTACTATATACAATCTACTTGCCTGTAATTCCAAAAGTGTGATTAAATGTCAATGATTTGTTGCACTAAACCTAAAGAAATTTGGAGTAATTTAGATATCCTGAGTCAGCACTTCACCCTTTATAGGAGCCTAGAGACTTACTATGTTGGTTTGGCTGCTTAGATAACAAGAAGCTGTTAAAAAGCAACAGATTTTTGATATATAACTTGTTCTAGGATTTTCTAATGTTTTAGTTAGCATATGATTAAATAATTGTACAAAAGCTCTTTTCTTCTGCTAAGTAGGATAAAAATTTTGATTTGGAGGCATTTATTCAACACATAGTTATCAATGAGTCTGTGTTAACCTGCTCGCTTATAAAGATATGGTGTGCAATAAGTTCATGGCTACAATAGTGCTTAATATTGTTTAACATCCTTATTAGAAAATAGTGCAATCCAGGTCACATGATCTACAAGATAGAGGACTAGATTTTTCTCCAGGTCTCATGAACTGTCAAAATTCCCCACAAAAGTTTAATGTGCATGAGGTAAAGGAATTATAACTGTCTCCACAGGGCAATATAAGTGACCTAAAGTGACAACCTGATGAAATAATAACAGAAAAGGATAACCCCCTAGCCTCAATATATGTGATCAGCCAGCAACCACATAGCCACTATATTCTGCTGTTGCTGCTGCTGTAGTCTCTAGGAACACACTGTGCCCCTGCTCTCACGCCACTATTAAGGTAACATGAAGCAGATTCTTCCCTTGCTTAGATACTTGTGAAGGAGTGAATGGTACAGGAAAGTAGAAGCATGGTCTGCCTGAGATGGTAGTTTTCTATAACTTTCATATGTAGAGAACTAAAGAACTAAAGGTGATCACAATGTATGGGAGACTGCACCAGCCCTAAAGGAAAGGAAAATAGCAAGCAACTGGGATCTTGTAATGGTAAGGGGACTTTGAAGATCTTCCCTGCCCCTTGATAGACTTAAGTGAATTTGAAAACCTTCCCTGATTTGGAAATGAACCCTACCCCCTAAGAGACTGAATGTGGTCATATGGAGCCTGTGGTGGGAAGCTTCTTTTTCAGGAATGCTCACCCTTTGTTACTTTGTGATTGGGCAGTGGGTCATGAGAGTTGTGATGTTCTCTGACCCTGGAGAAGGGTATATATACCCAGATGTGAGGTTTTTCTTGGGGGATTACTTTAGGAAGAGTTATGTGATTTGGCCATTTGAGATTCTGGGCAGCTGTTGAGTACCACGACTTTGAAAACCCAGATGTTGGTGCTTCTCTCTCTGGTAACTAACTAGGTATGGATGTAATAGTCAGACAGTTGGAAGCTCTGTCTGTTGGTCTGTTTCCCTGTTGGTGTTTTTGTCTGCTTGTAACTTCTGTTTGTATTTTCTCTGAAGTTCAGGTTGAAGACTTTCCCCCCTGAACTAGGTAAATGATATATGTTTAATTAAAGTATGATGGTTAACTCCTTCTTGAGTTGCTTTCCTTTAGAAAAGCAGGTCAAAGAACCTGTACTAGCAGACATCTTGGGTATGCTAAGGTGCTTGGTGCTACAAACCTCCACTTTCCTCCCAGAAATTATAAGGAGCAAGGACAGGGACCTATGAAAAATGAATTCCCCAATGTGAGAGGAAGCTGAGATAGCTTTGAAATCTGATCTCTGGAGGATCTGCAGTCAAAAGGGGAGGAGTCAGAAAGTGAATGATAGGGGAATAAAAGGAAGTTGCCTTGGTAAATGATTAATTAGGCATGCAAATATATTGAAGTAAAAAATAATCTTTAAGAAGAGAAGTAAAATATAATAATATAATATGTGTTTGGTATATGCATGTATACACAACATACAAGTAAAATAATAATACAATAAAATGGTTTGTATCTAATCAAAATACATTGATCATGATGACTTGTTATATTCAGATACCTTAAAGGTGATAAGATTCCCTGGAACCTTCACTTAAGGAAGTTCTCAAAGCAACTATGCTTTGCCTTAGATTTAGCCCCTGACTCTCCAGATTACTGTTCATCTTCCTCCTGTATGTGGTCTGTACTTTCTCCCTAATTAAACTCCTATTTTTCAATCCTGGGTAAATTGCTTAACTTCTCTCAGTCCTCAGTTTCCTCAGCTGTAAAATGGGAATAATAAAAGCACACAATTCCCACATTTGTTGTGAGGATCAAATGAGATAATATTTGTAAAGCACTTAACACAGTGCCTGGCACATGGTAGAAACTAAATAAATCCTTATTTCCTTCTCCCTTCCCTCTTGTGCTGTATTTCCCTCTATGCCCACTATGACTTAACTACAATATCCTACTAGTAATTGCTCAACCATGATACTCTCTCTTCATGTCTATGCCTTTACAATGTCTATCTCTAAGGCTAGAAAGCTCTACCCCCTAATATTCACCTCTATTTTCTCTGACTTTTCTCAAGATTTAGCTCAAGCCCCACCTTCTTCAGGAGGCCTTTACTGGTCCATTTAGCTCCTCGGATTATCTTCTCCATACTCTGTACATATGGATTACACTTTGCATATACTGTCCATAAATCCTATATATTCTATATGCCTAGTTATTTACATGTCTCCATCATTTGAAATTAACTTCAAGTATATTAGCACTTGTCTCATGTGTTACAGTGGGTATTCTTTTAGCATCTGAGTTAGATGGTGGCTGAGGTCCCTTGCAACTCTCCAGTTCTAAGATTCATAGGTTTTTAGGAATGAATGGATGAATGGCTGAAAGAATGAATGAAAAGCAATTCGCAGTTCTTAAGGGACTTGCATTCTAGTAGGGGGACGATATGTACATAAAAGTATGTTGGAAAGGGAAGGGTGTTTAGATTTCCACTTAATCACTCAATCAACAGGCTCTTTCCACAAACAGTGTTACTAGTGACTTAATTACACTTGCCAAAGCAAGAGATGGAAAGCATGAGAAAGAGGGTAGGTATAAGGGCTGTACCTTTGCAGTGCCAGGGCAGATTTTAAGGGGGTAGACATGGGATGTGGTGGAATAGGATGTGTGGCATAGCCTGGGGTCTAGGGTTAGAAACATAGTAGGGAAAAAGGAGTCAGAAGAAAGATATGTTCTTATGCATGGCTCTACATTCCTTTGAGCTGTGTGTACCAAAGAAAGGCAAAAACAATAACTGATAATGCCTGATAATCTGGGAAACCCAGGTGACAGCTCACAATAAGCAATAGATCAGTTTTCTATCACAGAGAACTAAATAGCTTCACTACATCACACAAACTGCTAAATTATGACTACCTGGCAAACTCTAATAATTTACTATAAATCAGACTACAATAGGGTAAACATTTCCATCTGTGTAACTCTTCTATACCAATCTAGCAAAGATCTGTGGGACTGGGAGGGAAGTTGGGAATTTATTGTTGTTCTAAAGAACAATTTGTAATACATCTGTTGATGTAATGCTACAAAATAAAATCATGTTCAAAACATGAGTAACTGATTCTAGCATGGCATTACCTTGAAAGTGCTATACGATATTCAACAAGTCCCTTAGTTTCTCAGGGACTCAGTTTCTCCATCTGTTCTACAGTAATAAATAAACCTGATTCTTTCTCAGCACACTGGTCCACACATTCTCTCCCAGCAACTGGGCCTCTATCATGATGAGATGCAATAAAATATTGCTTGTTACTATAGCATTCAGTTACATAAGTGTTCCCAGAAGCCTGATACATTAATTTCTAACATGCTTTTTTTGTGGTACATGAGAAAGTGAAATAAAGAGTTTTATTATGGGATGTTCCTAGGGGTAAGATGGGGGTGGAGAGGAGGATCACAAGGCTAATGTGGGATGGAGCTATATTGTTGACTATTAAATTTCATGTGACTCGAACTGTGGCTTCTCAGTTCTTGAATTCTTTCTGACTGTTTGTAATACTTTTTCTTTGTCATGAAAGCTCTGATTTTGGCTAAAAATATTCCTGCATTCTCCTTCAGGAGGGGACTGATGGATTCTTCTGATTTCTACTATGCTCTCTGGTTCTAAGAGATATGAGGCAGTTTCCCTTTAACATTTCTTGTAATATGGAGTATAGGCTCTTGTTTCGGTCATGATATTTAGCTAATTTAATGATTCTCACATTTTTTCTTCATCTCTCTTCCATATTAGTCCTCCTCCTCCCCCCCATCCCCAGCGATATTTTATACTTTCTTCTATTTTTCTTTTTCTGCCTTTTTGACTTTGTTTTTATATTTCTTGTTATCTCATGGATTCATTGGCTTCTGTTTGGTCCATTAAAATTTTCAGAGAATTAGTTGCTTAGATAATGATTTATATTTATTTTGCCATGCTATTAATTACCTTCTCAATTCTTTCTTCCATACCTCTCATTTCTTTTCCATTTCCCCCCCCAGCACTATCATTTCAGCAAAAACATGTTGACTCTTTTCTTTTCAGTGCTTCCTTTGTCTTTCAGGAATTCAAATTCATTTTTTTGCCCAGTGTTTTTCTCTGAAGTTTTGTTCATAGATATTTTGGGATCATTCTTTTTTTCTGGTTTTGGGTTTTCAGTTTCCCTGTCACTGTAATACTTTTTTTTTTTTAATGGCAAGATTATTTTTTGTTTGTTTGTTTACTCATTCTTCCAGCCTGTGTTTGGACATCATGTTAGGGGTAAGCTCATTGTACTTGTGTAGGAATGTCTAGGTTTATTCTGTGGCTGCTTTTTTGTATATTGAATGTTGTATTGTTCTAGGATCTTGAGGACAGCTGAGGCTTAGGACCTGCAAACTTTCTGCTCTCACAAAGTGGTCTGATCCAGTACACAGTGTGATTGCTGTTTCCCTGGTTTGATTTCTGCAACTTCCTGACCTTGGTCTGGGTAACAGTAAAATGTTGGACTCAGCTACCATCAGACAGCTAGGAAGCTCTGTTGGTTCAGAGCAACGGTCTGGGTAACAGTAAAATGTTGGACTCAGCTACCATCAGACAGCTAGGAAGCTCTGTTGGTTCAGAGCAACGAAACTAGACTTCACTTTGCTCTGAGATTCCTGCAGGCTGCTGACCAAGCTGGAGCCTGGAACTGATAGCTTGAGTTCATTCTGGGCTCTCAGCCACACTTCTGTTTGCTTCTGCACTAGCTCCTTTCTCAATATGCTGCCTAGGGCCTTAGACCACTGGGGAAGAAGGGACAGTTTTGTCAGACTGCTCTGCTCCAGTCTGGGTCTGGGACTCCTTCTTGCCACAGTTCACAGCCTCTCTATCAGCACTGAAAAAAAGTGAGAACAGTTTTGAAAGGAATGTTGCTCCAATTTTATACTTCTCTGGCATGGGAATGACTGTAGTCAAGACAGAATAGGAAGGAAAAGCCAAGAAGCTTCTTGAATTAATGAAAAACACCATATGTAGCATACTTCTCACCAGGCCTAGTCCCCAGGGTCTACAGACTTCTCTTCTGTCCCTCTATGCTGATCTAGGCTGAAAAATTGACTCATTGTATCTTTTTCTTGAATTTTTCCATCCTAATTTGGCCCAGTATATTTTCTAGATCTATTGAGAGGTGTTTTTTTGTTTGTGTGTGTGTGTGCATGTGTGTGCGTGTTTGGTGGGAAGGAGTTCTTGTTGTACTGTCCTGCTATACCACCATTTTGACTCCTAATTAATATCGTTTCAATTGAACAATTCAATAAATATATATTAAGTTTATGCTTATGTGCTCAGATCAGAACTGATTCAAATCCCAGTTCTGGTACCTTTGTGACCTTGGACAAGTTATTTGAGTTCTTTTCATTTTACTTTTTAAAGAGAAAAGGTTAGTCTAGATCAGCGATTCTTAACCTGTGGGTTATGTTCAATTTGTAACAATGAAAATACATCCTGCATATCATATATTTACATTATGATTTATAACAGTAGCAAAATTACAGTTATGAAGTAGCAACGAAAATAATTTTATAGTTGGGAGTCACCACAACATGAGGAACTGTATTAAAGGGTCGCGGCATTAGTTGAGAACCACTGGTCTAGATCATGTCTAAACTCTCTTCTTCCACCCTCTGAATCCTATTACCTTTTGGGAAATATAAGAGAGAAACAAAAACCAGGGTTTAGTTCCCTAAAAGGGAAAAAAAATAATTATAGCCATTTACAAGAATGACTTATTATTTATGGATAATTAACATGTGCAAAACCATTATTATGAATATCACTAACATGTGTCATGTTAATTCAGTGTATTTTTATTTGGTTATGCACAGAATTCTGCTTATATGTGATCCATTTTCTGTTGCTTATGTAACATGGTCCAGAAATTTAAAAAAAATAGAGTATTACCCATCAGGCAATTCAGTAAAAACCAAAATACTCAAAGAGGTAATTTGCAGCCACAGAGTCAAAAAATAAAACCTACTGATTCCCTGCCCCCATTTTTAGCTGTACTAAAGTCATGAATTCACTTCATATAAATCAATAAGTATTTATCTAACACTTTCTACAAACAAAGCAAAACAAAGAAAATTCAATCTTGGTCCCTATTTCATAAAGTTCACACCTACCTGGGGCTGAGTGGGAACTATACACTATATGCAGATATATAATAACTACCATGAAGGATAGAATTAGAAAAGATTTGAGAAGGAGAAAAGAGTGTCATAAAACATGAGAAGAAAGATGACTAATTCGTAACAGGCAACAAAAAGAAAGACCCCATAGAAGTGGTAGCATTTGAGTTAAACTTTAACAACTGAATAGGATGCAATAAGTAGACTTGGAGGCCTTGGAGCCTCCTGCAGATTCTGATATTCCTTGCTTCTGTGAGGGGAGGGCATTCCATGCATGCCATCATCTGTGTTAAGAAAAACACAAAAGGTGGGAAGACACAGGGAATGCATAAGGGAAAGCAAGTAAATCAGTTTGGCTAGAGTGAAAGAAATGTAGTGGACAGTAGTATGAAATAAGCCTTAAATAATTAAGTGCCATTTTAAAAAAGGGCAAGTATGCTATCATTCATTGTTCACACATTTTTGGGGGGTGGGGAGTTATAGGAAATGCAAATTTTGGGACAAAGAATAATATGAAGAGAGTGGTCCAGGAAAAAAAAAATATTCTGGCTTTGTTGCGAAGGATAGACTGTAGGAGGAAGAAACTGGATATAAGGGGACGGATCAGGAAATGCTAAACATTCAGTCTTGAACTTCTCTCCTTTCTTTTTATCTTTTCTTTAAATTTTCCCCTTATTTAAACATGATAGACTAACATTCAAGGTCAGTCACAAAAGGAAAGTTCATCACCTTTCCAGCCTTACTTCTCATAATTTTCTATCACATGACCTTCAGTGTTGCCAAAATGGACTCCCACATGATTTATGCCTTTCCACCTAAAAAGTTTTCACTCACACTGTTCTCTATACATTGAATCCCTTCCTCTCAGAGAACTATAGACTAAAAAATGGGGAAGGAATCTGAGAGTAATCCATTTGTACCTACTGAAATCCTTTCCACTCTCCAAAGCCCAATTTTAGCTTTGCCTCCTCAAAGAAGCCTTTATTCTGTCCCCTAATTGAAATGAGCCTTCCTCCTTAACACCTAACGTCCATATGTAGATTAGAATGAGAAACTGAATCCAGAAACAAAACAAAAAGGAATTGTCTCAGAATATTTTACCCACTGTTCCCAAGAAAATGGAATCTTTCCATTAGTATGGCCCATCTAATTTTAGAACATGCACTAGACCACAGTGACTGAATATTTCTTACCTATCCTCCATCTGGTACATTATTAAATACTTCACTGCCAGAATCTATTGAAAATATTTCACACTCATAGTCTGAAAGAAGGCAGGCTGAATTTATCCTCCAGATCAGTTGTACAGATCATAGGAGACACTATGAATAAATCATATTTATTTCCCAGCCATACTTTGAGACCATTCTGCTATAGCAGCTGTAATGCCCATTGATTGCAATCTTGCTCCAGTTCACATTCTTCCAGTGCCAGACTCAAGTTCTCTAAACTAACATCCATTTCATTCAGTTATGAAACTGTTAAAAAATCACCACTGAATCAGGAAACATGCCATTTTCCTGTGTTCTGACAGGTTGCAAAAACAAATCTTCGAAGTTAGATTTCTTGTTCCGACATAAAACATGCACATCTATTACATGCTACCTAAAGAGGCTTATCCAGTGAGTTTTAATTAATTTGGTCTTAGGCAAACTAATTGTCTATTGTTTTAGCTTAGGGCTGTTTCTTGGAGAAATCAAATACTTATTTGGAAGAAATACTGCAAGTCATTCGCTGGGAGAACACAGGGTTCTCTTTGACAGGGGCCATTAAAGAGATTTAATGGAATCACCCAGACTTATTTGAAGCTTGCCTAGGAACATTTTTATACTCAATCTGCACATCAATATTAATTTTTTAACACAGATGGAGGTTTTATTGGTACCCAAGGAAGGAGTACAAAAGGAGATTACTAAAATTTCAAGTTGTGATATGGGTGCACAGAAGGTGATGGACAGTCAGAGGCCAAATAAGGGGAGAAGTTAAGAATCCAAGTCAAATTAAAATGCAAAGCCTGGGGAGGGCGAAAACATATTGTAAGAAGCTAGGGATGCCACTTGTGACTAATTTTCTCCCCACCAATGTTGAAATTGAATTCAAGATGCACTCAGAAGGATATTATGCAAAAGCATCCAGCTGCTGTGCTATAGTTAAGGGTCTAGTGGTCATTCTCTTCTAAATGCTATTTGCTAGGGTTTTTAATAGACCTATTAACATTTGATTTGGGATGCACACCTAAGAGGCAATTTATTTAGTAGTCCATATACATATATACTTATATGAGAGGGAAAAAAAGTATTCCACTGAATAGAGTTTATATTCAATTTTTCACTTTGTTCTGGCTGGTTTCGCTATGCTATTTCTTATTCAAGGTTGAAACAGCCTTCCAAAGAGTTATTTGGAAGGAGCAGCTAGAACTAACCAAATCTGGAAGCATTATGGCATGGATGAGAATACCATTGGTCTATTAAGAGTAAGAAGATAGGGTTCGAGACCTATGTCTGAGACTATACTAATTCTGGCAAGTTTTTTTTTTTTTTTAACTTCATTAATGTTCATTTCTTTGTTCTGGAAGATAGAGATAATATTTACACTGCCTCCTTCCCAGTATCATTGAGAGAAAAGGATTTAATAAATATTTAAATAGTATAAAATTTGAGATAGTATTTGGATATTATTGAGATATTCCACCTCTTTGGGAATTAGTACTCTAATCTTATCTAAAGATTCCTCCCTTCTCCCTCATCTATGTTTAGCTCATTGTAGATCAAAGAACCATTACCACAGGATCGCAACGGGACATAGCAATAAAACCTTGCAGTTGTAAGCTCAGAAATCAGTAAACTAATCCCTAGTTTCTTTCAGGACAGAGTCTGACAAAGAAAAGTATTCCACTTCTCTGAGCCTTAATTGTTCTATCTTTAAAAGAGGATAGATGAACTAAAAATCATTTAAGACTTCTTCCAGGTCTTAAATCTTATCTTTCTTCCCTAGCCATTATTCATTTAAATTTATTCAACAAACTTTTATTAAGCACCCCAAAACAAAACAGCCCATTTCCCTCAAAAAGCTGTCATTCAATTAAAGAAGAAAAGTATTTGGAAAGTCAGTGATAAAAAGGATTCAGGTTCAAGTCATAAGAGAGAACCAGTTAGAATGAAAAAAAGACAAGAAATGAATTAGCTCTTAATTTTTAATTTTATTTTGCCCCCACACTGAGGCAGTGTGGTCTAATGGGAGTGGGTAGGGAGTGGTGTACTGAAATTCAGGGAAACCTAATTTTAGATCCTACCTATGACATTTACTAGTTGTGTTATAGATAATAAGTAGCATTTTACATTTCTCTTAACTTCAGTCTGAGAAAATAACCTGGTACAGAGGAACAAGTGCTATCTCAGGAGTCACAAGTGCAGATTCAAATTCTGACTCTAATATTTTTGACTTGTGAAACCCAGAGCAAATCTCTTAACCTCCATAGGTTCATGTCCTCAAGTGTCAGATGAGGGAGTCTGACTTAATGGTATCCATAGTCTTTTCCTTCTCTAGAATGTGAGATTAGTTTTAAAGCATGGGTAAGATTTAGAAAAACTGGGGGTATGGGGTACATATTCCAAAGAGGGAAGCAGAGATACAGACTTTCTCTCTTCTTCCTCTTCCACCTACTCCCTCCTCTCCCCTGCCTTCTCCTTCTTCTCCCCACCCCTTTTCCTCTTTTAAGACTCACATGACACCTAATGTAGTGGCTTTTTTCTTAGTCCTGATCCCCAGCCTCTCTGCGGTTTGGATACTGCTGATTTTCTGCTACATAACATTTTCCTCTGGATTTTTGTGACATTGCTCTGTTCTAGTTTTCCTATTATCTATCTGGTACTACTCTTTCTTCTAATTTCTCTTCTAATTTCACCCAAGGTTCTGGCCTGGGTCCTCTTCTCTTTTTGCTGTGAAATATGTCACTTAGTTATCTCATCAATTCCCCCGAATTCCCAGATGATTCCCAGATTTATAATCCAGTTTAGTCCCTTTCTTGAGCTATAGTGCTCCATCATCAATTGCCTTTAATGTATTTTGAATTGTATTTCATAGGCATCTCACACTCAACATGTCCAAAGTAGAACTCACCATTTCTTCCCTAAAACTCCACACTTCTTAAAATTCCATTGCTGTTAAGAGTACCATGTTCTAGTCATCCTGGCATAAAACTTTATTGATTTCCTTATCTCTTTACTTTCATCCATTTTTTATATGCAATCTGTTTTTTCAAATCTTATTGTTTCTAACTTGACAATATCTCTTATATAATTCCCCTTTCCTCTACTCTGGAAGCCACAATCCTAGTTCAAGTTGTCATGAATTCTGACCCGACCATTTGCAAAAACATAATGGAACTCCCTGCATCAGCTCTCTACTCAAACCAACCTATTCTCAATTCAGCTGCCAAAGTGCTCCATCTCTCTGTCTTTGTGCTGTCTATTAGATATGGAATACTCTTCTCACATCTCTCTCTTAACTTTCTTAGACCTTTTCAAGACCAGTCCCCTGGCTATTAGTACCTTCCTGTCAGAGATTATCTTTGATCTATTCTATGTCTTGAATATACCTAGTAACAAGTGTGTACCTTATATGCAGTTTCCCCCATTAAAATGTCAACTCCTTGAGGAGATATACTGTTTTGGCCTTTCTGTATGTCATAAGCACTTAGCATGGTACCTGACTAATAAGTCACACTTAATTAATAAGCATTTAATAAATACCACTTGGCTGACTTTAAAGTTAAAAAAATGCTTTTCATGTTCCATCTCATTTGATCCTCACAACTTGGTGGTATAGGTGCTAATATTGTGATCATTTTATGGATGGAGAAACCAAGCCAGGAGTAGGGGAGAGATTAGGTGTGTTTTTAAAAATTTTTTTTTATCCCCACTTACATTTAAAACCAATTTTTAACATTTGTCTTTAAAATTTTGTGTTCCAAATTCATTCTCTTCCTCTCCCCCCCTCCAGGCTCCCTCATTGAGAAGGCAAGCAATTAGATAAAGGTCATACATGTGTAGCCATGCAAAACATTTCCATAACAGTCATGTTGTGAAGGAAAACATAGACCAAAAGAAAAACCTCAAGAAAAATAAAGAAACCAAAATAAAGTGGACTTCAATCTGTATTCAGATATCATCGGATGATGGAAGGATAAAAGTTTTCATCATAAGTCCTTCAGAGTTTGTTTTGGTCCACTGGAGAAATACAATGATTGCTGACAGTAGAAGCTGATTCATTCACAGCTCGTAATCTTACAATATTGCTGTTACTTTGTACACAGTACATTTCACTTTATTTCAGTTCATGTAAATCCAGGTGTTTCTGAGAGCATCATGCTCATAATTTCTTATAGCACAAAAGAATTTCATAGTAATCACATGCCACAATTTGTTCAGTCATTCCCGATTTGATGGGTATCCCCTCAATTTGTAATTCTTTGCCACCAAAAAAGAGCTGCTATAAATATTTATGTACATACAGGTCCTTTCCCTTTTTTTTTTTAAAATTTTTTTGTTCCTCTTTCAGGATACAGACCATATAGTTGCATCATTGGGTCGAAGAGTATGCATGGTTTTACAACCCTTTGAGCATTGTTCCAAATTACTCTCCAGAATCATTGAATCAGTTCACAACTCCAGTAACAGTGTATTAATGTTTCATTTTTTCCACATCCCCTCCAACATTTGTCATTTCCTTCTTTCCTATTAGCCAATCTAATATATAGTACCTCAGAACTGTTTTAATTTGCATTTCACCAATCAATAGTGAGTGAGAGCATTTTTTTTCATATGGCTATAAATAACTTTGATAACTTCATCTAAAAACCTATTGACTTCATATTTTTTGATCATTTATAAATTGAGGAACGACTCATTTTTTATAAATTTGACTTAGTTCTCAATATGTTTGAGAGATAAAGCCTTTGTCAGATAAATTTGCTTCAAAGTTGTTCCCCCCACCACCACTCAGTTACTATTGCTAAGTGTATTTCCTTCCATTCCTTCCCCTGTTTATTCTTTTTCTCTCTTTCACTCTGTCCCTCCTCAAAGGTGTTTTTCTTCTGACTACCCCCTTATCCCAGTCTGCCCTCCTTTCTATCACTCTCTCTATTCCCTATCCTCTTCACTCCTACTTTCCTGTAAAGTAACATAGAATTCTGTGCCCAATTGAGTGCATATGTTATTCCCACCTTGAGTCAATTCCAATGAAAGTAAGGTTCAGTCGCTCTGCCTGACCTCTCTCCTCTTCTGCACTGTAAAAAGCTTTTTTTTTTTGTCTCTTTTACATGAGATAATTTGCCCCATCCTACCTCTCCATTCCTCTTTCTTCCAGTACATTCCTCTCTCACCCTTCAATTTTATTTTTTAGATATCCCTTCATATTCAACTTACCTATCTGCATTAATAATGAGAAAGTTCTTACGAGTTAAAAATGTTATCTTCCCATGTAGGACTATAAATAGTTTAACCTTATTAAGTCCCTTATGATTTCCCTTTTTTGTTCACCTTTTTATGCTTCTTTTGAATCTAGGTGTGGATTAAATCCAGGAAATAATTGTGGAAAGACAATCAATGAGAAAACTATTGAAATATAATAATCAAGGAGGGATCAAGGCCTGAACTAGCTTGAGAGAATAGAGGAAGGGCCAATCAGAAAGATATTGTAGAAGTAAACAAAATTTGTCAATCAATTAGTTATGTGTGGGAAGGGAGATGAGGAGTTGAAGCTTGAAAGACTTGGTGGGTGGGAGGATGGTGGTGCCTTTGCATCTGAGATTCCCAACTAGTTCACATTTCTATACTTCTTTAAGCTTTATAAGCAATATGACCCCGTAACATCTCTATGAATGAAGTAGTCAAGTCTTGTTTTTGTCTATTTTTACAGATGAAAAAAGGTAAAGTGACCTTATTAAAGATAAAATAATTAGGGTATTGTAGAGCATGGATGCATATCTAGGTATTTTAACTTCACCTCCTGCTCCAATGATCTTTTTACTACATAAAGATTTTACAAAGATGCTAAACATTATGATGACTAAAAGAAAGGAGGAAAAAAGTTCAATTTATTTATTACCTTGAAGAGATCTGTTGAAGTAGAGGAGGCACTTCATAAAACAGATTTGTGGAGTCTAACTACTGGGGAAAAATAGACATCAAGATAATAGCAAGGTGGGCAGAGGCAAGATGGCGGCGTAAGAGCAGCAACATATCACAGCTCTAACATAGCCACTTCAAAATACCCATAAAATATGACTCTAAACTAATTCTAGAACTCCAAAATGTACACAAATACACTTTCCACTAAAGTCAGCTTGGCTATGAGGAACCATATCAGCACTGCAAACCAAAACTAGCCTGGCCTGCTGTGCCCTAGGGATGGCTGGACGAGAGGAGCCAAGCCCCAGCTGGAGCTTTGGGAGAGTGGATTGGCGGCAGCTGCGACAGTATCCAGAACTAGGTCAGTGGGACTTGTGAGGTCGTGGGAGAAAAGTGGTCAGGCCAAACTGCCTAAAGGGCTGACAAGTGGAAAAAGGAGGTCCTGCAACCGCCTCCACATTGCTGCTTCAGAGCTCTCAGCCTGCAGACTGCAGGGGGACCAAGTGATTATTCACAGGCCAACTGCTCTCATGTTGAGCGGCCTGTATCCGGATTGCGGTCTTGGGTCTCGGTCCTGGAGTCTTCATTATCCAGTGAGCTGGAAGTGGAGGAGGGACCCAGCAACTTCCTGAGAGATCCAGCAGCTGGGAGGACACCAGCGATTTGGGACAGAGCTTTTCCCTCTGGAAGCAGAGTTCCAAAGAGATTTAAAAAAATCACAGAGTGACCAACCATGAATAAGAATAAGCATAAGAAGCAGGGTAAGAACATCAACCAAACCCTAGATTCCTTCTTTGGGGAAAAGAAGGACCAAGGCAGAGAGCTGCAGGAGGACAGCACAGCCAGAGCTCCCCCAACAAAAGCCTCCAATAAACATGAAGACTGCCTTAAAGCTAGAGATCAGCTGAAGAAGAATTTTGCAAACCAAATGAGAGAAGTGGAAGAAAAATTGGGAAGAGAATTAAGAATGTTGCAAGAAAATCATGAAAAGAGAGTCAGCAATCTGACTGAAGAAATTAACACCCTAAAAAACAGATTAACTGAAATGACAAAAGAGGCCCAAAAAACCAATGAGGAGAAGAATGCCTTAAAAAGTCGACTTTGCCACATGGAAAAACAATCTCAAAAGCATTCTGAAGAGAATAATTCCATCAAAATTAGAGTGGAGCAAACAGAAGCAAATGAATTCATGAGAAATCAAGATACTATCAAACAGATCCAAACAAATGAAAAAATGGAGGGCAACATGAAATATCTCCTTGAAAAAACCACTGACCAGGAAAAC
>CM053588.1:99115462-99143855 GCA_028646515.1 Pseudochirops corinnae
TAGAGCATTTTTCCATATGCTTAAAGATATCTTTAATTTCTGCCTCTGAAAATTGCCTGTTCACATCCTTTGACCATTTATCAATTGCGGAATGACTTGTATTCTTATAAATTTTACTTAATTCCCTGTAAATGTTGGAAATCAGGCCTTTATCAGAGACATTGGTTGTAAATCAAAAATTACTTTATAAGCCTAGAAAAATTATAACAAAATTCATCTGAAAAAAACAGAAGGTCAAAAATACCAAGGTAATAAATGAAAAAGAAATGGGAAGGAAGGCAGCCTAGAGGTACCAGATTTCAAACAAGATTTTGAAGCAGTAATAATGAAGATAATGACTAAGAAATAGTGTTAAATCAGTGGATACAAAAACACAGTGGAAAAGTACCACAATATTCCAGTGCTTGATAAAACAATGATCCAAGCTTTTGGCATAAGAACCCACTATTTGAGAAAAATTGCTAGGAAAACTAAAAAGCAAGTTGACAGAAACTAGATATAGACCAACACTTCATATCATATATTACGATGTGGTCAAAAGGGGTACATTATTTAGACAGAAAGGTTACTATCAAAAGCACTTCAGGAGAGCTTAGGAAATTTTACCTGTCAGACTTATGGATAAGGGGAAAAGTGACAGCTAAACAAGAGACAGAAAGATGGATAATATTTATTATGTTAAATTAAAAAGTTTTTGCACAAACAAGAGCAATTTATCCAAGATCAGAAAGAAAGCAGAGCAATAGAGGAAAATTTAAAGGAAGTTTATCAGATAAAGGCCTCATTTCTCAAATATATAGGGAAATGTGTTAAATTTATAAAAAAAATATAATTGATTAATAGTTAAAAGATATAATCACGAAGTTTTTGGAAGAAGAAATTTATGATATCTATCCTCTAAATCACTATTCTGATCTCTAGTTCTCTAAATCACTATTCATTAAAGAAATGAACATTAAAAGATCTCTGAGATATTTACCTCACACCTATCAGACTGGCTAACAGGACAGAAAAGGTAAGTGTTATATACTGGAGGGAATTTGGAAAAAATTGAGACACTAATGCACTGTTGGTGGAGTTGTGAACTGATTCAAAGATTCTAGAGAGCAATTTTTAATGAAGTTCAAAGGGCTATGAAACTCTAAATATCCTTTGATCTTGAAATGCCACTACTAGGTTTGTATGCCAAAAATATCATAGAAAAATGAAAAGAATCTATATGTAGAAAGATATTTATAATTTATTTTTGTGGTGGCAAAGATTGGAACTTGAGGGGATGTCAATCAATTGGGGAATGGCTGAACAAGTTGTGGTATATGATTGTGGTGGCATACTGTTATGCTATAAAAAATGACAATGATAATTTCAGAAAAGCCAGGAAGACTTACATGAACTGATACAAAGTGAAGTGAGCTGAACCAAGAGAACATTGTACATAATAACAGTAATATAGTATGATCATCAACTGTGAATGACAGCTATTCTTAGATCTTAATATCCAAGAACATTCTCTGGGACTCGTGATAAAAAAAAAGTTCTTGCCTTCTCAGTGAGTTTGAAAGAGGCTCGAGTGAGAAAATCCAGAAGATGTTTTTGTTAAATTATATTGTTAAAAATAAAAATGTTTAAATTTTAAAAGTTGCTGTGTGAATATGAACTGTGCATTAATGTGTCAGTTTCCCCACAGCTCCTCCAACATTCATAATTTTGCTTTCTTAAAAACTGTCAATGTAAACAGTTCAACTTTAATAAATCCCTTATTAATTAATTAATAAGTCCCTTAAGTCTCTTTCCTGTTTATCTTTTCATGCTTCTCTTGAGCCTTGTATTTGAGAGTCAATTTTTCTCTTAAGCTCTCATTTTTTCTCAAGAAAGCATTGAATTCCTCTATGTCATTGAATGTCAATTTTCCCCCCTTGTTGATTACACTCAGTTTTGCTGGGTAAGTGATTCTTGGTTTTAATCCTAGCTCCTTTGACCTCCAGAACATCATTTGCCCCTCCAAAACCTATATTTGCATGTAATTGGAAAAAACTAAGATACTATTAAAACATTTTTTAAAAAAGTGGATAGAGACCCCACCTGAAAGCAAAGAAAACCTTAGTTCAAGTCTGGATTGTACCTCTTGGTGTCATCAGAAAATTCTTTAAAACTATAAATATCAAATTTTTACTGATAGAGTAAATTTTTCCGTGGGAGAATTTCCTATACCAATGAAGTAACAAGTGTAGTTTAAAAAGGTTGAATAAGTTGTGTCAAATACTACATGGAATCTTCCCTAATCATCTCACTTAGAGTAGTTTTGTTTCACCTCTGAATTATCACACCATTTCTTTTCGTATTATCTCATATGGACTTGTCCACACATGTTGAGTAAGGCCCTACCTAGTTTTTTGTGATATAGCTTATTGTCTCTTGTAACTTGTTAAAAAAAAATTGCTTACATGAGGTTTTCTTACAGTATGTCACTTTTACTAGGAGGCAAATTGAGGTTTATACCTGGTAAAAGATTTTTATGTAAATGTTGGCTCCTCTCTTTTGTTCTGTCTATTGTTTTCACTCCCTGAATACCATTGACTTTTGACATCGGCTGTTGGCTAAACTGGGTACTGATCTAAACAATTCAATCAGGTGTGTAAAGATCTTTTCAAGTTAAAATAACAGGTAAAATAAAGATGCTAAAAACCAGAAGCTTGGCCTGTCTGCTAGTAAGCAGTGACTCTTAATTTGATTTCTATTGACATAGTGCTATGCTCTAGTAAAAATACATAAATAAAAGGCTGAGTGATTATGTGGTTCTGACTAAGGAAAAACTTCAGATTTTCTGTTACAGCTTCCATCTCTGAGTCTGAAGAAGAACAGCAGGGAGACAGAATGTGCCTTTTAGGGCACCAGCTAATAACTAAAGTCAGTTTAAAATGATTCATAACTAGCTTTCAGATGCAGTGAGAAGAAATGGCTGAAATGATGGAAGCTTAAGAAAAATTCAGCAGGATTGTAGTAATCAGGACTCACCATAGCAGATTATTTGAACTTAAAGCAATCATTTCATATCACTGGGTCTTGGCGTCCTCATCTATCAATGTGAGTAGAGTTGTGAGTCTCTCATCTTTAGTGGTATTCAATCAGAGTTTAAGTCAATACTTGTTAACAATATTATAGAGTCGTTTCTTGGTCAGAGAGTTGGACTAAAATGACCTGGAGCACTGAGATTCTGTAGCTCTCTACTTCTGGAGATCATAGGACTTCCCAAGCAGGGAAATCCATGTGATAGACCTCTTGTCACTGAAAGAACTCAGAGAGTGGGTAGAAGAAGGTATTTATTAAACTTCTCATGAGGAAGCAGGAGCAGTGCTTACTGGAAACATCCACACCATATAGAAGCAAAAGCAAGCTTAAGTATAGTTAATGTATTCTGACTCCTACCCTCAGAGATTGGATTGGTCCAGATTCCTCAAGGTTATAACTCTTCCTTACATTCCCACTATATGTCCTCATTTACATGTTCCCCCTTCCAGATCATATATCCCATGATTAGAAAATGGTGGAATCTCTACCATTTAGGCATGTAAGTTAATATTAATGAGATTAGTTGAGCAGGTGCAGTACTGAAGACACTTTTGACTGGGGCATGACCCCTAGAGTCTGAGTTCTTTGTCCCATCCCAACCTTTTCAGTCAGGATGTGTACCACCACTGTCACTGTAAAGCAGGATATGCAAGCTTATCACAAGCTCCCATAAGTCCAAGAGTTTTCCTCTTCCTCAAGATTCCCTGTGGGAGCAAAATAAGATACCATAATATCCCTTCTTACAATAATTATCCTATATTATAGTCATTTGTGTATTGGTTGTAACTCACACTAACCCCTTCACCCCCACTACATTGTAATCTCCTTTAAAAAAGGAATTGTCTTACTTATTTTTTCCCTACCATCATCTATTATGTGCCTTCCAAATCTTTATGTCTTTTCTACATGAACTAATATCTGGCCATCCTTTCTCCATTCTGTGCAAGTACCACTGATTTGCATTAAAAATTAAATACAGAACTTTACAGTTATTAATCAACAAGCATTTATTAAGAGACTATTGGGCTATAAAACTGTGTATACTCTTTGACCCAGCAATATTGTTACTAGGTCTATACACCAAATAGATCAAAGAAAAAAGAAAAACATCCATATGTACAGAAATATTTATAGCATCATTTTTTTGTGGTAGCAAAGAAATAGAACTGAAGGCAATGTCCAGCAATTGGGCAATGGCCAAACAAATTATTATATATGAATGTGATGGAATATTGTTGTACAATAAGAAATGCTCAAGAGCATGGTTTCAGAAAGATCTGGGAAGACTTATAAGAACTAATGTAAAGTGAAGTAAATAGAACCAGGAGAACAATCTATATTTTAACTGTAATATTATAATCAATTGTGAAAGACTTAATAACTCTGATCAAAACAGTGATGCAACTGAGATCCAAAGGATTCATGATGTAAACTTCTATCCACCTTAGAAGAGTGGGCTGATGGACTCAGAGCACAAATTAAAGCATTGTTTCCTTTATTTTTGTCTTGCTTTTCTTTGGAGGAGGGGGGCATGACTACTACAGAAATGTTTTGTATTGCTTTCTTATGTATAATGGGTACTATATTTCTTGCTTTCTCAATGGATAAGGAAGAAAAGAGAGAGAGAATTTATAACTGAAGATAAAAATAAAATTCTTTAAAAAGAATACTTGTTTTTGTTTTGTTTATTATGTTCCTATATGTCAGTTGCCAGGCATTGTACTGAGTACTGGATATACAAAAATATATAAATGAAAAAAGTCCCTCCTTTCCAGGAACTTATATTCTCTTAAAGGACATAGCTTGTACATAAATAGGTATTTACGAAAAATAGACAAAATAAATGTAACATAATTGGGGGAGCACTGATATCTGAGGAGGGCTCAGGTTGAAAGTTGTATTTGAGCTTTGAAGAAAATTAGGTAGTTTCAGAGGTGGAGTTAGGAAGGGATTGTATTCTAATGGTGGGGGGACTGGTATAAAATAGAGTAGGTCAGTTTGACTTGACTAATGAGGATATGAAGAGGATTTCTGTATAGAAAGATTAGCTGAAGCCAGGAGTGGGGTGGAGAGACTCACATGCTAGCTATATACCTGCTAGCTGCAGCTCTGAGAAAATATTTCTTTCTGTAATCACTTTCTCCTTAAAGGTAATCCACTTACAGAATACCTTTGATCAAAATGAGATGTATAAAGTGATGAAGTAGAAAGTATCAATGTTATAGCCTCACATCAAGAACTGCCAAATCAGAAGGCAACTTTCAGTCTCTTCAGAGATGCAGGAAGAAGTTGTGGGAGCCAGAAATAACATTATCCTGTTATATTTATATCTCTCATTGACTTTGGGGATTTAATGAAAGCCACTTGTGAAAACAGAGGGACTTAGATCTAGGATTGTTTTTATATCTGTCATTTGTATTTGTAGCATTTCATTGTCTGGAAAGTGAACATGACAAAGGTAATGCTAGCTGTGATCTCTTCCCCAATGCAGAGTGAGGCACAAAAACCATCATTCTGTAGTTGCACCTATGGAATTTTGTATTTTTAATAGGCTTGTCATAAATCCACTGTGACCTGACAGAAGGCTTTATCAAGCTACATTTTGATGGACCCAGATAAAAGCACATGCAACAGCTTTTCATTTTCCTGTCCTTCTTCAAGGGAGGCATTGTCTTGCACAAGATGTCACTATTATCAGCTCTGCGTAGATGAATACAAACACATTTTGTAAGGCAAGGAGTACCACTTTTGAACTCTGTATTATTCAATCTTCAAACTAACTTCAAAAAAAATCAAATCTGGTTCACACACATTTATTAAGTGTTTACTATGTGCCAGACACTGTGCTAAGCACTGGGGAGGATAAAAAGAAAGAAACCCTTGCTGCCTTCAAGGAATGTAAATAATAGAAATAACAATTTCATAGACTCAATTTTTTTCCCTTGAAAATTTGTTGTTTCTAGTGGGGAAAAATATAAATTAATATCAAAGTAAGTTCAAATTAATTTCAAAGTACTATATTATCCTACACTTAAATCACTTTCTCACACATCATTGTGATGTGCAGATTACCCTGCATGTTCATAGGAAATGCCAAGAGAGTTAAACTTCAGGCAGGTTCAACCATAATGGAAAGATGAAAATCCAGAAATAACAATAATCAGTATGTGAGTTCCCCATAAAGTTGTCTTTTACACAAGCACACCTTTGACATTCTAACAGTTTGGCATATGGTTGAAAGAGGAAGAGATTGAATGTAAGAAGACTAAATATGAGGGCACTGCAATAATCCAGGGAAGTGTTAATAAGAGCCTGAACAAGAGTGGCACCTATTGAGTAATTAAAAAAAAAAAAAAGTGAGTCAGTCATCTGTGTAGAGATGAAGCCAAGAAAGAGAAGAGATCTAGAAATAGAACCCTGGGGATCACCTGCCTTAGGGATCGGCAAAAGGAAACACATCACGGCTCTTCCTCAAATCTCCAAGAAAATCAGTCCACTGGTGCCCAATGATCATCTTTTTTTTTTTTTTTAACATTGTAAAGTGAATTTTGTGCTCTAGTATGAGAATTAGAAAATATGTGCAAGATTGCAAGCAGTTGTGTCGAGGCACAGGGAAGTATTTTGAGGCTTGGGAATTAGTTGGATCACATAGAGGTCAGAGCATACTGCACTGTCCCCAGCCAGGGGATACTGCTTTGCTCAAGACTCTCTTGCGTAGGGTTACCTGATTGGCATCTCCACACCCTGGGGCCTTCATACCCTTGTGATTGCACTCCCCCTTTCACAATTCTGTTCAGCTGGGCTCTGTCACGTGTGGTATGTGGATCTGGGGTATATATAAGACCTAAGCCTTAGAAGTATCTTTCAAGCCTTCCTTAAGATCTGGCTGTAAGGCCTCCTCATAGAGAGACCTTAATAAATCTTTTCTGTTTGGACCTCAGAGCCGTGACTCTTCTGTTCTAAAGGTATGCTAGCTTCAATTAGTAGAGTGAGTAACCGGTTGCCCCTGCTGGCAAGTTAGGGTACTCTGGAAGAGAACCCTGACACTCTAGAGAAAGAGTTTTTCAGTCTTTTTGTGTCCTGAACCTCTTTAATAGTCTGAGGAAGCATAAGGACCCTTCTCAGAAATATTTAAGCATCTAAAAATGCTTACAATAAAATATGTAATATTGCAATGGAAATGAATTACACTGAAATACACAATTATCTTTTTTTTAAGTTCATGCATGCCTGTTTAAAAATGCTCACTATAGAAATTGTATACATTTCAGGGAATCAGAAAAGGGATCTTAGAGATGATCTAAACATTTATAGAGAAGAAAAATAAGGATCAAAGAGGAAGACAAAGAACCTATATTCTCTGATTCTAGGTCAGTTCTGAAAGACCTAAAATATTGCATTATCAGAGACTTTGACACAGGTTCTATGTATCACATTGTGTATAGCATGAAGTCTACTTTAAGCTAGAAGACCTGACTTTGGATCCACATTACCATGTATTCATGGTGTAGCCTTGTGAGAATCCATTCACTTTTAGGAGTCCCAGTTTCCTCTATTCTAAAATAAAGGAACTGGATTAGATGACCTCTAATATGTCTTCTTTCCCTAACATCTTGGGATTCAGTGATGAATCCAGAAATAGAGATTCCATGGCAATGAGGAAATTCATTCCCCTCTCCCACTTGTTCCCTTCCCCGATAAATGAAAAAAAAAAAGTATCCATCTCCATGATAATTGAATGAATCCTACTTCATGATGTGGTTAAATAAGGGAACCAAATGAACCCCATAAATATTCATGGAATGGGATTAGCAGTGACATCATTGACCTTCTGCAGATAGCTGTAAATGTGGGGTTTTTTTCCCCAGAAACAATGATTTGCAGCAAGAGGCACAGTTTATGAGCAGTGCCTGAGAGAAAGGTTCCCACTAAAGTGAAGCAGTGATACTGACATCTTAATACACCATGACTCTGCCATGAATAATTCCAGTCCAACAAATATCGGTATAATTAATAACAATTAGCCATTTAATTTAAAATGATGCCAACGACTTTGACATGGGATAAATGGGTCTGTGCTATGGCTTAGTATTCTCTTTCAGAGCTAATTCAGTTTATAGTGAAACCTGATATTGAATATCTGTATTACAGAGGAAATTTTTTTTAAAGCCAAGGAAAACACAAAGTAAATAAACTAAAGTCATTGGCAGAAATTCAGCTCAGGGTATCAGGATTAGGGCTACTGTCCAGATCAACCATGGAGTATCTGTGGTAACAGATCATTATGGAGTTTACAGAAACTCAGAGTCAGAAGGAACCTCAGAGGTCACTTAAACCAATCTGTAATCAATCATAATGCACCTTTACAATGATCTTAGCAAGCACTTATTCAGCCTCTGATTGAAGACTCCCAATACTTCCTCAAGATAGTCATTGCCTCTCTGTAATTTTCATCCTTTGTTCTGCCCATTGGGATCAAACAGAATAGAACCACAGACTTAGACCTGGGAGGGATGTTTGAGGACATTGGTTCTAATCCTGATTATTTTTATATTTGAGGAAACTGAGGAATAAAAAAAATAAGTGACTTGTCAAAGGGCATACAGGTAGTAAGTTGCTGACACAGATTTGAACTGAGGTCTTCCTGACTTCAGTCCAATACCCAATCTACTATGTCATGCTGCCTCCTGAACTTTTTAAAATTGACAATATTTATAATATTTGAATAAGAAATTGCATCCCACCTGAACTTTTTCTTCTTCAGGTTAAATATTTCCATTTCCTTCATCTAATTTTACATGGCATATACATATGGCAGTACTCTCACCATTGTTTTTATATCCCATTGTCAGTATATTCTGTCTTTCCTTATCATGCCATAGATAGGACTTCTGAACCATTCTCTTATGTCCAAGACTACCCAGGTTAGTCTGAATTAATTTGTCAGTGGACATACCAAAGAAAATTTTCCAGCTCCACTTGTGCCTTTGATTCTCTCTTTGTCCAAAAAGTCCCACACAAGATCATATTTCAAAGGATTGCCTTTGTAAAGTAAAATCACTTTCCTACACTTCCCCTAACTCTATCCTTTCCCAACACTCATTTTTAACATCTTCTACTACAGTGCCACACTGGATCCCCAAGTTTGTCAAGAGATTGAAGCAATTTTTATCCTCCCTTTGCTCAGATCCAAGCCAGGTGGTAATGAATGTCTAAGTTTCCTGTTTCTTCAAAATACTCTTTGTACTCTAACAACTACATTATGCTTTTGCCCTGATTTTTTTTAGTGATAATACCTAGTATTTACATAGTGCTTTAAGGTTTGTAAAGCACTTTAAAAATATTTTAATTTTATCTTCTCAATAATCCTGGGAAGTAGGTAATATTATTATCTTCATTTTACAGATGAGGATCCTGAGGCACAGAGATTGTGATTTGGCTAAAGTTATACAACCAGTAAGTGTTTGAAGCAGATTTGAACTCAGGTCTTTCTAACTCCACATTCAGTATGTTGTAGGCCATAAAATGCTTGTTGACTTGACTTCACTTGGTTGTTGATATTTTTTTCCCCTTGTATACATTTTAGTTTGCTTCAGGCTTCATATCTCACTGTTTACCCTCTCCTTACTTCCTCCACTGTTTTCTCCTATACAGTTCCTTGAGTTTGAATGGTCTCAGATTTCTCAAGTTGGAATGTCTGGAGGCCCAGCTGGTTATTTGCACTGTGTGAACAGCACTAGAAGAAGACAGGATGCATAGAGCATTCTAGGTTCCTTTTCAGGCACTGGTCTCTTCTTACTAACTCTGCGTTGTCATGTTTCCTCCCTCCAGAGAGAAATCCGTTGCCTTTGAGTTACTGTTCAGATTCAAAAAACTTCCCTCTCTTTCTTTTCCAAGATGCACTCAGAACTTCCTCTACTATGCCCCAGATCTTCATACTGAAGCTTAACTCCATCCTTGGAATACACATGTTAGAAATACCCTCTATCCCAACAGCCTATCCCACTGATTAGATGATTCTTCTTATCTATCTATCTGTCTATCTGTCCATCTATCTGTCCATCCATCCATCCATCTATCTATCTATCTATCTATCTATCTATCTATCTATCTATCTATCTATCTATCTAAGAAAGTAACACTTCAAGACCATCTACTAAATTGTGGAAGGGTTACAATGAGCATTGTAAAAGGCACTACCCCATCCTCATATTAGTCAAAATTATATACCCCCAAACTATTGAAGTTCTATATAGGAAAACTAAAATCTCTATATGATACTTAGAGGGTAGCCAATTAAAAAATAAACAACACAGGAGGTTGAATCTTTCGGGTATAACATGGCTCACTATTTCACGTTCTTTTTTTCCTTTCAGTCAGCTTCATGGTTATGAATATGTTGTGTCTTACTCCCCTGTTCTCTTCAACTCCCCACTCCCCCCCAAGAAAGTCTTTAAAATGTTCTCTCCTCTTATTTTAATCAAGGATAGTCTCGGTGAATGAATATTCTAGTCTTATAAAAATTTTATAGAAATAAGTTCTTAAACATTTGGGTTGATAGTTATTCACATATCACTTTTGTGTGGTAAAAATGCCATCTATAATATTTTGCATTCTTTTGAATATTCTTAGCTAACCCTGAAAGCAGATTTGTAAAAGTCTTTAAAATTGCCTCATAGGCAGCAATGTAATCTTCAGTATATACCTGGTCAAGTCTATTTCTCTTCTCAATATCATCTTCTTAATAGCTATTTCAGCTTTCCCATGTAGTACATGGAATAATAAGGTGATAGGGGAAAGTAAACTTATATTATTATATCAATGAGGTTGGGTTTTGGTGCTAATTATATATATTAGGCACCTCTTTCTTTAGCTGTTCCCTCAGCTTCATAGGAACCTTGTACTCTTCCATCCCTCCTTTCCTATTATATTTCATCTCAGCTGTGCTCAACTTTGAGAATAATGACATATGTTAATATAACCAAGATCATACTAACTGTTCATCTAGTGCATACCCTCCAAATATCACTTAGTAATTGAATAGTCCTTTGGTATGGGGGGAGTCTTTTATTCAGATCTTCCCGAGTTTTAAACAGAATTTTGATGAGGTGTTGCTCCCACTAACTTTCCCCTTCCTTACTGCACTAGCACTGTACACATAAATATCTGTGGGGAGGGTGCGCAAATTAGAATATACAACTAAGTTAGGTTTTTCCACACACATTAAGCAATAGCTTAATGCAATTTAATAATTTGATAATTAAAAATAATAATTTTCATAGTAGGTTGGATTTTAAAAAAAAGAAAGAAAATATTCACAACATTTGTTTGCAACTTTGAAGTCCAGGGTGAGCTAAGGCTTTAATCTGTAAATCAGGGCAATGAAGTTAAAAGTGTTTGCAAGTAATTACCTGGGTTTGCAGGTAATTACATTCATCCAAATTTGGTTGGGCATTTCTGCTGATGGATTAGCATATCAAAAGATTTGGAACAGGAAATGGCTCAGATCTCTTTACAAGGAAACAAGTTGCAGGCTGTTAATTACTTGAAGGTTTTCTGGACTTGCATGTAAACTGCATAACATTCCTATGATCTGGACCTCTTGGAAAGGATGAGTCTTGAAGACTGCATGCTTGAGCAGAAGATGTATGTTGGGCTATTCTAAATATGCATATATAAAACAATATTCAAACTACCATCTGATGTTTCTTCATAATTGCCTCTCTACCCAGTTCCAGCACAGTAACTTGTACATAAAAGTCACTTTAAAATACTTGTTAATAATAATAACAGTCACAGGGGGAAGACATTTTCTTTAGTGTTAGAGGATCTGGATTCAAATCCTGCCTCGGACGCTATTTCTGCAACTTCGGGCAAGTCACTTCCCTTTCTGGGGTTTGTTTCCTCATGAATAAAATAAAAAGGTTTGACCAGATGGCCTCTGCCTTTTGATATACATCAAACCTATGATCCTATGACCCCAAATCCCATGATACACACATAATTTATATATTTGTAAAGGCATACACATACATGTATGTTTTGTATATATATACACATATAACTTATCTGGAAGAATGTAAGCTTATATCCCTTTATGGGACTTGAGAAAGTCATTTCTTATTGCTTAATTTGCTGTTCTGCTTGATTAAGAGTCTTTTCTCCCTACCAGAAAGTCAGAGGGGAAAGGGGGAGGACATAGGAGAGAGTAGATTGGGGGAGAGGTCATACAGTGGGAAGCTGTTTTGAGGTGTTGGGTAGGGGAAAGATGAGGAGAAATTTTGTAACTCAAAATCTCGTGGAGATGAATGATGTAAACAAGAAAATAAATAAAATAATTTATTTTTTAAAAAAGAGTCTTTTCCTTTGAATGAAGGTGTACTTTCTGGTTAGCTTACCAAAATCAAAGAAACAGGGATATGAGTATGTGCTTCTGTATATATGAAGGGGTGTATATGTTTGTATGTATATATCCTGGTTATGTGTGTAAATTATGTGTATATATATATATATATATATATATATATATAGAGAGAGAGAGAGAGAGAGAGAGAGAGAGAGAGAGAGAGTGAGAGAGAGAGAGAGAAAGAGACAGACAGACAGACACAAAGAGACAGATAGAAAGGAGTATATCATGCACACATAGCCACACATTAACATTTATATGTGTACATGAGCAAAGATTTCATCAGAAAGTACCTCCAATATCTCTGGTTTGATCCCAGCATCAGGTAATGCATTTAATTAAATAATCCTAACTGGATACCAGGCCAACCCAAGACCTTTTCCCTTTCCCACAAAAGAATTTGAGTCCCAATTGTCCATAGGCCCTGGGAAGCCCCCATCTTGAATTCTCCCTGAATTTTCCCAGTTAATCTGACTTTTTTATGTCCAAGTCTGTTACACTTAACCTAGCCTAACCCTTAATTGTCTGTTACTTCCAGATTCACCTCTGGCTTCTTCCCACCCTTGATCCCATCAAAATCCCATTCTCTTGATTCCTGGGAATCTGACCTCTAGTCATGCCAGTTCCATGGAGATCCTCCTTAAACTCCTCCTCAAGACCCTCCCTAAACCCCTCCTCTAGTCACCCCAGACAACTTGGCTACCCCTAGATCCTTTCCACAGTCTTTCTTATATAAGATCCATCTTGCCTCCATGAAGGTCCTCAGATTCAATCTAGCTAAGATTCAATCTGACCTGCTCCTCAATACAAGGGTCACAAATGCTTAGACTCCTTAAGAGTCTATCCAATATGATGAATCTTTCATAACCTTTGTTTTACTTTGGTTGAAAGAAAATGAGTCTAATTTATTTGAACAATACCTAGTGTGTTGGTATTTGGGGTCCTGAGCACCCTGTAACATCAAGATTTTAAACCCCCAAAATGAGACCCACCCCAAATAAAAAATTAAATGTCATACTCTAACCCCATTTACCCCGCAACATCTCTGAGAAGTAAAGTCTTTACCTGAGGACCTCCAGTGATAGGGACTACCTCCCAAACGTCCCATTCCGTTACTGGTTAGCCCAACTTGTACAAAGATGTTTGTTTGTTTGTCTTAAAATTTTTTCTATAATACTGAGCTGAAATTAATGTTCCACTGTTATTCCTAGTTCTGTATTCTGGTGTCAAGCAGAAGTTGTCTTGATTACCATTGCCTCATACGAGAATCCTTAAATATTTGAAGGCATATATTGTTCCTTCCTCTACCTCCACTCCTCATTAAACCTTGAAGACAAAAATTCCACTCTCTTGTCTTTTCCTTAGGGTCTTAATTGACTTATTTGCCCTACCATGATGGCTAATTTTTCTTTTATTTATCTGGCTGACTGACTTGCTGTTGGGTAGGCCCATTAAATGTTGACTTTTCATTACTTATTTTAAGAAATTCCATCATTGCACTATAATGTTTTATAAAGGAAAAAAAAAAACTTAGATTTTCATTGGAGAACATGGCTTCAAATTATAACTTTTTACTGATGTCACATTGGACAAGTCACTTTGTCTCCCTGGGCCTCAGTTCCCCCATATGATAAAAGAGGAGTTTGGATTAGATGATCTCTAAGGACCCTTATAACTCGAATTCCATGAATATGATTGCTGTCTTTTGTTAGTTTTTGGATGAATTTCACTATATATTCTCTAGATGTAATGTATATGTCCTTCATGCATTTATCCTCAATAGTGTTGTGTTGACTGACTTAGTTTATTCTGTTTAAAAAGATAAACCCTGGGAAGAGAGGAATGATGTTTATGGGAATGGCTGTGTGCAGTCCACCCTAAATAATACAATGGGGCATACATAACCTGTTATAACCAAGAATGAATATTCTTAATACTTTTGGCTTTGTCTTTCTCTACTCATCTCAGCTTTGTGATTCATGGCAGAAAATGAATAACTAAGACAAATTCAGTGGAGCTGGAAGAAATTTAGTTATAATAGTGACTTGGGATAGAATCTCAGCAACTAGAAATGACCTCAGAAGTGATCTTACCCACCTAATGGGATTTGAGGCCCCAGGATTTTTTTTTTAAATTCAACTAGAGAAAGCTTTTCAAGTCTCTACCCCACAATGCACAGGAAGGAAGGTATTAATGAGATTACTTAAGTAAGTGGTGGCCTCAAATATGTATAAAATGGTAGGATGATGGATGAGCAATGTAACTACTACTGAGTAGGCTTGGAGAAGCAACTTGCATCTGGCATTTGCTCCCAGTCTTGCTGCTGACACTAAGTACTTTCTGAGTTTGTTGTCAGCAATCTACAAATGTAAGGGGCTGGAAGAAGCAAAGACTACAATCGTGGTCAAGCCCTGAGTTTGGTGATCTAGGCTGTCTTTGCTTCAGTCAAGTAGGTTATTACTGAATTAAGTCTATTGTGTTCCACAGTTGAGATACTTGCAGAATGAACTATTTGAACTAACAGTGTTCTCACCTATAATCCTGAGGGACAACCTCTATTCTGTGAATGAGCACACTTCCCCTGGAGCCTAGCCTATGTGATATCTACATGTTGTTTAATCTCTCTTAACTTCAGTTTCCCCATCAATTAAAATATTTTTATTTGTAGATAATAAAAGGGGCCTGGAAAACTGTTTTGGTTCAATTATATTGCCAGAGGAATTTACTACTGATGAAGCCTGGGTTCAGACTAGGGCAGATTGGTTTTTTCCTCACAGAGGAACTCTGAGGTACTTTCCATCATTTCTTGTATGTGCAATAGTCTGGAAAGAATTAAGTATCCTCAGGCTTGCTTTAGGATTTTAATACCTGATCAACTATTTCATCAACTTTTAAAAATGTAGCAAGTAGAAGAGCCAGCATTTGAATCCAGGTCCAGTAAATCCAAATCCAGTAAGTTTTTATTTTTTAGTCTTTTTTCATGTTTGCCCTCTTTGAAGCATAAATGAATTCAGTTGTGTGGGTACAGTGTTCCATGTATATGGAATTAGAATTACTTACATTGTACTATGTATACTGTCAAAAGCCTACATGAATAAGACATTTTTTTTCCCAGTTTGCAGATGGACTTCCTAACATTTAATTGACTTGACATTTAATAACTAAAATCTTTTATGTGTAAAGATATGACAAGTATTCATCTACCTAGTCCTCAATTTATGTATAAAATGAGATCAGATAATTCCTGAGATTTTTTTTTTCCTATTTAGGCAGTCTCTGAATTTATAATTACACACTATGATTAGTATTACTTTATTAGCCTTCATTGCTTTAATAAAGTGTCATATTTTTAATTAAAATATAAGCATGGAATAGTATAATGAAAACAGGAATGAATTTGCCAGTGCTTTCCCCTTCCCCAGGAGATTTTAGCTCAATTTTCTTGGTTTTGAAGTAATTGCCCACTGAGATGGATCTTTTCTTCAACTGCTTATTCATTTCTTCTCCTTAGTCAGCTTTTGTCTGTCTTAATCAATCACTCTGCTGATTTTTCTATGTTGTCTTTGCTGTAAATGTGCTTACCACTATCATTTTCCCTTTGGAAGGCCTAGGGCTTATGCTCCTCCCTCAGCCCTTGCTGCCTCTTTTCTCTTCTCAGATATCCTTGGGATAGATGGAATATTTTCTTTCTAGGGGGTAAGGATTTCCAGCAGGGGAAACCTGTAGGAAAATTCAGTGTCCTCTGAAATAGGACCTAGGCTTCTGTTTCAGTTCCCAAGTTGGCCTAGGGATTGGTCAAGAACAGGTCTAAGGACAATTCCCAGAGGGATGCTTTGAGAATTTTTTGTAGTTTGCTTTCCTTTCATCTTTCTCTCCTTCTTTCTGCCAGTTCCCAGTTTTCTCCTAGGATGAATTAATTGCTTTATTCTTTCATGCTTTTTTCTGATCTAACTCCTGTCCACTTTATTGGCCCTCAAGATCCATACCTGCTTACTTTCTCTCTTCTCTGGTCTATAGGCTGTCCTGATTACCCTGCTTTGATTCCTTCTGGTGGTAGGCTTGCCTAGGACACAGTCTTAGAGCTAACATCAAAGGCTTGCCATTATTGTTGCAGCTGTGTTTCAGCTGTACTTCCTTGTGCCCAAAGGCTGTAGTGGAGGATAGGGAGCTGTGTGACACATTTTGACACACACACCTTCAAACTTTGGGCCTCCACCCCAGGCAAAAGCAGAGGAGTCAATGCCCACAGTCAACTTCTTACAATGGTAGCAGTCTTTAATTCCTAGGGTTCTAAGAGTTGTAGATCCACAGCACAGATTGTAAAGGCCATGCAGGGCTGGGAATTTGGGGAGTGACCAGAATTCTAGACTTGGGGAGAGGTCTTTCCCTTATCTACTTTTGTATAAGAATGGCTTTGTTGTGAATTCCTCCATTCATATTGTTGTAATTGATGAGATTCCTGAATTGCAAGATGTCTTACTTATTTTTATTTTGTGTCTTGTAGGAGACTCCCTCTACAGAAAAAAAAAAAAATCCCATTTCCTAGGATACCTTTTGACTACTCTTTAAGTCTCAGATTTTATTGGCTCTGAAATCAAATTATGATGCCTAGTTAGCCAGAATTAGTTATAACAGGAAACTGTTTGATGACAAGACTCTGCCTCTCAGTTGCAGCATCTCAGGTAAGCTTCTCCTTTTCCTCCCATCCCTGTGATTGATTTACTATATCTCAGGGTCTCTGTATCTCTCAACACAGTTTGTCTTTAAAAAGCACTCCTGTTTGTTCTGTCTTATCATTGAATAATTTTTGAAGCTTGATCTGAGCGTAAATAAAACAAGTTTTGACTTTCAACTGAAGAAGCAACCTTTCTATCTACTTCTGAGGAAGTGTATAATAGCCCGAGTAAAATAAAAGTAGAATATAGCATGCCGGTAGGTCTGTCTACCTCAAATCTCACTCTAGTCCATCCTCCCTTAAGCTGCCAAAGTGACTTTCCTGTAGCACATGTCTGATGATGTCATAACCCTCCCCTCCATAACCTAAATCAATAAATTCCAATGGATCCTGATAGCCTCTTAGATTAATTACAAAGTCCTCTGTTTGGCATTCAAAGCCCTTCACAATATAGCTCCCTCCTACCCTTCTAATATTTTTGCACCTTGCTCCCATCAAGAATGAAATCCCTCTTCAACTCCTTTTGCTAACTTCCCTGGCTTCCTTTAAAATCTCAGTTCAAATCCCACCTTTTACAAGAAGTCCTTCCCAACTTCTCTTAATTTCATTTCTTTTCCTTGGTTAATTATTTCTTATTCATTTTGTATACAGCTTGCTTTGTATAGATTATTTACAAACTGTCTTTCCCAGGGTAGCAACTGTCTTATGCTCATTTTGTATCCCTTATCAAAGTGCCTGGCACATAATAGGTGCTTAGCAAATGTTTATTACTTTATTACTATTGATCGACTAAAGCAGACTCTTGTTTTTCACTGCTAGAAACAATGACATAATAAGAAGGTCTTGGTACCAGAAGTAGTGGGATTAACCCAAGCTTTGCCTCTACTTTACTGTAGGACTTTCAGCAAGTCATTCAACTTCTTTGAGCCAATTTCTTACAGAACTAGGGGGTTATATTGCTTAAGTTCTCTTCCAGCACTGACATTAATTGATTTTCTTTATGACTTTCTCTTGCTTGGTATTGTTAAGGAGGAGACCTCCACCCCTCTTTGTCAATTCATTGTTCTTGCTGACCATCAGGAATGTAGCCACACTGAATGATAAGGACTAGTTTAGCTATTGCTATTTCAATGTAGTGTTGGAATGCAACAAATTAAGAATCTAAGCCCAATCTCCATACCTTATAGCTGCAATTATGAACACCTATATAATTAATGGAAAAAAATCATCCTTACCTTAGACCAGGTAAGCTCAGAACACAGTGAAATGAATTAATGACTATTAGTTGAAGGATGCAATTTAAGGAAATAAAGTCAAACACTTACTAATTTTGCTATATCCAATATTATGCTACTAGATGATTGACTATTAGGTGGGAAATCAGAGGACTCTGGTTAGAATCCTACTTCTAAATGTTACTACCTTTGTGACCTTGGAACACAGGGAAAAATGATTATACAACTTTAAGTTTCTACTTGAAGACCCAAATGATGCTCGTAAGAAGGGATATAATGGAATCTAGTTTTGCTCCCACAAAATTTATTGGAAGACAATCAATAGCTGTGGGGAAGCTCTTGCTTATCTTACTTTACCAAAACCCTGGGCTTCCTCGAACTATGTTAATGGCCAGAGGGAACTAGAAAGGTTGGGGTGTGGCACACAGCTCTGACCTTAGAAGAGAAGAAGTCAGGTCCCAGGTGGATCTCAAGTATCCTTACTACCATGCCTCTGTAATCTACATATAATCTGCATATATTAATCTGTATATGTAGAATTTGTGTGTATATATATATATTTATAAAGAGAGAGAGAGAGAGAGAAAGAGAGAGAGAGAGACACAGAGACAGAGACAGAGACAGAGAGACAGAGAAACAAAGCAAGGAATCTGAGGAATTTAACTAACCCCAAGTCTATCAGGAAGGGCAGAACTTGTATACCCCTCAATCCTATTTCAGTATGAGTGTGGCTGTGTCTTTAGCTAGCACTGCACACACTTCCCCATTGGAATTGTAGGTAAATACCTTCCTCTGCACACCTTGTTTCTGAGTTCTTTTAATGAGAAGGGTTTTGTTTTAGGGGGTATACCATGTGGATCTTCCTAAGGGTTCCCCCAAAACGGGAAGCAGTGGGAAGCAGAAGTTTGTCCCAGGCTAACTTCCTGATCCTACGGGGGGTCCTGTGAACTCTAAAGGCATGTTTCTCTCAATGCTCAATGAAGGCTAAGAAAAAATCCTCCCTTATTCCTCTTACCATATTCCTCACTCTTTTTATTTGTTCATTAATCAACTCTGAGACCCAGAAGAATTAACCAGATCCAGTATTTCTGATTAGATGATGCACAATAACATTTAGAATTTAAATATTTTGTTAATAGGATCTTCTCTGATGAAATTCCCTTCAACTGGTATCACCACACTCCCTAAATCCAAGAGAAAGCAGCACGGACTTTTAGCCCAAAGACTGTGAAAGCTTTAAATCTGATCTTTCTGTCATGGCATTAAATTACAATGTCAGAAATAAGAATCTAGGGCCCACTGGTGGTATAAATAACTGGAGAAAGATTACAGTCTAAAACTGGCTGCATACATATTTAAAAAGCGCTGTGTATACAGATTGGAAAAATAGATGGCACTAAATCTAATAGGCCCATCCTGCTCTCCGGCCCTTAAGCAGTAATTTTAAGTCTCAGTGTTTTGGAGGGTGGGACTGTAAAGAGCATGCACATATGTAAAGTGATACCTTCTAATAGCTCATCTGTTACAAACAAAGTGATGTCCCTTACTGAGATAGGAACAGAAAATAAATATTTCATCATGCTCCTGTTGTTTCTTACTGCAACAATGAAGTATTTGTCCCATTTAATTATATAAACAAGATGTTGCTGCCAGTATCAGGTTTTGAAGATGGTCTCATACTTCAGACACCTCCCTCTATAATAGGATCTACCACAGGCTTCGACAATCCATTTTCTGAGGTTTCAGAGGGATTTTTCAAACTTTCCCATATAATTACATTTTCTTCCTTTATTCCATAGTTTCTTTTTACTGAAGGAATATTTCCTTTGCCAAACACATTACATCTTTTAGAGAGAGGAAAAAAGAAAAATTGGTGACTTTACAATTATAATTTTCTATTTTCATAAGGAAAAATTGAAAATAAGAAAGAATTGAGCAATCATGCTATTTCCACCAATATCACCATCATCATCATTGTCATTGTGTGGGACCAGGATGAGATTCATATCATCCCTATTGTCCTGTTTGCTGCTGGAGCTGTGTCAAGTATGCTTTCAAAGAGCTTATAGAATATATGCCTATATTCTATTCAACTATGAAAAGCAGTTACATTACCCACCTGTGCAACAGTCTATAATACATTAAATATACGAGAATAATAAGACTGTAACATGTCTCAAAATGATTTCTATCTGAACCTCCATCGAAAAGGATGAAAATGAGAAAATAACTCACATTTTGATAGTGCTTTAGAGGTTACAAAGTGTTTTACATAAATTACATCATTTGACTCAAGAAAGAGTAATAGCCTGGAAGTCAAGAGACCCACTGGCGTGAGTCTCATCCTAGGAAACCACTGGTGTTATCATGGAGAAGTGACTTTTCACTGGCCATCAGTTCACATTTCTCTCTAAAATGAAGTAAAAAGCTAAGACTAGATGAGCTTTAAGGTCCCTTCGAGGTCTAAAATTCAAAGTCATCAGTCAAATACCAATTTCATTACAGCTTCCCAGGGCATAGTGGGATTCTCTGCAAAAAAAAATATGTTTTGGAGGAAAAATATGGACTAATCAAAAAGGTGAGATTTATATCAAATGTGTTTTATTTTCTACAATAAAAGTAGCATTTCTCTGAACAGAATACCAATGTCGGTATCGGTTGGTAACTTATAAGTTTCAAAATGTCATCATTTACACATTTATTTTAGAGTTTAATTTCTTTCTCCATGGATATTTTTTTTCTGTATTTTTTTTTTTGTGGAAATAGAGCCAATGTTATTAAACTAGTGACATCTTAGAAAGTGGAATCAGTTGGTACACAAACAACTAAAGATGACAATGATTAGGATGAGGTAATAGAGAATGATTTTATTTTACAAAAAGACCCAGATTGGGGCAGCTAGATGGCACAATGAGTAGAGTACTGGCCCTGGAGTCGAGGACCTGAGTTCAAATCCAGCCTCATACACTTAACACTTTTTAGCCATGTGACCTTGGGCAAGTCACTTACCCACAACTGACCTGCCTTTCCCCCTCCAAAAAAAAAAGCACCCAGGTAAGAAACTCTATCTATACAGATAAATATTTCCTCTGCAACTTCAACATTTTTAGAGACCTGTCAAGAGCAGTGAGAGGATGAAAGATTACTCAGGGTTACCCTGAAAAGATATGTTAGAAATAGGACTAGAACACAGATCTTCCTGGTTTCTAGGCTTACTCTTTATCCACTATATCATACCACTATGTTAAGAATAATGAAGACGAGAATAATAAGTTTATAAACATATACCTTGTAGTTGCATGTATTACTATTTTATATTAATATATTGATAGTATTCTCATTTTAAAGATGAGGAAATTAAAACTTGCTACATTTAAATGACTTACACAAAGTCACACAACCAGTATGGGTGACTGATAGGAGCCAAAACCGGATGTTTTGACTTCAAAATCTATGTTCTTGCTCTAGTTTGGAAGATAATTTCATCAGGTACCTTTCACAATCATGACTATGGGTTCAATTCTTCACCAAACAAGGGATAGAAGCAATCATTTAAAAAAAAGAGATAATTTTAGTTATGTGAAAAGGGAATAAGCATTTATTAAATATCTACCATGTGCCAAACACTGTGCTAAACACTTTCCAAAACCTCATTTGATCCTCACCACAACCCTGGAGATAAATGTTATAATTACCCTCATTTTATATTTCAAGGCACTGAGGCACAGAGAGTGAACGAATCTAGGGTGAGAAACCACTAAGTGTCTGAGACTGAATTTGAAATTAGGTTTTCTTTACTCTACTCAGTGTATCCCCAGCTTGACACAGTGTGTGGCACAGAGTAAGGATTTAATAAATACTTGCTGAGCAATTGACTATAAAGTGATATAGTCATGGGAAATACCATAAAAAGCAATATCATTCTAGCATTTTTTTATCAGTTAGTTAGTCAACAGACATTTACTAAGTGCTTTCTGTGTACCAGGGATTGTGCTGAACTCTGGGGTATAAACAAAGGCAAAAATAGCCCCTGTTCTCAGGGGTCTCAGAGTCTAGCAGGGGAAATGATACACAGACAAGTATATACAAAGCAGATACACACACACACACACAAACACACTAAGTTGGAATTTTATTTTATTTTATTTTATTTTAATTTTTTACATACTTTTACATGTATATTCATATTAAATATATTTTCACATTAGTAATGTTGTAGAGAAGAATTAGAACCAATGAGAGGAAGCATGCAAAAGAAGAAACAAAGGAAAATGACAGCAACAAAAAAAGGGAACAAATAGTTTGCTTCCATCTGCATTCAGACTCCAAAGTTATTTCTTTAGAGGTAGAGAGCATTTTCCATCATGAATTTTTTGGAGTTGTCTTAGATCCTTGTATTACTGACAAGAGCTAAGTCTATCAAAGTTAGTCATTGCACAATCTGGCTGTTACTGTGTACAATGTTCTCCTGGTTTGTTTTCCTTTGCTCAGCATCAGTTCATATAAGTCTTTCTAGATATTTCTGAAGTCTACCTGCTAATCCAGAAATTGAGATTTTAACTGAGACTTGAAGAGAGTTAGAAAAAGCAAAAGGCAAAGACAGAGATGAAGATCATTTCAGCCTTGAGGAGTCAGTGAAAATGTCCTGTCTGAAGAATTGTGTTCTGTAGGAAACTGCAAGGACATTAATGCCCCTAGATCAGTGGTTCTCAACCTTCCTAATGACGCAACCCTTTAATACAGTTCTTCATGTTGTGGTGACCCCCTAACCATAAAATTATTTTTGTTGCTACTTCATAACTGTAATTTTGCTACTGTTATGAATCATAATGTAAATATCTGATATGCAGGATGTATTTTCATTGTTACAAGTTGAACATAACCCACAGGTTGAGAACCACTGCCCTAGATGGAATAGTATATGGAGGGTAGTGAGGTATACAAAGATTGGAAAAGTAGGAAGGGGTCAGGTTCAAAAGAGCTTTAAAATCCAAATCAAGGACTCTCTATCTCATATTGGAAATAATAGGATGGCTTTGAATTGTATTGAGTGGATGGTGGACAAGAACAGCAATATAGTCACATCTGTACTTTTGGACAATCACTTTGATAGCTGACTTGAAGATGGAATGAAGTAGGGAGAGACCAGAGTCAGGGAGACCAGCCAGAAGACTGTGGGAATAATGAACTGCAAACTTTGTTGCTATTACAAAATTCTAGATCATTCCTCCAAAGATGTAAAATTTGTCTTTGAGTCTATGCCTCTTTCATGGGTCAAATTTCTTGATCAAGATGCTGGGTGTTCCCACTCTAATCTACTGCTTAATAGATATTCAGAAATTATATCAATGTTAATCAAAGAGGAATCTAACTTGGTGACAGATGAGGTGTTTCTCAACTGTCTGTGGCATAATTCATTAATTTTGTTTCAGTATTTAATTAAATATTTCTGTTTATCTTTGTAAAGGATTTGGAACAGCCAATTAAAATTTTCAACACAGCCCTCAAAAATTAATTATCCACTGATGTCATGGACTAAGTCATAGCACCAGTGTTTACCTATTGTAGAAAGAATTGTCTCCTGATTTGTCTAAATTGTATTTCTCTATCTAGAAATGCATTTTGGAAAAAAAAAAATAATATGATGTGCTTATACCATGGCCTGAAGAAAAAGTATTGAATATGGAGGCAGAGGAACTAACTTTAAATGCAGTTCTGTTATTAACTAATTGTAGATCTTTGCCAAATTCATTGCCATTATCTGGACTTCAGTTTCAGCACAATGCTGCACTTCGAGTTCTAAATCTTATAAAACTCACACATTCAGGATATCCAGATCCATAGACTTCGTCAGTGTTAGCAGTTCTTCCAGTAAATAGATTGCAATCCACCTGTAACTAAAAAGATTATATTTTGGAGATTCTATGGCCTAAAAGTTATCACCCTGCTGTCTCCTCGGTGAATTGAGCAGGTCTTTCTTCTAACAACAGAAACACAGATCATCAGCAGGCCCATCTTTGGCTCATTTTCCTTCCCAAACTTGTAGAAGATGACAGAGTTTTAGCCTCTTTTACGTAGCTTTCTAGAGTGAACCCAGTGTCACGTTAGTGCTATAATACGTAGAGGGCTGGATTTGGAGTCAGGCAGAACTGACTCTGAATCTTATCTTAGCCATTTATTAGCTATGTAGACCTAGGCAAGCCACTGGTCTCTTGAGACTCTATTTCCTCATCTGTAGAATGGGGGAAAATAATAATAAAAGGGGAGGGTATGGCCAAGTGGAATCATAGGACATGAGTTCAAATCTGTCAGCATATATATATATTCTCACATTTAGAAAAACCTTTTAAGTACTACTGCATTATAATGTGGGAGAATAAGTCAGGTTTAGTCCTCAAGTGCCAAATTTAGAGAGCTTTGATAGCACTTGCAATCTCTTACAGCATAGAAATAACAGACTGAGCACCTAATTAGCAAAAATAATGAATTAAAATGGAAAATTCCCAGATGGTAGGTAACATGCTTCCTTCTCTCTTTGGCCACAACTGAGTTGAACTCTTTCTTGCTCTGCTCAAGCTCTGCTCCTTATTTTAATGTTAATTGCCCCAGATATAAAAATTCCAAGTTACTACTTTGACAGCCAGTCCAACACAGTGGAACTGGGCTCAGTTTGAATCATTTATATTCAATTCAATCAGTATTTCTCCATCAACTACTGACTGCACCATGCTAGGTTCTAAGAAAGAGACTCATTAATTAAAAGCTTTAGGTAAAAGGCAGGCCTAGCCCTCATTAGTTTGTAATCTGCATAGTTTATAGCCATATAGGGCTACATGACATACATAAATAATAATGCACATAATTATAATGATATATAACTGTATGATGAAAAAATGTCAATGTTTTCCTTCTAGTAATAGACACATTGCAGAATCAGATAATCTAATTCTAGATTGGTCACTAGAAAGTGGTCTTTCCTTGGCACATCATTGTGGCATAACATAAACAGAGCTAATGTGGAGAAAGGAGATCTGGATTAAAAGCCTATCCCCCGGGGTCTTTAGTATGGAATCACAGGCAAAGTATAAAACCTCATCTATGACAGAAGGGGTTGGACTGGATGACCCTTAATGGCTCTCTCAACTCTAAATCCAGTGGTCTACAACTATGACCACCAGGTCACTTTTTTATCATCTCACGGCCTCAGTTTCCCCATATTTAAAATGGTGGTATTTATAGATAAAGAAATGATGTCTGTGAAAACTGAAGTGCCTTTTCCATCATGAAAAGAGATATGATAAAAGCAAATGGCTTCTTATTATCAAATTATTGTCATTAACTGGCATTAGTGATGAAAAAACAGTCTGGATGACAACTTGGATGTGAGTTTTAGAGGTGTATTCAGAATTTGATTGTGAGTTCCTTGAGGGCAGGGGCTATCTTTTGTCTCCTTTTTCCATCACTATTTAATGATAATAGCACATAATAGGTATTTAATATGTTTATTGACTGATTGATGGTACAATGACTAGTATTACATAGCTAAACACAGCCTGGCAACCTGCCATTGTGATTTTTCCTGTCTTCTTAGCTATGGGTTTGCCTCTATTTTCAGTAGGATAATAAGACTTCTCAATGCTTCATTCAATCCTCGTGTCAGATTCCCAAGTAAAGCTGCTACTTTTTGGGCTAGTAGATTACAATCTACTAATTATAGAAATAGATATGAGTCTAAAATTCTATAGAAATACATATAAGTTTAAAGACTACAGTTTACCCCAACAAAGAGTGGTGAAGAGCAAAAAAGTGTCCAAGAGACAAACATGGATCAAGTAATGAACAGATGGTTTATTCCCAAAGGGAAAAAAAAGGTGGGGGGTGGGTGGGAAATACACATCAAGAAACAATCATAGAATGTTTAAAAGAGGATCTGGTAAGATGCCATCACTAGTAACATCCATTGGGGGACTAATATCAAAGCCTCAATGTGATAGATTTTTTTTTTCTTTGCAAGATTTTAATAAGCCTTTTCGCATTTTCCCCTTGCTGAGGACAATGTGACAAAATACCAAGAATGATTGTCCTTCCATTGGCCTTCCTTTCTCTCTAGAGGTGATTCTTTCTTTGCCAACAGTCTGCTATGACTGCTGCTGGACCCAAAAATACTCCAGCTGTTATGCCTGCTTCTTGCCAGCACTCAGAGTCCTTCTAAGATCTTTGGATATTCATAAAATTGATATTAAAAGAGGAACTGCACAAGACAGACAATGGAAGCTTTGGATCCTCGAATAAATCCATTTCCACATGAGCAACAGTGATTCCTATAGTTATTCTGCTTTGGTAGAGGAGGGTCTCCTTTTCTATCCCTGGATGAATTCCCATATTGCTGCCTGGATTTTGGTAGCTTGAGAGTACCACCAGTCAGACATTGTATCTTCTCTTACCCATTGTGACACCCTTTATCATTAACTTTGTTTTTTTTTTTTCTTCCCAGCAAACAGTTGGGAGATTTAATCCATTAAGAATTATTCATATCTGGAAGCATGCATAGATGATATCTATACACATTTACATTTCAGTGTGGCCTCCCAGTGGTGGACAGAGACTGTCCCAAAGTTGAACAATTCCAAAGCAATTTATTTCATGTGAATTTGGGGCAATGAAACATCCTCTAAGAAGGGCTACATCTCACGTTGGAGAAATAGATTCTTCCTCTCATGTTTCCTTTTGCTAGACAGTTTTGTTTATGATCAGACCATATCATAGGCTGGAAATGCATCTTTTGCTCATTCCTAATGACGTGTTTCAACAAGGGCCTTTAGAGTAATAGGAATAGAATAGCGGTTTGTCCAAAAAAGAGGCAGGTAAAAAACTTTAATAAGATAAAAAATGCTCCTACTTGTCAGTATATATTAAAAGATGGCAGCTGTAAAACAGTGAACAGAGCACTGGCCCTGGAGTCAGGAGGATCTGAGTTCAAATCCAGCCTCAGAAACTTAACATTTATTAGCCATGTGACCTTGGGACAGTCACTTAACCCCAATTGCCCTGCCTTCCCCCTCCAAGAAAAAAAAGCGAAAAAAAAAAAAGATGGCAGCCATAGAAGCCCATCTCTGTGAGGAGAATAGTGGAATGATAAAAGAATTATTGGTGAACTATGCATTTTTGTGTGAAAATAATTACCACAGGAGGCAAAGCCAAGATGGCTGAATAAACATAGGGACTCACCTGAACTATCCTGCAAACTCCTCCAAAATACTTTAACAATGGCTCTAAACAAATTCTAGAGCAGCAGAACCCACAAAAAGGTGGAGTGAAACAAATTTCCAGCCCAAGACATCTTGGAAGGTTGGCAGGAAAAGTCTATTACACAAGGGTAAGAGAGGGTGGCAGTGGAGGGCAGGGTGAGAGAGGAGGGCAGTCCAGCATAGGTAAAGTCAGCAAAGACTGGGCCCCAGCAAATCCAGAGCAGACCTTGTAGCAACTGAATCACTTGCAGTACTGGTAGATTCCAGACCTCTCAGCCCACAATTATCAAAGACAACTTTAGAAGGTCAGCAAGAAAGATATGCTGCACCTGGGTGAAAGTGGAGCGCAGTCCACTGCAGACTGTGCCTGCACAGCACTGGCCACAGCAAACCAGGAGCAGGCCTTGGGAGTGATTGTATCAGGACTGGCTGTTTCCTGAGCTCTCAGCCCACAGACAGTAAGGGAGTTGAAGAACTGGTCAGAAGGTGATTACAGGGGTCTTTTTGTTAGCACTGAGGCAGGACTCTATTGCTTTGTCCATACTCCTATCTAGGTCCCAGTCCTGGGTGGCAGTCCCAGGGCAAGAAGGATCACTAGCACAGCAAAGCTTGTGGCCACAAAGGAGAGAGGACCCTCTCACAGTTCCAGGGCAGAAAAGAGTGCTTGTGGTTACTCATAAACCACAGCACAGAACAAGAGAGGAATAAACATATCTCCTTAGATCATACCACCTTCAAAGAACTGAAAACTTGTAGGTCC
>CM053588.1:99144355-99168634 GCA_028646515.1 Pseudochirops corinnae
ATGGTGGCATCCAATCAAGTAAAGGATCAGAAAATACCTTCACATTAGACAGTCTGGCTGTAAAGAAGGATTGTAACCAATGGAGTGAACAATGGGAAAGAGGAAACAAAACCAAACATGGGAAAGAAAGAGAGCATGTAGTTTACTTCAGTTTGCATTTAAACACTGTTCTTTCTAGATCTTTCTCTGAATGTAGACATCTCCTTCCATCCTGAATCTTTTAGAGTTGTCTTATAACCTTGCATTGCTGAGAAGAGTCCAGTTTATTAAATCTGGTTGCCACACATACATTGTGTCTGTCAATGTGTACAAATTTCTCCTGGTTCTGCTCTTCTCACTTAGCATCAGTTTGCATAAGCCTTTCCAGGTAAATATGAAGTCTATTGAGCTCCTCATTTCTTATAGCACAATAGTATTCCATTACTTTCATATACCACAACTTGTTTAGCCATTCCCCAATTGATGGGCATCCCCTTAATTTCCAATTTTTTTGCCGCCACAAAGAGAGCTACAACTAATATTTTTGTACATAGGGGTCTTCCTCCTACTACTATGATGTCTTTGGGATACAGCCCCTAGAAGTGGTATTACTGGGTGAAAGGGTTTGCAATTATTTCTAGCCCTTTGGGCATAGTTCCTTCCAGATTGCTCTCCAGAATGGTTGAATCAGTTCACAACTCCACCAACAATGCATTAGTGTTCCAATTTTTCCACATCCTCTCCAGCATTTGTCATTTTCCTGTTTTGTCATCTGACGGGTAAGATGTGGTACCTCAGAGTTGTTTTGATTTGCATTTCTCTAATCAATAATGATTTGGAGCATTTTTTCATATGCTTATAGATATCTTTAATTTCTGCCACTAAAAATTGCTTGTTTATATACTTTGACCATTTATCAATTGGGGAATGACTTATATTCTTATAGATTTGACTCAATTCCCTGTATATTTTAGAAATGAGGCCTTTATCAGAGACATTGGTTGTAAAAATTCTTTCCCAATTTTCCACTTCCTGCTTAATCTTGATTACGTTGGCTTTGTTTGCACAGAAACTTTTCAATTTAATGTAATCAAGATCGTCCATTTTGCATTTTATAATGCTCTCTAACTCTTGTTTGGTCATAAAGTCTTCTCTTCTCCATAAATCTGACAGTAAACTATTCCTTGCTTCGCCAGATTACTTACAGTATCAGCCTTTATAACTGGATTGTGCACCCATTTAGACTTGATTTTGGTATATGGAGTTAGATAATAGTCTATGCCCAGTTTCTGCCATACTCTATTCCAGTTTTCCCAGTAGTTTTTGTCAAGGAGTGAGTTCTTATCCCAAAAAATGGGGTCTTTGGGATTATCAAACAGTAGATTACTATAGTCATTGACTACTGAGTCTTGTGTACCCAATCTATTCCACTGATCCACTACTCTATTCCTCAGCCAGTACCAAGAAGTTTTGATGACTGCTGCTTAATAATACAGATTAAAATCTGGTATGGCTAGGCCTCCTTCCCTAGCATTTCTTTTCTTTAATTACCTTGATATTCTGGACCTTTTGTTCTTCCAAATGTATTTTGTTACTATTTTTTTCCAGCTCTATAAAGTAATTTTTTGGTAGATTGATTGGTATGGCACTTAATATGTAATTTAATTTAGGTAAAATTGCCATTTTTATTATATTAGCTCAACCCAGCCATGAGTAATTGATGTTTTTCCAATTAGTTAAATCTGACTTTATTTGTGTGAAAAGTGTTTTGTAGTCGTGTTCAGATAGGTCCTGGGTTTGATTTGGAAGGTAGATTCCCAAATATTTTATAATGTCTGCAGTAATATTAAATTGGGTTTCTCTTACTATCTCTTACTGTTGGACTTTGTGAGAAATATATGGGGATGCCAAGGATTTATGTGGATTTATTTTATATCCTGCAACTTTGCCAAATTTATTTATAGTCTCAAGAAGTTTTTTAGTTGACTCTCTAGGATTTTCCAAGTATATCATCACATCATCTGCAAAGAGTGTTAGCTTAGTCTCTTCTTTGAATAATTTGATTCCTTTGATTTCTTTTTCTTCTCTAACTGCTTCTGCTAACATTTCTAGTATCAGACTGAATAAGAGGGGTGATAGTGGACATCCTTTTTTCACCCCTGATCTTATTGGAAATGCTTCTAGTTTATCCACATTATATATAATACTTGCTGATGGCTTTAAATAGATGCTTCCAATTATTCTAAGGAAAATTCCATTTATTCCTATACTTTCTAGTGGTTTTAATAGGAATGGATGTTGTATTTTGTCAAAATATTTTTCTGCATCTATTGAGACAATCATATGGTTTCTGCTAGTTTGATTGTTGATATGATCAGTGATACTGATGATTTTCCTAATATTGAACCATCTTTGCATTCCTGGAATAACTCCTACCTGATCAAAATGTAGTATTCTTGTGATAAGTTGTTGTAGTCTTTTTTGCTAATATTTTATTTAAAATTTTTGCATCCATATTCATGAGGGAGATTGGTGTATAAATTTCTTTCTGCATTTTGTCTCTTCATGATTTAGGTATCAGTACCATATTTGTCTCATAAAAGGAATTTGGTAGGACTCCACCAATTTTCCCAAATAGTTTGTAGAGTATTGGGATCAATTGTTATTTAAATGTTTGATAGAATTCACTAGTAAATCCATCTGGACCTGGAGATTTTTTCTTAGGGAGTTCCCTGATAGCTTGTTCAATTTCTTTTTCTGAGATGGAGTTATTTAAGTAATTTACTTCCTCTTCAGTTAATCTGAGCAACTTATATTTTTGTAAATATTCATCCATTTCACTAAGATTCAGAGCTCTACTTTTACAAAAATTTTAAAAGTCAGTTAATAGGCTGGAAAAATGAGCAAATATTGAAAAAAAGCACCTCGGATTATTGAAAGTTACTATGGTGACATGAAAGGTCAAAACACCCACTCAGAAGGAGACAATAAAGTCAAAACTCCTACATCCAAAGCCTCCAAGAAAAATATGAATTGATCTTAGGCCATGGGAGAACTCAACAAAGGTTAAATGGTAAAAGAGGTCCAAAATAACAATGAGGAAAATGCCTTAAAAATCAGAATTGACCAAATGGAAAAGGAGGTCCAAAAATTCACTGAAGAAAATAATTCCTTAAAAATTAGAATGGAGCAAATGGAAGCTAATGATTTTATGAGAAATCAAGAAACAATAAAATAGAACCAAAAATAATTCAAAAATAGGAGACGATGTGAAATATTTCATTGGGGAATTAAAAAAAAAATGACCTGGAAAATAGATCCAAGAGAGATAACTTAAAAATTATTGGACTACCTCAAAGCCATGATTAAAAAAAAAAAAAAGAGCCTAGACATCATCTTTCAGGAAATTATCAAGGAAAATTGTCCTGATGTTTTAGAACCAGATGGTCAAATAGAAACTGATGGAATCTACTTATCACCTCCTAAAAGAGATTCCAAAATGAAAATTGCCAGGGATATTATAGTGAAATTCCAGAGATACCATCTCAAGAACAAATTATTGCAAGGAGATAGAAAGAAATTATTATAAAGGAATTAGAGAATCTGGGAGGTTTAGCAATGGAGATATTATAATACTTGTCTTTAATTTCCTTTTCCTTTATGGTCACCATTATGTATTTGTATGCTTGGAAAAGGGTTAAGATGCTTGGACAGTGTTGTTCAAGCTTGTCTTGGTCTGGGTTTTTGGCTTGTGTCCCTCAGACACAGAATGTGAAGTGAGCAATGATGAGGACTATAAAATCTGATTCTCTTATATATAGTTTATCTGAATGGTTGGGTATACCTACTGCTTTCTCTGTTTCCTGTCTGATGCTTGTTACCTGATGTAATGTTAATGGAATATGAAGACCTTCCCCATCCATTAACAGACCTATGCCACCACACATGTTCAACGATGAATGTCTTCCCACTTTGAACTCTGGCCCAGCCGTGATACATCCTGAGTCACATAGAGCCTGTTGGGGGAGGGATTTGCCTAAGGAGCAGCTTGCTTAGGGGAGGCTTGCTTACTGTAGGAAGGCTTTCACATCTTTTGGTACTAAGCTAATTAGGCACTGAGTCAGAAGGGTTGTTGATGCCTTATGGTTCTGCACCTATTAGCCAAAAGTGTATATAGATTCTGAGGTAAGATTTTGCTTTGAGGGTTTGCTTATGAGAAAGACCTTTAGATTCCCTGGATGGGACTCTGATTAGCTTTTTGTAAAGAGCCACCTGACTACTCAGTGGTCTGTGCTTTCCTGACCTGGTGAGATGTAGATCGTTGTATTACTTTATTCTGACAGTAGGAGCCCTGCCTGTTAAATCTTGTGCTAATTTCTCTGCTTGTGTTTTCTGCTTATCTGTAATTAAAGTAAGATTGTTGACCCCTTTAAAAGTTGTCTTTCCTTTAGCATATCAGATCAAAGAACCTGTGCTAGTAGGCCATCCTGGGTATGCTATGGTATTTGCTATTACTTGACTGACTTCATTTAAATCACTTAATCATTTTGGATCTCAATTTCCTCATATTCAAAGGGAGGAATTTGGAGAAGATAATACAGCCAAAGGAAGCAGTATGGGCAAGCTCCTCCCACCAGTTCCTCAAAAAGACCTAGGAATGTCTACTGAGTCCTGATCAGAAACTAAAAAAAAAAATTAAAAAACAACCCACCTCTCAATGAGTTCTTTATTTATTTTTTCCCCGGTCAGTTTTCACATAAGGAAACAAAGATGTGTGCACACAGAATGTGATTTAGTTAGGAATGCACAATGTGGAGACTTTAGATTAAAAACTGAGTTGGAGTCTATGGCTGTGCATGAGAAGAAGAAGAGTTTCTAGATCAAAGTAAGAAGGGCCTAATTCAGTGCAGAGAGCAGGAATAGGTGCCAGCCAGCTCATGTCACAGATTTTGGTTAGAGTACAGGTAGGGTTGCAACATTTTGAGCCTCAGGCTGTGTCCTGAATATACTGAAAGACTATGCATAATTCCCCAGCCTGAAATGCCCAGAGATCCTTGAAGAGCTCAGCACTCAATGCCCAGGAAAAGCTGCAGCGAGACTCAAGAAAACACAAAATAATACAAAACCAAACCAACCCAAATCCAGACATACCCTTGAGAAGTGGTCAAAGGCTGACTCTAGTTTAAAAGGCAAAGTCAGGAATTAAGAATAGAAGAATCTGAACATAGCTTCCCAAATAAAACTGTAAATAGCTAATATGATGACAGGAGTTTCCAAGATTCATTAGGTTAAGTACAAGAGGTAACAATCTTTACTGAAGCAACAGACTCTTTGGAAATAAGAATGAACTAAACTGAAATTAATGACTCTGAAAGAACAAAAAATATTTTTAAAAAGCAAAAAGACAAAAAATGTAAGAAAGTATGAATTATTTCATGTTAAAATTAATTTATCTGGAAAACAGAATGAGAGGAGATAATTTTGGAATTACTTCACTACCTGAAAGCCACAACCTCCCCCTTCAAAAAAAAAAAAAGAGCCTGGAGATCATATTTCAATAAATCATAAAAGAAAACTGCCCATATCACTTAGATCCGCAGGACAAAGTGAAAATAGAAAATAAAAAAGAATAACAGCACTGGTAACCTCCTCAAAGAAGTTAGAAAATGAATATTCTTAGGGACACCATAGCCAAACTCCAGAACTTGCAGGTTAAAGAACAAACATTGTAAGCAGCTTGTAAAGCCAATCATGAGCAGCTCTCCTGAGGACTGCTGCTGTGAATAACTTTAAGGATCTAATTGCATAGTATAGTAAATTCTGTATTTATTCAGCAATAAGATAAAGCATAACATTCAATAAACTAGAGAATAACATTCACAACAGCATAACATAACAAATAATTACTAAGGTGGCCACATAGTTTTAACAAAACATATTCAGAAAGCCACAATCTTCTCAGTCAATACACAGTATCCAAGTAAAGTCCTGTTTCATCTTGAACCTGGTTTAATATCATCTTTAAGCCAATCAACCTCAAGGGGTAGTGCAAAGTGAAAACGCCATTCACCCTTAGGTCACAGTAAGTTACAAATCTTATCAGTTAATACAGAGTATCCAATCCTCTTTCATCTTAACTGGAGGCTGACTTCCAAACCCCATGTCTCCTCTCCCATGGGATTCACCTGACTCCTGCCTGTATTCACAGGTAGGCAGCTCTCCACTCCTATTCCATATTTTATCTCACAGGGACTGCTCTACTCCAAACCCTTCAAAATATCTGTTTCTAGGAAGACAAAGCTTAACAGGGCTACAAAAATATCTACACACATTAAGTTTAACAAAGTTACCACAGAGCTACAACAATATTTACAAAGATTACCAGCACTATCATCTCAATTCACTTTCTGTTTGAGAAATCAGAACAAATCAACAGAGTGCTGCTGTCTGACAAAGTAATACTAACACAAATCAAAAGACAGAACAACAGAGTGCCAACATCACAAACATTTTCTCTTTTAGCTCTGCCTGCTCCCAGCTGTGCTCAAGCTTTTCTTAGCTCTGCTCCTTACTGTTCTACCCTTCCAATTCCTCTCTTTTAGCAAGCTCCTCCCACCATGGGCTCCATGTGATTACATTAGGCCTATTAAGGGCAGGGAAGATCTTCAAATACTTAGGCCTATTAAGCACAACACAATGTATACTGTTTCCAACAAAGACTCTTGATACAATCAAAGGAAAGGCTCAAAGGCACTTGAAAAGCTAAAACAAGCAAAACAGTAATACTTAGCTTGACATTACACAGCCATAAAGAATTCAAGTAGATAGGACCCAGATTCAGGATCATACAAGATTTCTGCCACCATAAAGGAGTAAAGACCTTGGAATGAAATATTTCAGAAGGCAATTACAATCAAGAAAAATTTACCCATAAAAACTGAGTATAATCCCAGAGGGGGAAAATAGTTTTTAAATGGAATAGATGACTTCCAATCATTCTGAATGAAACTGAGTAAAACTGTGTAAAATACAAACGCAAGAGTGAAAAGAAATTACAAAAAAAGTAAATATGAATAAGCCACTACAAAAGACAAAACAAGGATCAAGTCTGTGCATGTTAATATGATGAGATGTTACATGTGTCCTTCCAAAACTGAGAGAAATGACTATTTCTCTCATATTAGTAACCAATTATTGCATTAGGACTAACGTTTTTCCCTTTTTCTATTTCTTCATTCGGAAATCAGCCCCTGTAGATTATTTAGGCAGCTTTTGAAGTGTCAGGACAATAATGAGAGGGAAAACTCAGATCTATTCAAAATGTAAAGAAATTTTAGTTTAGGGGAATTGATGGATTCTGGCCCATTGTACTTTACTTAGACAGGTCTGGGGAAAAAATGGTTATCCTCCCCTTTGCCTAGAATGACTACCCCAGACAGGGTGCTGTGGGTATAGCCTAAGTCTTCTTGTCCAAGAGAGACAAGTATGTCTCTCTTGGAGAATAGTATGAGGGAGAATAGTATGCATAAAAATACATAAATAACAATAATAACCTGTATGTGACTGGGACATATTTATATAAATCGGAAGAGGATAATTTAAGACAGACACACAAATGCATTCTATACCTGATTTGAGCCCAAGTGAGAATTCTGACTCCAAATTCGTTGCTTACTAGCAATATGACCTTAAGTCACTCTGTGGCTCTGGTTATTAATTTCCTCTTGCAGAGAATAACAGGATTGTACTCTATGATTTCTGGGACTCTTTTCCAGCATTATGTGCATAACTAGCATCTCTCATATATTTTGGTAAATCTAAGACTACTTTATCCTTCCTTTTCTTTTCCTGACTAACAATCTCTCCAGCCACTAGCAAAGCTCTGACATTTTCTTGTCCTTGAAGAACTATGGTAAAACAAAGAGAAACCATTCTCTGAGCACTCAGGCTGGAATGACTTTTGTGAAGTGCTCATTACCCCTCCCTTCCCAGGTCTTCTTTCCCCTTTGGTGTTTAAATCTTTTCCCAAGTTACCTACTGTTTAATCAACAGTATAATGTGGCAACTCAGCCACAACACTGGTTTCCAGCTTCTCAGACTGTCTGGAGCCTCCTCCCATCAAGCATAACTTTGTACTTAACACCTTAATGGTCTTAACAAAAAGCTGAGCAGAAAAAGAGAGATGTTCTGAAATGGGGATAATTAAAGACAGACACACAAATGCATTTGGTGCCAGATTTGGTTACCTCAAATGAGCAAAATTAAAGTAAGCATTTTATCTTCTACAATTACACAGAGTTTCTCTCTTGAGGAGAATTAGGACAAATGGCTAGAAGACATTAAAGGGAAGCATCTTTTTTTTTCCCCCAGGCCTAGCAAATAGCTCACAGTCCAGCTAAGGGGGAGGGGGAGCCATTCAAGCTTACTCCATTCTTTTATTACTGTGGGATAAGTTGAAAGGTCATTCTTCCTACTTTTCCCCAAGTCTAACTTTATTTCAGGACTCAAGGTATGTTCCCAGCTTTTCCCTTATATCTTCCATGAAACCATCTTTGACTCTACGCTTCAGTTAGCCAGCATGTCAACAGCATTTATTAAATTACATTTGGTAAGTATTACTAAATACTTATTATGTGCTAGTCTTTATGCTAAGTGCCAGGTTTAAAAATAAAGTAAAAAAAAAATAGTCCTAACCTCAAGGAGTATATTCTTATATTCTAAAGGGGGGAACATTATGACTATTCTCTTCCCAAGTTCATGTTTATTTTTGGATAGGTGACATTTTGTAGTGAAAGAGGGATTCTTAAACATTGTTATGTGTGTATGTGATGGCATTGACCTTCAAGAAAAGCCTATGGACTCCTCCAAATAATGTTTTAAATGTTTAAAATAAATTACACAGGGTTATAAAATAAATCAGTTATATTGAAATAGTTATAAATATCTTATTCTAAATATAAACATAAGACATTGATATATAAATTTACCATAAACAATATTTATATCTAAATCTCTAAAATATATTTACATATTGCCTATGAAATAAATGTATAAATATATATTATATATAATGGATATTATATATATATATATAAATATTTTTAAATATAAATAAATATTTTAAGAACAAATGAACAAATAAACAACCAAGTTCAGGGACCACTCCTTACCCCATTAAAAAATCCTGGCTCCTTGGAAAGATAGGTTGAGGGAACACTATTGGGTTACTAGCTCTGACAATCACTAACTTTGGGAAATTGTTGCCGTTTCTCGTCTGGTTGGATTTATAACCCCATTCAAAACCCCAGCTGGGCCTTTCTTGGGAAAGATACCAGAATGGTTCACCATTTCCTTCTGTGGCTCATTTTACAAATGAGGAAACTGAAGTAAAAGAGTTAAGTGACTTTCCTAGGGTCACATAGCTAGTAGGTATGTGAGGCTGGATTTGAATTCTGGAAGATTAGTCTTTCCTGACTCCAGGACTGGCACTCTATCCAGTGTATCACTTAGCTGACCCATAGGAAATTAGCTCTTATGCTATCTATGTTCCCTAGGGCTCCACTAAAATTTTTATAGCCCTAGATCTATGATATCATGGGACATTTAGGGCTGTGGATGGTGCCTTCCAACTTCACAGATGAGGTAACAGGCTCAAATAATTAAATGCCTTTGCTAAGTTCTTAAGCTGTTGTTTTCCTATGATTTGGGAACTATATCTCCAGCAGAGCTGCAAACAGAACGAGTTGTCAAATGGAGCCAGAAGCCTGAGAAAACAAAACAACTTCTGGCCTTCAGTGTGTGGATTGGTTCTTTGGTTTGAAATCGTCTAAATTCCTAGGTCAGAAATGTTCATAATTTTGATGTGTGATTTTTTTTTACATGCATTAGGATTTTCTTCTTTCATATTCTACTCTCTTATTAAGGAAGATTAATATAAAAGCAGATATCAAAACCTTCATCTATGCATCTCAAACATCTATTCACTTTTTATTTATTTGGAGGATATAAGAAAAATTATAAAGTAAGCATAGTTTTAATAATTCATATTTACAATAGCACTTCATAGTTTTGAAAGCACTTATAGATATCATTTCAACAATTATGAAGGAATTATAGTTTACAGATGCAGAACCTTAGTCTTAGAGAAACCAAAAGACTTGCCCATAATCACACAGTCAATAAGGGTGAAGAACCCAGGTATGACTATTGGTCTTCTTATGCCAAATATAGTGCATTTTCCACCTCTATATTAATGAATCAACACCTATGCCTGTGATTCTTAAATTGCAATGTTTTCACATCAAAGAGTCAATCATGTAACTCATTATTCAGTGTCTCAATTCATTTGTTTATTCATTCATTCCATCACATGTTTTGAAGAAATGTGTGAAACCAGTTAGAGCATCCAGGGCTTACTAAAATATAAGAAAAACACAGGGGTTGTAGTATTTCTGGGGGACTTGTTCTCTCTCTCTCTTTCTCTCTCTCTCTCTCTCTCTGTCTCTCTCTCTGTCTCTCTCTCTTTTTCTGTGTCCCTTATTACACATATGCTGAATATATATGGCACTGTATATACATACACATATACTTACATGTATACACATATATATATACACACATATATGAATTATTAGTTCTGCCTTAGTATTAACACTCAGCATTCTAAACTTTCATATCTTGGTATAGATAGATAGAGCCCATTCCAGAGACACACTAGTCAAAAAGGAGGCAGAGGCATTTCCAAAGTTAAGAATGTTACTATTGGGGAGCTGAAGCTAATCTGAAAAGTGAGGGGTAGAGCCAATGTGGAGGAGACCATCACCTGAGCAGCTCATGAAATTGTGGTTTGGGTCAGAAAATGAACTTCAATATTATCTTCCAAAGAATGAAGAGACTAGATCATCTCCAAGGTCTCTTCTAGTTCTAAAACTTATCATCTTTGTTTCCTGTTATGTATCTGGTAAGGACTAGACCAAAGTTCAGTTGTGAAGTGGACAAAGTTATTCTTGGGCACTTTGAATTCCCTTTTCTGATCCTCATTTTATTGATAAGTTGCTCTAAGAGAAGGAGCCCATGTCCTTTCCCTGGTTCCATTAGTTTCATCTGATTTAAATGTCAATCAGCATCAATTGCCACATGAGCCCTGTTAACAACTGATATTTCAAGGAGGACTGAAGGACACTAGAATTGTTCTTTTTTTTATCTTTAGCTCCACTGATTCAACAAAAGAAAGTCCCAGGCAATGACCTGCAGACTGCAAATGGGCTCTGCTCTTCCAGCAACTCTGTAGCAATAGCACAAGCTTCAGAATGCTCAGGCAGCTGCTCATTTTCGCACAGTACCATCTCATCGGATGCAAAGGTTTTTGTCCTAGGGGCTGTGAATTCCCAAATAAGGAAATACTACCTCTCCCTCCATTGAGCCTATGGTTTACCTGTGTCTCATTCTCTCCTTCAGGGTTTAGGCCTAAATTACTACTAATCTAAGGAATTCCTCCTACCTGTAATCATAGTTCATATTTACTTAATCCCTCCAAATTTGTCAGATGTGTTCCTCATAACAAAATGGTGAAATTCATAGTTCAATTTTTTTATGGTTCCCATTTTATAGATTAAAAATCAGTCAGAAAATTAAGCAGTTTTCCCCTAGACAAAAAGCTAGGGAGAATGATAACTTCGGTATTTAGAGCTTAATTCCAGTAAGCTTTCCACTAGTGTTAGAAAGAACAGACCTCAAAATATGAAATAAATTTTAAAAATTTATTAGATCATTTGGTAGAGAAGAAAGCCCAGAAGGAGGTGTGGCTCCTATCTAGGATTTAGACAAGGGTACCCAGACACAAACCACATGCAGTAAAGCAATAATTTTGCCTACAGGGCAGCCTGAAAACAAGGAATATTGAGATAGATATGAGTCATCATAACCCAGAACAGAAAGTTGAGGTAAACCTGTAAGGAGCTCTTACATGTGATAATCTAAAACAAGAATGTTTTGAGTGGATTTGGAATCTGGGGGAAACAGGTGGGGGTGTGGAATCTTGTAGCTATTTCTAGAATTCCTAAAGAGTTACGGGGGTCAAGTGATGTTCTGGGTGTGGGCAACCTTTAATCACATAAGGTTGAATTTAAACAATATAATTTTTTCCCAAACAATTTAATAAATCATTTTTCCCACACTGCTTTACCATAATCAATACATCAATAAATAAACATTTATTAAGCATTTACTATGTACCAGGTGCTGTGTTAAGTGACAAGGATGCAAAAAGAAATAAAAAATTAGCGCCCTCAAGGAGCTTACAATCTATGACTCAATGTTCTTACCCACCACGTTTACCTTTCGATTTTAAGTGAATGTATTCACTTTCATAGTGTCTCTCACAAATTTTCATTACTCATCCACAAATCCACTTTCATTAGGCTCTGGAAGTATAGGGTTATTCTCTAATGTTGAATAAATGGTAATGACTTCAGCTTTCTAACTGAGATGTTCTGTGAATATGTTTCATTCGCAGAGTCTTCTTCCTTTATCCAAATAGATTTCAACACATATGAATAATTGGGCCTAGAGAAACCTCCATGTAAGCTCATTTTCTCTTCCTACCCATCCTTAGGTTACTGAAAAGAATCTCACCAAAGCTTAGTTCCTGGGCATTGTTTAATGGCCTTATATTTTGTGCAAGGGATTTAGATTCAAGATTTTTCTCAAAGAGACCTCAATATGTACTCAAGAGGGCATTTGTCTTGTAGTAAGATCTGTGTAGGAATCCTGGATCCAACAATTACCAGCAAGTCTTTTAACTTCACTGAACTGTTTCCTCATTTATAAAAGGAAGAAAAGCATACTCATACTACCTAACTTCCATGTTTATTGGGAATAATGTGCTTTGTACTATTATAGCATTTGAAAAGGATCATTGTCATTTCCCCCTTAAGTTGACCAAACAGCAACAAAAACAGTGAATACATGCCTTCCAAATACATTCCCTCTTGGGATCAAAACAGACAGCTCACCTCACTACTATGAGAACTAGGGGGAAAAAAAGAGAATGAATAACATAGCGCCTTGACATTTGGATGAGAACACTCTGTGACATGTGGCATATGTCTCTCCCTAAGTGAAAGGCATAGCACAAGCTGGTTGTTCAGCTGCAGTATAACTCAGAGCCCAGACTGACTCTTTCCTCTTGCAAGCTGGCAGACAAACTCACATGTCCTCCTTTCTTTTAGGCCTCCTGCACATTTGCTGGTGTTCTCTCAGAAACACACGCACACACACACACACACACACACACACACAGATTGCATGATATTCACACCTGATACAGTGTTGGTGGCTTCCACAGTCAGGACATTTGGAGCCCACTGGTTTTCCAGTTTTAGGAATTCTAGGCTACATCTGAGGAGGAAGAGTGAAATGAAGAGCTCTAGCCACTGCACCACCTACTTGTTAGTGTACAAACCACAGATCAGGTTGTTTGTAGAAAAGCATTATGACTTTTAAGGCTGGAGCTCCTGGTGGCCTTTCAATAAGATTATGAAGCTAATTGGGCTAAAAGGTGTTCCAAAGTAGCTCCATTTAGAAACAATGGGATGTTGAGAAAATTTACTGAAGAACTTGAAAAATTTTCACATATAGCAAGAGTCCTCCAACCCTGCCCCCTATACTTGTAGCAGCAGAGTGTTGTGTGTGTCTCAGAGGGAGATAGAATGGATATCTTTAACCTTTTCTTCCCCCAGAAGGAGAAGCCAGAAGTTAGGACCAGAAGCTTGGACACTCTGCTCTTCTTAGAAAGAGGGGCTACCAGGCTGCAATATCTATCTGATTCCTTAAATATTATTAGTTTAGGGGATATGCTTTTCAAGCTCAAGCTAAACTTCTGATCACTATTACTTAATGGGGAAAGGAGGAGCCAAGTTTTATATCCAGGGTCTGATTGTCTTCCTATCCATAACCAGCTCCACAACGAACACATATAGTAAATAGCAAAGAAACCTATTTATCCAAGTTAATAGCAAAACAGAAGTCAAAGAAATTATATGTAGGACAGTATATATCAGACAATACAGAGGGAAGGAATTCACCCATTGGGAGTAAGGTAATTCAACTGATCCAAAAGCAAAAGAATCCTAGATCTCACCAAAGAAGAAATTCCAAAGTCTTTAGTATAACAATATAGGGATAGGGGCATGTTGGAGATTGCTAGATCCTCTCATGTTCTACCCACAGTCTTCGTTCAGTGATATGAAGTGGGGTTGGTATCATGTCTTCAAGTAAGAAGATAGGCGATGATATATACACATGGGTTCTTCTCATTTGAAGATAGAAACCAGAAACACTTAAAAAGACTGAAGAGACCAAACATAGTCAAAGAAAGTCAAGAGACCAAAGGTACTGAAGAAACTGAAGAGTCAAGAGTTCCCTTATCTCCTGCTCTCCAACTTCACCCTATCCCTCACACAGGTACTTGGAAATCATCTCCAGTAATGAGCAGAGAGTCCCTTACCAGTTTGCTTTAAAACTTAGATACACAGGTATGTAATTTGTCCAAAGACACATTGGTTATTGATAGAACTGGGACTCAAAGTCATGTGTTTGAACCAAAGTGCAGTATATTTTTTCTTTATATTATGAAAAACAGCCCATGGATTCAAAGGAGAAGGATGAAAAATCAGTTATTTGGTATATGGAAAAAAATGTTAGTCTTTTGCCATAGATTTTTCATTTTATAAATATCAGTTGCTTTTATGTTGGGTAAGCATAATCTAAAAGCAAACAGAATACGGATTTGCTACTACTAACCTTAATCTTAATTCATATCAATTGATTAAGCACCTCCTATGTGCAAGGAATATCCATAAGATAAATTAGGATATGACTAAATATACAAGTGCAATTAAAAGAGAGGATAATACATTAAAGTAAGGTAGGATCATTTCTTGTTTAGACTTCAGCAAAGACTTTATGGAGGAGAAAACATCTCCTAAGCTGGATATTGAAAGAAGAGAAGGATTTCAAGAAGTAGAGTTGTAGAAACATATTTTTCAGAGACAGAGGACTTGTAGAAAAGTAGGGAAACCAGAGATGACAGGAAGAAATTGGGAAATGCCAAGGAGGAGAGTGTGCCTATAATTTGTACTTTGTAAATGGGAGTACTGTACAATAAAAACAATGAAACAAGACTAGAAAGATAGATGAATGCTTGTAGGATAAAAGCCATAGACTAGCCTTGGTAAATAGCATACAAAAGTAGTTTTTAAAGTTTGAGCTTTGCTTCTCCTTTGCTCCATTTCAACTCAATTAATTTCAACTAATATTATTGGGTTTGTCTTGTATGCAGTCTTGAATATTGAAAAAGATACAAAGTTTGGATGAAAAATAGTTACTGTTTTCATAGAGATTCCAGTCTAGTAAGGTTAGAAAGCACAACCACCTTTTGGAGCTTGATGAAAAGGCTTGGATATGGTGTAAGGTAAGATAAGAACAGGACTTCCTGATGACATTCCCATTTTCAGAGTTATCTAAATTTAAGAGGCTTGCAGTCTTTATCTAGGGGCAAAGTATCCAGAGTAATTTTTTATTTTAATCTTAGGAGTCATGTGTAGATAGAAGAGGCCAAATGTAATGGCAAACAAAGGAATACTTAACTCCTTGTTTCAGTTATTCAAGTATTAAGCACCTTGTTTCAGTTCTTCAAGTGCCTTTAAGCCTCACCTGTAATTATATCAGGTCTTTATTAGAAACAGAACTTGTGAAGCCCACAGTAGGAGGAACTGGCCAAAGACCTGAACAGGAAGGACAAAAGAGGTGGGTGGAACAGGGAGGAGCTGATGATATATAAAAGCTTGAGCACAGCTGGGACACAGCAGAACTAAGAGTGAGAACACATGTGGTGTCTGGCACTCTGCTTGTTCTGTCTGTGTTGACTTGTGATTGTGTTACTTTGTCAGACAGAAACATTCTGTTTGGAGAAGTAGGGCGGAGCCAAGAAGGCAGAGTAAAAGCAGGAAGTTGCTTAAGCTCTGGCATCAACCACCTCTAACATCTGTAAAATATAATTCTAAACAAATTTTAGAGCTACAAAACCCACAACATGACAGAGAGAAGCAAATCTCCTGCTGATGGAAGCCTGGCAGGCAGACAGGAAGGGTCTATTGCACCAGGTTGGGAGCCGAGCACAGTTCTGTGTGAGCCCTTCAGGTCCACATCTGGGGTGGCCCTGACTAGCGCCACAGACCAACAGGAGCAAACTTCAGGAGAGGGAATCCCTGGAAGCTGTGGTGGTTTCCAGACTTCTCAACCCATACATTCTAAAGAGAAAATAAAACATCAGTCAGGAACACTGTTGGAACCAGATGACTGGAGAGCATGGTCCAGCCCCTGCCCTTGGGACGAGAGGTGGCAGAGGTGTGGCAGCTGCATCTGTTGCCACTTGGCCACCTTTGGAGCTCCTGGCCTGAAGACTGTAAGGGGACCAAGGCACCATTTAGAGCAGTGGTTCTAAACCTTCCTAATGCCATGACCCTTTAATACTCGTATGTGGACATATCTGCATGTGGGCGGACCCACCTGGAGATGGATAGAGGAGGGGCGTCTCAGTTCCTAAGACCATCAGAAATATGTGTTTTCTGATGGTCTTAGGCAGCCCCTGTGAAAGGGTCATTTGACTCCCAAAAGGGTTGCAACCCACAGGTTGAGAACCACTGATTTAGAGGGTATTGCTCTTGCTTTGACCTCCTTGGATCTGGGTTGCAGTCTGGGGTGAGAAAAACCAATGTGCCAGAGCTAGCAGTGGATGTAGAAAGGGTGCCCTCCTCATAGCTTGGACAACATTTATGAAAACCCCAGAAATTTGGTACATAGTTCTCTCTACTCTGGAAGCAGCGTTCTACCCTGGCAAAGAGCTCAAAAGTCAAGTAATTGACTGGTGAGATGAGTAAGTAGAGGAAGTGCAATCAGACCAAAGAATCCTTTTTTGGGGACAAAAAGGATCAAAACATGGAACCTGAAGAAGACAACAAAGTCAAAACTCCTGCATCAAAAGCTTCCAAGAAAAATATGAATTGGTTATAGGCCCATGGAAGAGCTCAGGAAGGACTTTGAAAAGCAAGTAAGAGAAGTGGAGGAAAATTTGGGAAGAGAAATGAAAATGCTGCAAGAAAACCATGAAAAGCAAGTCAACAACCTGACTGAAGATAATAACACCTTAAAAACTAGATTAACTCAAATGGCAAAAGAGGCCCAAAAAGCCAATGAGGAGAAGAATGCCTTAAAAAACCAAATATGCCAGATGGAAAAGAAATTACCCCGCAGGAAAGCAGTGGGGAGGAGGATGAGGGAGCATGATAGAAAGGAGGGCAGATTGGGGGAGAGGGTAGTTAGAAACACTTACTTTTGAAAAGGGACAGGGTCAAAGTAGAAAATAGAATAAGTGGGGGGAGTGATAGGATGGAGGGAAAAATAGTTAATCTTTCACAATTTAACTACTATGGAAACATTTTACATAACTACACATGTACAACCAATATTGAATTGCTTGTCTTCCCAGTGGGGGTGGGTGAGGAAGGAAAAAGAGAAAGAATCTGGAAATCAAAGTTTTAAAATTAAATGTTAAAATAAAATTGCTTTTTTTCCATGCAACTGGAAAATAAGATATAAGGGCACTGGGGTATAGAAATCCATCTTGCCCTACTAGGAAGTTAGGGGGGTTATGGGGGAGAATATAAGAGAGAACAGATTGGAGGAAGGGGTATTCAGTAGGCTCACTATCTTGGGGTTGGGGGTAGGGAAAAGACTGGGGGAACATTTGTAACTCAATATCTTGTGGAAATGAACGTTGAAAACTAAAAGTAAATAAAAGATTAACAATAAAGGAAACATTTTGTGTGTAATTTGTGTACTGTGTCAGACAGAAGGATTCTATCTGATAAATTGTGTTACTCTGTCAGACAGAAGAATCCTGTTGGTTGACTTGTGTTGATTTCACAGGTTGAAAATGAATTGAGATGATAGTGCTGACAATGTCCATGAATATTGTTGTAACTCTGCTAAGCTTGATGTGTATAGATATTGCAGCTCTTTTAAGTTTTCTCTTCCAAGTAACAGAGACTTTGAAGGGCATGAGCTGGACTGCTCACTGTGAGCTTCGGGCTGGAGCAGGAACTGAAATAGGAGCTGGGAGCTGCCTACCTGTGAATCCAAGTGATGGTTGTGTGAATTCTGACAAGAGCTGGGAGCATGGAAGAGGAACCACGGAGTTTGGGATCAGCTTTCAGTCAAGATGAAAGGACCTTTCCTTGGGCACTTAGTGATGAGTGACAGGATCATGATTTACTGTGATCTAGAGGTGGGAGAACTTTGTACTTTGTTCTTGGTACCCCTTAAGGATGATTGAGTTAAGGATGATTGGAAGCTAGTCTCCAATCAAGATCAAAGAAAACTGTCTGACCGAGGGCATTAAAACCATGTGACCTAGGGGTGGTAGACTCTTGTTCTTTGTATCCCTTAAAGATGATTTCTCCTTAAGCATGACTCAGTTAAGGACTTACTGAATGATATCTTTTGTTTAACACTATGTGGCCACTTCAATAATAAGTTGTTATGTTGTATCACTGTGAATGTTGAACTTCGGTTTACGTAAATGTTTTGCTTTAGTTTACTGTCCAATAAATAGAGAGCTCACTATACTATGTGATCAGAACCTTAAAGCTATTCACAGCAGCAGTCCTAAGGAGAGCTGGTTGTGCTTGACTTGACACCAAACCAAGTTAAATAAGTTATATTCAAAGGAGTAAGAAGCTTTGACATTTGCTTAAAGTGAAGAATGATAGAGTTGAAGACAGAAGAACATTCCAGCTGAAATCTACCCATTAAATTCTTTTGAATTCCATTTTCTCATAGAGAAGGTAATCTAACACCATCTAGGTAGAATAAACTTCCATTACTAAATTCTTTCCTCTTTCTTGAACTTTTCTCTACCTTCAGCTATGGCCTGCTAAGGCCCTATCAGGGCTTCTGAATGGGAAAAGCAATATGGTTACTCATTCCACTTTAATAAGTTTAGATTCATCAAATGAACATCTTCCAGTTACCACTTTCCCTGCCATTGTATTCTAAATTCATCTTGACCCTTCCCCTTCCCTGCCTCAGTGATCTCTAGGCCCTTGGACATTGTAATGTAACATACTGGTTTAATCTGTGCCTACCCTAACACTGTACCCCTAAGAATTCTGGGCCTTTCCATCTCCCATGCTGCTACTCTCTTTTTTTTGTGTTATTTCTCCCAAATAGTGCATAATCTCCTTGAGTAGAGACTCTCAATCTCTCTCTCTCTCTCTCTGTCTCTCTCTCTCTGTCTCTCTCTCTGTCTCTCTCTCTCTTTGGATTTCTCTCTCTGTCTCTCTCTTATCTCTCTGTCTCACTTTCTGTCTCTATCTGTCTACCTCCGTCTCTGTCTCTCCCTTACAATTTGGATCTCCAGCACTTAGCACAGTATTGGGCACACTATAAGTCATTAATACATGCTTTTTCCTTCATTTATTATGGGTCAAACTAAGCAAAGTACACATCATCATTCCACAAGGGTAGAAATAAAATGACTCCTAATTTCCTCTAAGATAGGATACAAGCTTCTCTGTTTGAATTTAAAAACCAGCATGAACTGGCCCTGAACAATTTTGTTTTTAGCTTCATCAGATCTTACTTCCCTTCTTGCCCTTTGAATTCCAGTCAAACTAATCTTCTTGCTATTCCTCACACAAGAATTCCACATAGTTTCTACATGCCTTTCACTGGTTGTCACCCATCCCTGGGTGACACTTTTTATCTCTACTTAAGAGAATTCTTTATTTCTTTCAAGCATTGCTTTCTACATGACACTCTCTTGATCTCTCCAAATTTCTCCCTCCCTAAGTATCTTGTATTTATTCTTTATGCATACTTCTGTGTGTATATAATTACATATGTACAAGTTGTTTACACTTTGAAGGCAAAGGACTATTTCTTTTTTTGCCTTTGTATCCTAAGTGACTAGGACAGAATCTCTCATTAGGAGTTTAATAAATATTTATTTATTGATTAGTCTTTTGAACCTAAATTCTCTGTTATTTAACCCAATGTCCTTTCTACTGGACCAAATATCATGCTGCTTTATAGCCAATTTCAATTCCATATTTCAGATTAATGGCATTGTAATTGAGGAGCTTTTACTAAGCACTCAGAATAATAGTCAACAAGTCATATAATTTTCATAGTCATTATTTCATTAAATTATTTAAAGAGTTAATGCATCCTCTGTGGAGTATTGTGGAGTAAAGCAATGTGAATTCCGATTCCATCTATAATGCTTATATAAAATGAGAAAATATATGTGAAGTGTTTCCAATCCTTAGCATGTTGCATAAATGCCAGATCATCTATTTTTAATATCAATATTATTACCACTTGGATGACTTTTGGACAAGTTACATAATGTTCCTAAGTGTGACTTCCCTACTCTATAAAATGAGGGTGTTGGATCCATAAATCTAAAACCCTTCCTGGAGGCCTCTTGATGCTTATATATCCTTCAGAAAGTGGCTGTTCCTTACAAACATCGATGAACTCTAATTGGTTAGCAATTAATGAGATAATGAATATTATAATAAGAAATGGGTTTATTCTAATGAAGGACTGGGGACAGTAATTCTGATTACTCAGTCTTGGACAAAGAGACTTATCTTTACCCTAACCATTCCCACTGAGGGCAATCTAGGCAAAGTGGGTGGACCTCCACTCAGACTTGTCTGAATAGAATTTAACAGTCTGGGATTTACCTTTATCACCTTACCTTTTGATAAGATCTAAGCATTCCCAGTTGGGTAAGTATTTTTCAAGATTTCATATCATCATCAGCCCTGCTCTTCAGAGAACTAAGATTTAAAGAACTTAATTGTCAAATGAGGAAATAGGAAGGGAAAAAAATGCTGTGTCTTCCCAATATTAACAATTAGTTATTTAATAATCATTTAATATTTAATTATCATTTCAGTATAACTCTTATTAAATGGTTCTCCAATACATTCAGGGACACAAAGGAGATGCCACTAGCACACATTCTTGAGAAATTCTCATTAAGGGGGTGGGCTCCCCTGGCCAACAAATGAAGGTGCAAACTAGCATCAGTTTCTCATTTTATGATTTCTTGCTTTAGGTATTATTCCTCTTTAGCATCTAAGACTGTACACTGAATAGAGCTTATGACTTCAAGTCAGGAAAACTTGAGCTTGATTCCTGGCCAGACACTTCCTGAGCTGTGTGGCCTTCAGCAAATCACTTGTCTTCTGCTTGCTTCAGTTTTCTCAAGTGTTGTGGTTGTTGTTAAGTTGTTTGTCAGTGATGTCCAACTCTTCATGACCCCATTTGGGGTTTTCTTGACAAAGACACTGGAGTGGTTTGCCATTTCCTTCTCCAGCTCATTTTTCAGTCGAGGAAACTGAGGGAAACAGGAGTAAGTGACTTGACCAATGTCCCACAGCTAGTAAGTGTCTGAAACCAGACTTGAACTCAGAAAGATGAATTTTCTTGACTCCAGGTCAAGCACTGTATCCATTGTACCACCAGCTGTCTTATTCAGCTGTAATTTTCAAATATAAAGTGAAAATAATAATAATAGCATCTATGTCCTAAGATTACTGTGAAGATCACATGAGTTAACATATATACGATGCTTTTCAAACTTTAAAGCACTATTTAAATACAAGCTATTATTACTTCCCCTTCTCCCAGAAAGATAATCACAGGTACAAGTGCATTAAGGAAGATGAAAGTATAATTTCAGTACTCTAGCAGCAGCATCCTTTTTTAAGCACAGTTCTGCAAATTGCCTCACAAGAACCCCCATGTCATTTGGGGGAGCCGGACTTGAACAGTGCTCTGAAGGGCTTCTGATTGATTCCTGACTCCCAAGTGACCTTACTCTGATGCCTAGGTCTCAAGTGACTGTGACCTACAAGCTCACAGAGTAGAGGGCAACAGGAGTGAGGTTTTCTTAGGGACCATTTAACTGATGGTTATGTCAGGTGTTGTGCTCTTAGGGACAAGTACAGAGACTAGAGAAAGCACTAATGCACTTTTCCAGGCCCTGGGGGCAGGGGTTTCCTTTCAATCATTTGGAGAAAGGGAAAAAAAAGCTTTCTACCATTCACTTTGGGGAAGCAACAACAACAGAACTAGCCTCCAGTAAATAATTTCTACCCTCTGGAATATGTTCTTTATCTGAACAGTAAATTTCCAAACTTCTACATTGACACATGATGTTACCTACACTGCTATAATTCAATCCTATTGATAATAATCAATGTAACAGTGTTTGATCATATTACATCTCTAATTCTATTTAATCTCTTACTCAGAGTGGCTTTGTGGTGGGCAAACTGAACATATAAATAAGATAAAGGAGGGGTGAGAGAGAGTCATAGATCAATAAAGAGTATTCACTATCTCAAAGATAATTACAATATTCTAGAATAGCCTGTCCATTGATGCCATCAATCAGTTAAATTCAGGAAAGTTTATTAGGTGATGATCGTATGTAAGATCTTGTATTCGGTGGTGAATAAGATGTAAATACACATATGCGCACACGTATGTGTATATACAAAAATGAACATGTGTCTATATATAATATATGCATATGTGTGCTTAATACACACGTACATTTATATATAACTGTCTTTATATTAAAGGTGCTCAGAATCTACATATGTAGACATATTTATAGTAGGTTTAGAAGCAGCTAGACAACCCAATGCATTGAGCACTTGGAAAATAGGGTATTGATTAGATCGACAAAATGATCTTACAATTGATTGGATGTGAGCCAATCATCACCTGCTGGTGAAAGTAATGTCACACTCATTTACAGCCGAGCAAATGAAATCTTAAGGGAGATGAAGAATTGTATCGAGGAACCTAGTACCTATAAGAACACAACTACAGAAGACTTTTCACGTAAATAAAATCAAATCTAATTGGAAAAACATCAATTGCTCATGGCTGGGTCGAGCTAATATAATAAAAAATGACAATTTTACCTAAATTAAATTACATATTTTGTGCCATACCAATCAATCTACCAAAAATTTACTTTATAAAGCTAGAAAAAATAGTGACAAAATTCATTTGGAAGAACAAAAGGTCCAGAATATCAAGGCAATTAATGAAAAGAAATACTAGAAAAGGTGCGTACCAGATTTTAATCTCTATTATGAAGCAGCAGTCATCAAAACTGCTTGGTACTGGCTGAGGAATAGAGTAGTGGATCAATGGAATAGATTGGGTACAAAAGACTCAGTAGTCAATGATTATAGTAATATACAGCTTGATAAGCCCAAAGACCCCAGTTTTGGGGATAAGAAATCACTATTTGACAAAAACTGGTGGAAAAACTGGAATATAGTATGGCAGAAACTGGGCATAGACCACCTGTACACCAAAATCAAGTCTAAATGGGTTCGTGATCCAGGTATAAAGGCTGATACTGTAAGTAATCTGGGGAAGCAAGGAATAGTTTACCTGTCAGATTTATGGAGTAGGGAAGACTTTATGACCAAAGAAGAGTCAGAAAGAACTATAAAATGCAAAATGGATAATCTTGATTACATTAAATTGAAAAGTTTCTGTATAAACAAAGTAAATATAACCAAGATTAAGAGGGAAGTGGGAAATTGAGAAAGAAATTTTACAACCAGTGTCTCTGATAAAGGCATCATTTCTGAAATATACAGGGAATTAAGTAAAATCTATAATACAAGTCATTCTGCAGTTGATAAATGGGCAAAGGATATGAACAGGCAATTTTCAGAGGTAGAAATTAGGGATATCTATAAGCATATGAAAAAATACTCTAAATCACTATTGATTCAATAAATGCAAATCAAAACAACTTTGAGGTACCACATCTCACCAGTCAGATTGACTAAGATGACAAAACAGGAAAATGGCAAATGCTGGAGAGGATGTGGGAAAATTGGAACACTAATGCATTGTTGGTGGAGCTGTGAACTGATACAACCATTCTGGAGAGCAATCTGGAACTATGCCCAAAGGGCTATAAAGAATTGCATACCCTTTGGCCCAGTAATACCACTTCTGGGGTTGTATCTGAAAGAAATCATAGAAGTAGAAGGAAGACTCATATGTACAAAAATATTTATTGCAACTCTCTTTGTGGTGGCAAAAACTGGAAATTAAGGGGATGCCCATCAATTGGGGAATGGCTAAACAAGTTGTGGTATATGAATGTAATGGAATACTATTGTG
>CM053588.1:99168734-99181747 GCA_028646515.1 Pseudochirops corinnae
GTTGACATCTACATTCAGAGAAAGATATAGAAAGAACAGAGTTTAAATGCAGACTGAAATAAACTACATGCTCTCTTTCTTTTCCATGTTTGGTTTTGTTTCTTTTTTCCCGTTGCTCACTCCATTGGTTACAATCCTTCTATACAACCAGACTAATGTCCAACGCAAAAGTAAAAAAGAAAAAAAAAAAAAGAAAAAAAAAGAATTGTATCTAGGATTACACAGCTAGTAAGTGTCCGAGGTGAAAATTAAACCAGATTTCCTATTTCACAGAATAATACTCTTTTCGCTTCATACTCTTGAAGAAGACTCTAAAGTCTCTATTACAGTTAACTAGAAAAATAATGATGCTATCAGAAGAAATAAGAATGAGAGAAGGCTTTTCCTTCCCTCCACACTGCCCTGGGAAGATCATTAGTTCAATTTTGAACATATTGACTTGTTAGTGGGACATTCTGGGAGTACTATATTGCAAGTAATTGTAAGCAGATGGTTGGAGCATAGGTGATAATGGTGACATAAGTAAAAGATGAGATAATCAATGAAGAAAAGGAGTGGAATGTGTCCAGCCATTGGATAAATATCACAATTACAGGGTAAGGGAAAGGAAAAAGAAAAACTCTCTCATTTAATAGAAGAGGAAACTGAGACCCCAAGACATCCCATTTTTCTTACTAAGTCAAATACTAGTAAGTTGAATAGCTAAGAGTTGATTCCAGGGTCCTTCAACTGCTCTTTTGACTCTTCTATATTTCCTCTCCAGAAGAAAGACAGTAATCAGAAATGTCAAATACTGAAAAGAAAAAAAAAAAGACTGACCACTGCAAAAAGACCATTGGATTTGATAGTTACTGAGGACAATGATAACAATAGTTTCAGGAGAGTGTCAGGGAAATAAACTATATTGAGAAGCCTGAGAAATGACTGATTTGTGAGGAAGCAGTTGTAGTTCTTGTAAACTACTTAATCTTTCTAATATTTTGTCTATGCAGGAAAGGAAAGAGCAGGACTTCAGTATAATGCTATAATATTAAGACAAAGATTTTATTTTATTTTATTTTTTTAAGGGTAGGGGAAACCTGAGCAAGTTTATAGGCCTAGAAAAGGCAGCCCTCTGATCACGGTTATACTTTCTAATTTCCTCTGGGATCTTTCTCCCTCACTCTTTTGTCTCTCACTAGAGAAAGGTCTTGGAAGAAATCGGAAGGGATGGACTCAATGGTCATGAGAATCAGAAGGTTTTATCAATTAGTCAAAGAACAAATGCTTATCAAGTGCAGGTTTAATTTTGGCAAAGAGGAAGCTCAATTCATCCTCTGATACCAAATGGAAAATGGATAAATAAGCAAAGGAAAAGATAGGTGTTCTATCTTCTCTGCATTGTGGGGGGTGAAATAATTTTCTGATAGAGAGGGTTAGTAATGAGGAATTGAGGGCTAGACAAAGGTTTTTTTAGGTCAAAGAAGTTTTCCCTTATTTCTTTGTTCCTTATTTCCCTTATCGCTTATTTCTGCATATTTCTTATTTTTTGTGCTCCCCCCCCCTCAATAGTGTTCCATTGCATTCATATACTACTATTTGTTTGCCACTTCCCTATCAATATACTAGGAACCAATTAAGACAATGAATAATGTCAATAAAAGTTGTACAAAATAAACACACAAAAAAATCAACTTCATTTTTAAGTAACAATAAGAAAAACCCAAGAGAAAAATAATAAAAATGGATGACTCACTTAAAATAGCTACCACATGTATAAAATATTTGAAGAAATTTTCAACAGTCTTAGTGGGGAGCATATGGGAGTTAAAGAGAGATGAATCAAAGGGTTACTGTGAACTAGTGAGGACCTACCTGAAGTTAGATAGTATAAATTTATGGTAGAGGCTTTAACATTGGTTTCTGACTCTCTCCGGCATTACTTGGTAAGTTAGAAATAGGACAGAAGAGACCTATATTGGAAGTTATAAAGACTCTCGATATATTCATTAGGAAGGAACATCAGAAGGCCAAGGTGTTATCTAAAACATTTATGGAAGAAAATGAATAATTGAAAAGGATAATCATAGGACCAAGACTTTGAATGGAAGCAAGTAAGGCCAGAACAGACACACAAAATTAGGAGAACAGGGATAAAGTGAATGCCTATCAGTCACTGTAAGGGCAAAGAACAAGTCCAGAAATGCAACATTAGGGTAAGAAGAAAGATAGATTTTGATCATAGGGATGAATTTCTGGGGCTCAGGATTGTGAAGGTATAATAGTGTAAAGTGCTTATTGTAAACTAAGGCGTGGTTTTGGAGTTCATACAGATTTGAGAGGTAGTGCTATTTAGTGGAAAGCTGGATTTAGAATTAGGAAGATATGAGTTCAAGTCTGGCCTCCTACTCTTCCCTTTCGATAGCTATTAAACTGGAAACTCAGAGCAAGATCCCAGACATAGTTCACCTATATTTTAACAAAGTATTTGATAATGTGTTTCCTGCTGTTCTTAATGGTGGGAAAAAGAACTACCAAGAGACAAGAGCTACCTATTAGTACAATTAGATGGTTTCACAATTGGTTGAATGACGGGAATGATTTGGGGTCAGTTTGGACAGATATCTCCAGCACAGTGCCCCAGGGATCCGTATTTGGCTTTATGCTTCTCAACATTAAAAAATAATCAATGACATATAAATGCATAGATGGCGTATTCATCTAATTTTCAGATGACACAAAGCCAGGAGGCTTTGCAACTTAACACAATGGATGACAATAATGATTCAAATAGATTTCTGTAGTTTAGCCTTTGGCTCAAACCTAAAAAAGATGAAAGAAAATAAGGAAACATGTAAAGTTTTACACTTAGATTCCTCAAAAATAATCTTTAGAAGTTGAGGGAGATATGGCTAGAACATAACTCCTTCAAAAATGATAAGTATCTTTTAATGAATTGAAAGCTTAATCTCAGTCAGTATTCCAGGCAAGAAATTTATGTCATCATGGGCTCCATAGTGTTCAGACTTTGTTATTGTTCTCATTTAGTCATTTTCAGTCATGTTCAACTCTTTGTGACCACATCTGGAATTTTCTTGGCAAAGATACTGGAGTGATTTGCCATTTCTTTCTCTAGTCCATAAACAAGGCTAAGTGACTTGCCTAGTATTACACAGCTGAAGTGTCTAATGCCAGATTTGAACTCAGGAAGGTGAGTCTTCCTGACTCCAGGCATGTCACTCTATCCACTGCACTACCTAGCTGCTCGGTGTACAGTGTACAGGGGGATGAAAATACTGATACCTTGTTCATATCATATCTGGAGTATTGTGTTTATTTTGGGGCTACCACATTTCAAAAAGGATGACTTTTCTAGTTCATGTCATAATCAAGATAGGGAAGGGTCAAATTTAGATTTTATGAAGGGGAGTTGGAGACTTCCTAGCAATTATGTCTATACAAAAACAGTGAGACAGAGGAGGCTAGTGAGACATCACCTATTACTCCCACTCTCCCCCACCGCCCCACCAAACACACCCCAGAAAAGTCATTAGGCAAAGGAAGGATGACCATTGTGGAGGAAGGGGGTTTATATTAGAGGGCATTCTTTGTCAGATATTGGTTAAATCAGATGGTAGGCTCCCAAGAGATGATTGTTTAATTTTCATTGTGGAAATCTATACCTCAGAAATTGGGAAAAGCTACAAAGTAGCATGAGCTTTCTTGCTTGTGTTGACTGAAAAAAAGGGATGCAGAAAATGTTAATAATATAGATTAAGCTTAAAAATGTGTCATGATTTTTTGGAGTGCTGGGTGTTAATATACCACTAGAGATCCATGTATTAATATATCAGTATTCAACTGAGAGATGCCTTCTGGGTTCCCTCTGAACTCAGATTTTATAATTTTCTCTTTCTACATCATTTTCTTGTGCCCACAAAAATCTCCGTATGTCCTGTCTCTTGTTCCTGTTATGCTTTTCTTACTTCTTACCTTAACTAAAAGAAATTATTTTTATCTTAAATATGTTTAGATCTTAGAATGCTTCCTCCTCTTGGGCTTTGAGCAGCAAATAGATTTTCTTAGTAGGATGATTCTCCAAAGAAACAACATATTCTCTCTCTCTCACACACACATCCCAGATTTGTCTTTGACACCAAGTTTTGATTTTTACATTTGTACTTGTCACCATCAAAGGTTTAAACTTTCTCCTTGCCTTATGCCTCATTAGATCTGCTGCCAGACAGAGAGATGGACATAGGATCTATGAGATATATAGTCTTAATTATACAAAGAAGCCTCACTCAGCCCAATAGAAGCCACTGCCGGGCTTTAAAAAGTGCTACGGAAGATTTAAGCCATAATAAACAATTTTATATGCAATTTCCACAAACATATTTTCATTTGCCATAAAACAGCAAACACTGAGGGAGAGAGAAGGAGAAATGTGCACAAAGAAGGCCAAAAAGCCCAAACTGTCTACCTGTGCGGCTAAAACAAAATTATAGTCTATATCAAAATATGTTTATCTAATGGTAGTTTAAAGGGAAGTAAATATTTTCAGACAGTCTGCATTCTGGTGTGAGGTAAAAATACCTGATTTTTTTTTTTTTTTGTCCTCGGAAAGGTAGCATTTCAGACAGTTTAAGGTGAATAATTGTCTCTTGTCTCAGATATTGATTCCTGGTCATGTAAATCATGCAGGGCCATATAGGCATTACAGTGGTTTCTGGAGGAATTGCCACTAAATGTGTTTCTTTTAAAGTGAAATGTTGGTGTTTGAAGAGAAAAGTGGTGTTGAAACTTTAAAATGAAATGCTAATGCTACACTCTTTATACAAAAAGACAGTTAACTTCATCCAACTCCCTTCCCAGTAGAAGAATTCAAGTGCTACCTGACAGGGCATTACATCTGAACAATTGTATTTACTGATGGAAATTCGACCATATGCCCAAGGACTGCAAGAAGTTTTGATTGGGGTTAATTGTTCAAGCCTAAGTGATCTCCTGTGAGGTAAAGAAAATTTTGTTTTATTTTTTTCCTTAATATTTTATTAAAACCTTAACAAGGGCAGTCAATACAAACAACTGAATTTGCTAACTAACTACATTTAAATTATCTAATTTCAATATAAATTGTGTCCTAACATTTTCAGGCATTCCTTCTAGGTCCTCATCAGGATTCTGTGTCATTAGTAGCAATAGAATGTGCACCACATGTGTACTGAAGCTCTATGTGTGGTGAGGGTCCAAGGTCTGGCAGAACAGACATCTATAGATTCTTCTCACCTCCCCTTCCCCAATGAGATTTCCTTTTTTGTATTTTTTGGTGGGGGGAAGGCATGGCAATTGGGATTAAGTGACTTGCCCAAGGTCACATGGCTAGTAAGTGGTAAATGTCTGAGGTGGGATTTTAACTCAAATCCTCCTGACACCAAGGTCAGTGTTCTATTCACGATGCCACCTAGCCACACCCCTTCCCTCCCACCCCCTTCCCAGGGATTTTCATTCTTGCCAGGATGGGAAGCAGAAATTGGGGTCAGAGGCCACTCTGCTCTATGGAAAGAGGTGGGGTACATCTGTCTGTTCCCTTAAGTATCATTTGTCTAGGGGATTTAATTGAGTTCCTTCTAACTTCTTATTGCTTTGTCATTTGAGGGGGAGAGGAACCCCATGTTTGCTCTCTTTTTCACCATGTATGCATATATAAATAGGGATATGTATGTGTGTGTGTGTGTGTGTGTGTGTGTGTGTATGTGTGTGTGTGTGTGTGTGTATAGATAGATAGATGATTGTAGCAGCAACCGCATTCACACACCCAGGATGACTGCTAGCACAGGTTCTTAGATCTACTTCACTAGGAAAGATAGCTGTTTAAGGGATCAACAATCTTTTTAAATTACATTCAGTAGTTTATGGGAAAAGTCAGCAACCTGAACTTAAACAGAAAATACAGAGAAAATACAAGCAGAAGAATAAAGACCAATAGACAGGGTTTCTAACTGTTTGAGAAACTAGCACAGATCAACAGACAGTTTCAACAGTTTCTGATCAAGGCAATACGTATGTAGTTACCTGAGAGAGAAGCACCAAAATCTGGGTTTTTCAAAGCTGGTAGGCTCCTTAGCAGCTACCAGAGTCTCATGTGGTCAAATCACAAGAACAATTTTCCAATGAGTGAGCCCCAAAGCAAAATGCTAACGTGAGAGTATATATACCTTTTCAGAGCCAGAATTAATCACAACCCTTGTGACTCAGTGACCAATTAGAAATTTTAATAAGATGTGCAAGCCTTCCTAGAAAACAAGCATCCCCAATCAAGCTTCCCCTAATGGACTCCATGTGAAATCTATTAATGTGCAGGGAAGATCTTAAATCCCATTAACATTACAATGATGGATTATATTTAGTATATATATTTCTCCATGAGTATAATACAAAAAGAAAAAAAGCAGTTTAACAAAACAAACATACCAACAGAATTTGAAAGAATATGCAATGTTCCACATTCATCATCCCCTACCTTTGCATTTCCCATCCTCCCACCCCAACCTGTCTCTTCATAGGGAGAAGGATATATTTTCTCTTTTCCAGTGCCAAAATTGGTTATTAAAATTGCATAGCATTCCTTTTTTGGTTTGTTTTATTTTGTTTCACAGCTGTTCTTTCCATTTATACTTTTATGTTTGTTTTGTATTGTTTTCCTGGTTCTACCTATATCATTCTTTACAAGTTTATATAAGTCTTTCCATGCAATTTTGAATCCTTCGTATTCATTATATATTATGGTAGAGTATATTACCTTCAGTCATAAAGCCATGAGAATTTTTAGTTATTGATCAGTCACTGGACAGAGAGAGAGACAGAGACAGAGAGAGAAAAAGAGAGAGAGAGACAGAGACAGAGAGAGAAAAAGAGAGAGAGAGAGAGAAAAGAGACAGAAACACACACATATTCTACTTTTAATAATTTGGTTTATGTAGTAGCTTTTCTCCTCTGTTTAACCTCCTTGGAACACATGTTTAGCAGTGGAATCTCTGGGTCAAGTGTATTAGCATCTTAGTTACATTCTTAGCAAAATTCAAAATAATTTCCTAGACTAGCTGAACCAGTTCACATCTCCACCAATAATGTATTAATATTCATGTCTTTCCATACCTCATCTAGGATTGATTGTTTCTATCTTTTGTCATTTTTTTCCAATATACACCATGTAGGGTGAAGCCATAAAGATGTTTGCATATGATTTCTCTTATTATTAGTGATTTATAGCAATCTTTCACATATTTAAAAACTTGTGATTCTTTCCAAAACTATTTATATTCTCTGATCACTTTGGGATAATATATTTTCTTAAATTTGTGTCATTTTTCTTAAGGACGTAAATATCTTGGACAAAGGCTACCATGGCATAATGGAGATTGAATTGGCCTCACAAACAGGAAGATCTGGGTTTACATGCCTCTGCCATATATTGGCTGCATAACTATGAATAAGTCATTTCTTAGTGCCCCCTAGGAAACTCTTTAAGACTAGAGGGTATCCCAAAAGTCTTGGTGAAATTTTAGACTATTCAACCTTAAAATTTGCACTAAGACTTTTGAGACATGCTATATAAATTATTGAGAAGGTACCAATCTACTTTGATATAGAATTTTCTCCCTTAAGAACTCCTTATATTAATGAAATTGCAAGACCAGTCCCTATTCTTATCTTGGCTATCAGATACTCATTAGCCATATTTGATGCATTTCCCCCCAAGTAATGTTTTTCCATCTTTTAATTGCTTTTTGATTTCATGTGACACTGAATTTATATTAAATAGCAATATAGTGATCACAGATCATTCCTACAAAAAATGGCTTCTATTCTCAAGATGGTGTAATACATTGACCCTTATGGCTCTAAATCTATGATTCTGTGACCCAGTGATTTGTCATTCACAAGGTGAATATATTAGCATGAATATGTCAGAAATGTTTAGGGCCTCATCCCTTCTCATTTGTACTATTGCAATTGCCTAATTGGTCTTCCTCCCTCAGGTCCAATCCACACCAATCATGACTGCCAAAGTGATTTTCCTAAAGTCAAGGTCTGATAATTTCCCTCTTCTATTCAAAAATCTCTAGTGACTCCATGTTGCTTTTCTAATAAAATCTAAATTCATCCATTTGGCAATTAAATGTCTTAATAGTCTGGCTCTATTCTACCTTTCTATATTGATTACATGTTATTCCCTTTCATATACTCCTAAGTCCAAGCCAACTAGAGTATTGCACAGGCCTGTACCATTTGCCTCCCCATCCCTACCACTACCCTTCCATGTCTTGAAAGTATACTTTCCTCTCTACCTCTTAGAATCTCTACTACCCCTTAGAGATCAACTTAAGATCCATCCCGTACATAAGCCATTTATCATACCCTAGTTTCTAGTATACACACATACGTATACATATATACACACATATGTATACATTTATACATACCACATATACATATGTATATATACTTATACACAGAAGATGACTGGCAACAGCCTGGGATACAGTGGATGAACTTATGGTCTTCAATGTCTTACTAGACTCTAACCACTCCACATTATTTGCTTCAGCTATCATCATGGCCCATTCCTCTGGGAGAAGTCTTCAGATGCTTGGGGTGTTCATCGTCCTATATCACCAGTGTGTTTAAAGCCCATCAGCTCCCCTCAACCTGTTTTAGCTCATCTGCCAAGATGGTTTAACAAGGTGTGGTCTCTGCACGTGCTACAGCTTCTTGGAGTCACAGGTACTGAAAAGGGCTTATCAAGTCCTCTCACCAGAGGTACTAGTGTTCCTTGAACACCCCATAAACCTAAATAACTGCCTCTTGCTTTACATATGAGGTAATTGAAGATAGAGAGAGCAAGTGACTTTCCAAAATTTCTCACAAAGAAATGGCAGAGCTGGTATTTGAAGGAAGGACCTCTCACTCCAAACCCAGAAGCCTTTCCATTGTTCCAATGTGCTTCCTCTGTCACCTAGATCAGGAATTTTTAACCTGGGAGCCATGAACTTGTGTTTAAAAACATATTTTGATAACTGTATTTTGATATATTTAATTTTATTTGTAAAAATCTGCATTTTATTTTGTATATTTCAAAGCACTCTGAGAAGGAATCAAGAGATTTTACCAGATTTTCATTGAGATAGGTGACACAAAAAAGTGAAAAACCTTTAATATATTTCAAGTATTCCCTTTTACACATTCCCTTCATTTTTTAAGATGTGGAAACTGGAACTGAGGGAAATAATTTTCCCATATTCACATACAAATAACAAATAATTCTTATTACATGAAAGTTATTTTGTGGTATCAAAGAGCAAAAAAACTAAAGAAGTACCCATCAATTGGAAAGTGGATGAGCAAAATATAGTATATAAATGTGATAGAACACTTTATTTTTGAAGAAGACCAATGACATCATTGGGGTGATGTTTTGACTTGTATGTGAATTGGATTTAAGTGAGACAGAGTAACACAAAGTCATCAGCCTCACTGTCTTCCAGATTCATCAAAGTCCAGTGGCAAGACAATAGTCAAGATGACTGGTGATGGATGGCCCCATTTTCAGTAGATGACCAAGGAGTCTTTGGTGTTTGACCATGCTCTAAGTGTTCCATAGCACCTGCTTCAGCTGCTTTCATGGCTGTTGGAACAAATTGTTCTTATATGCCCATTCTGCAGAGGGAAGTTTTCACATGCTTTGGGTAGGCATTCCCTAATTCACCAATGTGTTTGAGTCCTGTTGGTTATGCTAAACCTAGGTTAGTACATCTGCCAAGACAGTTTTACTCCAGTGGGTCTGTTTTGCATGCTAGAAATTCTTGGAGCCACAGGTGAGATGTAAGTGCCAGGTGGGCACCAAATGTGGGTGAGTAGCCCAGGAAGGAGGTTGGCAAGCCGTCACATGAGAGGTGCTAGTTTTCCCTGAATAACCCATAAACACCTGTGAAACATGGTAAAGCTTTTATGAATTGATTTTGAAGGAGGGGAACAGAACCAAAAGAGCGCCATTGAGAAAGCATGCTGACTACATTCTGACATAGAAGTGATAAACTCAATACATAGAATAAGACATACATTTATGAATATGGCTAAAATGGGAATTTGTTTTGCTTGACAATATCTATGTGTTGCAAATTTTTTCTTTCTTTCTCGATAATTGTGAGGATGGAAGGAAGAAAAAAAAATAAATGTTAATTGGAAAGAAAAAAAAATGTAAAGACATTACTAGTACTGCATCCAGGATTTAAACCCATGTATTTTGAAATCATGCCTAGCTGTTTCACATCCTATTTCCAGAATAATTTTCCTGATCTCAAAATAATTCTGTAAAATCTTTTTCAATAGGGAAAAAAGAAAAATGAAATCAACATTGAAATTCTAGGAAATGAAAATTTTCATGGCTAGATGTCATCCAAATTTTCTATGCTGTTTGGATATTTACTTTCTGAGAAAGAATGGAAGAGCCCTTTTATATGAGTCATTATTTCGGACTCTGAGATTCTGGCTTGACTTTTTTATTGTACTGGTTATCTATTTCATAGTCTTAGGCAGGATGCCCTTGGCAAGGGCATCAAACACTGTCTTCAATTACCTATTTTAAAGTGATCTTATCTCTTGCAGAAGCTTTTTTGAGTGGAGAAATGAAATTTACACTTTCCAGTTACAATGTACTTCTGAATCCTTTTTTTTTTTTTCTCATTTGAGCATAATAGCAATCATGGTTGGTAAAAAAAATGACAATAATTTACATTTATCTAAATGTGTTATTTTAATGCTGGAAAAGAATTTTCCTGACAGTCTCTGAGAAAGGTGTTTTGAGTGTCAATGTACCCACTTTACAGATGAGCAAGCAAAGAATTGAAGAGTTCAAGTGGATAATCAGAGGGCAGTAGGCTATCAAGTGGCAGAACTGAGATTCTGGGTCAAGATTTTTGATTCTCTAGTCTAGAGATTCTTTCTTCTACTATACCACATGGTTTCATTACTTTCCTATTAGACTGTAAGCATCTAAAAGGCATAGAATAGATATATGATCTTAGCTACTTAGAGAGACTAGCAATTAATAATAATTTTTTTAAGTTAATAATTGGATTGGTTGTCTAAAACAGTTTGTTTATCCCTTTTAACCACCAGGAATTCTAGTCCAACCTAGATTTTAAATGTCTCCAACATATACCCCAACAAACTTGGTCTTTTTAAATATGGTGTTACAGACTCCCTGTTTTTTTCCCCTCTTTTTTATGGGACAGATTTACTACAACATTAGTTTTAATGGTTTCCTCAGAGTTGGTGTGTTTTTTGTTTCAGGGTTGCCCATCCCTCGATTGGGTTTCATAGCTCGGCAGTTATCACCCCCTAATTTATTGTCCTAGAAGTTATAGTTTGGAGACTTGTTTCCAATCTATTATTTTTCCCCCTTAAAATCTGTTACAACCTGTCATTATGATAAACAGAAGATGGAAGGTGGACATAGCTTCCTTTTCTTTGAGATTTTTTTGCTTGTCTGTCTGCATCTTAAAAAATAAAATAAAATAAATAAAATAAAAATAAACCAATTAAGTCATAGGGACTCTGAATGTTTATGGCAGGAGACAAATAAGTTTTCAAGGAGGTATGTAGTCAGGGCATTCTGCTTTATTTCCAAGTCAGAGACTCAGCAAGAATCATCAGTTAAAATATGTAAATCAAATGCACTCTGTTGGGAAGCAGGAAATCCAGTGTTTAGCCCCTAAACTACCACTAATTCATAGAATCATACCTTCAGAGTTGGAAGGGATGCAAGATGCCAAGTAATAGAAGACCAAGAGAGTGCCTCCCCCAACATGTTATTACATAAAAGGGGCTGTGCTTGAAGACCTTCATTGAGTGGGGCCCTAAAAAAAACTCATACCACTTCCAGAAAACTTTGATATTTAAGAAAGTTTTCCTTATAATAAATGCTAAATTTTCCTCTCTTCATTTATATGTTGTCATTCATTTTTGAAAAGTTTACTAAGGGCTTATTATGGGCAGAGCCCTGTGTTAAAGCTAGAAAAAATAGAAAGGTCTTGCCCTCATGGACTTCATAATCCAAGCAGTGGATAAAGTGTAATAACAGATAAATTGAATCCACCAGGGAGGAACAAAGTGTGATGCAGAGGAAATCAATGATGAAAGAATCAACATCAACTAAGCACCTACCATGTCCTAGTCTGGTAAAGTGGGGAAACAAAGAGAAATCAGAAGGAAAGATTTGAAGTTAGACTTAAAGAAACTCAGGGAAGGCATGAGATAGGCATGATGAAGGAGAGCACTCCAGGCATGGGGGCAGGTGGAATCAATATTTAGAGTCAGAAGGTGAACTATCATGTTTGAGGAAGAGCAAGAAAGCTGGTATTGCTACATAATAGAGCATGTGGAGAGGGGTAAAGTATAAGAATCACAGAGATGTAACAAGGATTTCTGAATGGCTTTAAATGCCAAACAGAGCACATTATATTTGGTGTTGGAGTTCAAAGGGAGCCAATGGAATTTATTGAGTACTAGGGTGTCATGGTTAGACATGTACTTTAGGAATATCACTCGTGCTACATACAAAGAAAAAAACAAATTGAAATGAGGAGATATTTGAAGTTGTGAGGCCAACGTAGAGATTGGTGCAATGGTCTCGGTGAGAGATGATGAGTGCCAGCAATAGGGTAGCCACATATATGTTGTAGAGGTGCTAATAATGTGACTTGAAACATATAAGATTTGTGGAATGAAATGTGAAAGAAGAGTTAAGAATGAAATGGAGTTTGTGAGGCTGGGTGACAGGGAGAATGGTAGTGTCTTTAAAAGTAATAGGGAGGTTTGGGAGAGTAGAAGACTTGGAGGGGAAAATAATGAGTTTTGTTTCAGATGGTAATTGAACCTCAGCCTTGAACTTGAAGCTAGAAGAGCTGATAACATCACTAAGAAAGATAGTTTAAAGCAGTGGTTCTCAACCTTCCTAATGCCACAACCCA
>CM053588.1:99182247-99208189 GCA_028646515.1 Pseudochirops corinnae
GAACAGAGTATACTTTCAAATATCCAAGGGTCCTCAGAGTCACGTAGCCACATTAGCAAAGGGCCTAGGGGCAGGGAAGATCTTTAGATTCCCATAACAGAGAGTGACAGAGAGAGAGAGAGAGAGAGAGAGAGGGAGAGAGAGAGAGAGAGAGAGTGCGTGTCTGTGTATGTATGTATGTGTGACAAATCCCAGGTTAAGAATCGTTGCTCTAAGGAGATGTACTAGAATGCATTATTTTATAGTAATGGCATAAATTTGGATAATGATTTATCAGTAAAATATTTCAAACAAAATGCACCCACCAATATCTCCATGTGAAAGAACAAACCATGAGATTATGTAAACATTCTGTTGTAAATCCGACATGTCATCTAAGTTATAATGGATAAAATTTCTATATTTCAATGTTAGGTTGTATGTTTCTCAATTTGTAAGAAATGATGAATTCACTTTAAATGATATTACCCAAGTTCATACTGGGTATTATTGCCTTATTCAGTATATCTTAACATAAATTGTGCAAAATACTGTCTTGAGATGCTAAATATATGGACTACAATGTCTTTATTTAGCAATTTGTATTACAGTCTGTGGGTAATTATGCATCAGTGTTTATGCACACCCAATCCCAAGCACAGAGGTAATCACCATAGTCAAGAAACATTAGGAAGAGATTATTTCACAACAAAATAGTAATATACTTTGAGCTTTTCTAGTTGTGTTCCAAGTAACTATTAAGTCTGACAAAGTGGTTTATGAAGAGTGATAATAAAAATGCTTAGTTGATGCCGCTCTACCTGAGACTAAAAGAAGTATTCTAGGCCTGTAACTTTTCTCCATAATGTTGAAACATCTAAATGAACACTGTAAGTTTTTGGCTTCTCTGATTAAATTAGTCTGAAAAGTAAGCTTAGGACAATTGCCTAGCCTAAAGACTAATTCTTTTGCATTTCAGTTTAATGTTATCTGATTATTGCTGGATATGCTTCTATCAAAATTAAGCTTGAGCAAGTCACGATAATTAATAAGCATTTATAAAATAACCACCCTCTGCTAGCCCATTGTGCTAAGCACTGACTATAAAAGTATGTCTTGCAAAATGATCCTTTCTTGGAAGGAATTGATATTCTAATGGTGGAAGTAACAAATGTCTATATATATTCATATCTCACAAGTATAAAATAAATGTATACATATCAGTTAAAGAGAAGGTAGCTTGGGAAGAAATGTTTTAGTTGTTGAGTCAAAATGGGAGAATTTTGGGAAAACTTGCTGCAAAAGGAAGAGGGATATTTTATGAAATGAAAGTGAAAAATGTATATATTCCAAGTGCTAGGTTGGGACTTCATTAATTAAACAAAACACTTTAAAATAATCATCTTTGTTGAATAAGAACAATTCCCAATTAGAACAGAGTGTCAGTTGGGTTAGTATACCTCTTTGAATCAAAGGCATTGGGCAAGAGATATGATTATAATCTGAGGAATATATCTAAAAGGAAGATTGATTTAAGAATCTCCAAGAGGAATTTTGAGGATCTGGCAGCAAAGAAAAAGGATTGAGTTCAACAGGAGCTGATCCAGAAAGGACTGCAATCCAGAGACAGTAAGAGATAGGAGCAAGAGAAGGTAGAACTAGGTGAGGTCAGTGATCCAAATATAGCAGAAAATGCAGAGATTAAGGAGGACTATCATCAGCCCTACAGACTTCTTGTACTAGGAGACTCAGGTAATGGATATTCCAATAGTACCCACTAACTCAAGGACTGAAAGAAATTCTGAGAAAGAAGTTCACTTTTCCCCCAGTTTCTGTTTTCAGTGCCGGTTTATCTGTAGACAGTTTTAAAAATCCACTGCTTTAGTAACAGAATATTTCTAAAAACTTAATTTTTGTCTCATTTATAAAAATCCAGAAATTAAAAAGAGATTGCCATAAATTTAAATTAGAGAGTCAAAACTTTGGCTAAATGTTAGGAATTTTCTTAACTAGAGGCTAAGGATTATTGTGATTCTAATCGTAATGCTTTTATGTAAAAATAATTCCATAAAGCACATAGTTTCATCAAGAAGTAGAACTACGTGGGCCTTCATGGACCTTATAATTGTTCTTGAATTTAAAATTAGTTAATAACTGTAACTTGGTATTATATAAACATGTGGAATATAATATATAATTTCATGAGTAAGGAACAAGGAGAAAACTTGTTGAGTGGAGTTTAGGAGGTACAGAAATGACTAATGAGGTGAGAAAGATAGGCTGGGGTCAAGTTGTGAAAGGATTTGAAAACTAAACAGAGGATTATGTATTCTATCCTAGAGACAAGAAGAAGTGACAAATTGCCTGAGTTACATAATCAGATCTGGTATTGAGGGAAAGTTACTTTGGTATCAATGTGAAGGATGAGTGGTGCAGTGAGATATTTGAGGCATGGAGAATAGACGTTGATGAAATATTCTAGGTAAGAGGTATTGAGAACTAGTAGTTTTGAAAGTAGAAAAAAAGAGGTCCAGATAGTGAGTTGTGAAGATAGAAACAAGATTTTACAACTAGATTGATACTTTTTTTTTTCCTAATATAATATGACCTGCCTTTCCAAAGCTTCCCTTTTTGGTCCTTGTGTCTTCTCTCTTTACAAACCTACCCTTGGAAATTTCATTCACACCAATCAGGATTTCAACACTCATGTCTGTGTCAATTATTTCTACATGGAAAATCTGGTAATTGAAGCTCTGTATTAGTTTGTGTGTCTGTGTGTCTGTGTGTTAGTGTCTATGTCTGTGTCTGTGTCTGTGTCTGTGTCTGTGTTTGTGTGGATCTGTGATTTTTCTTCCAAGTCCAGTAAGAAGATATTTATTGGGGACAAATGTAAAGTCTAGACTTAGACTTTAAAAATCATAAGTATAAAACAGAGAAAGCATAGTTAGATTTTTTTTAAATGAAAAGACTGAAGGATTTTAGTGGAGTGCAAACTTAATATGACTCAAAAAGATGATATGCCATCAAGAGGGTATATTATGTCTTTAAGTACATTAAGAAAGACATCTGCCCTCCAAATGTTCATGTGGATTTGTGCCCAACCTGTGGTAGAGCCTTCTAAGCTTGTGTTGTTCTGATCAATCACATTCAGAAATAGTGTTCTTTGACACCCCCCCCCCCCCGCAAAAAAAATGATGTCATTTTGGTCTTTTTCGAGAATGAAGGCAATAACCATCCAACCAACATCAAGAATGGCGTGGTATACAAGATTAGAAAGATGACAAAGGAAGAAGTAGGAGGAGTAGAGAGCATTTATTAGTGCTTTACAGTGCTTTACAAATATTATTTGACCCTTTCAAGATCCAACAACCCTAGGAGTACAGGTGATATATAATCATTTTACAGATGAGTGACTGAAGGGAGAAAGAGATTAAATTACTTGGCCAGAGTCACACAGCTATTGTCTAAGGGAGGATGGAAACTCAGGTCGACCTCACTCCAGGTACAGCACTCTAACAAATGTGTCACCTAACTATCTTGGGTGGGGGTCAGAGAAGTATGTTAGCTTCTTTAAAGTATTTGAAGCCATGTTTTTTCAAGGAGGATTTGAAATTGTTCTACTTGGCCCTGGAGGACATAACTAGAATCAATGCATCTACAACATAAAAAGGCAGTGGGTGTTGACTAGGTTGCCCTTGAGTAAAAGTACTCAAGGAAATGTCATATTACCAACTGTAAATATATGTTGTAGAAGGTATTCCCATTCAGGAATGGGTTTGTCTAGTTCTGATTATAGGTACCTTCCAAATTAAAGATCCTTCTGTCATGAACTCCAAACTCCCATCTCCACAATGGATAGCCCTACTTCAATGTTCATAATATATGGGGTTGTATATGGGGTTTATATATGTAATATATAATATATGGGGTTTCATAAATTCTTGGCAGTAACTGATATAGAATTTCAGACTGCATTCAAATCAAATACACAGCCTAGACTGTCTCAGGGAACTTACATAATTATAAACTCATCAATAGTTCCCATCTTCCAGCCTTACCCCACCACACCAACCCACCCACCCCCCCCCCAAAAAAAAGCAAGGAAGAAAAAATATACAATACATTTTCATTTTTGTCACCTTTTCTGACTTTTTAGGAGAAAGTGATCAAAGAGTAACTACATCTGCTGAGGGTCCCAGAAATCCCCACAATGCAGAAACACCCTGAACAAATTCCTAGTGCTTACTTTAGTAAACAAGTAATTCACATAATACAACTGAAAATAGGCTATACAGTTCATATTTCCATTCATATGTCATCTGTCCATCAAAAAAGCAGAACAAAAACAAACAAGTAAAACTGATGATGCAATGCGGCTCAGCTGTGAGTAGTCTCTAGCTCTCCTTCCTTAGTTATACCTTAGCCACTATCTCTGTCCATGGTGCTAACAAACTTCAAATTGGACATGACTGAAACGAAGCTTATTGTGTTCTCCCTGAAATTTGTGCCTCTTTTTCTACCAGAAACAGTATCATTCATCTAGCTTCCACTATTTAACCTTTTTTATTATTATTGGGTTCATCTTTCTCCCTCAATTTTGAATAATCTTTAAATTTCCAAGTCCTATTACTTCTCATCATACCCATTTTTTGGATCAAACTTAACCTTGATTAACTAAAGAGATCTGTCTTTGTCATTCTATTACTTTCTTCTATTTCTTTGCGTTACTCATTTAAGAAAACCTTTTCTCCCATTGCTATTGTCTGGAATTCTGCATTCAGTTGGGTATATTCTTTCATTTTCTTCTTTATCTTTAGTTTTTCTTCTTTCCTTGGCTATTTGTAAAGCCACATCAGACAGCCATTTTGCTTTCTTGCTCTTATTTTTCTTTGGAATATTTTGTTGTTGTTATTGCTGTCTCCTGTGCAATATTGCTAACTTCTGTCCATAGTTCTTCAAGCACTCTATATACCAGATCTAAACCTTACCACCAAAGGTTCATATAGTCAAGTTATGATTTTTTTCCCAGTTGTAATGTATGTCTGTGAGAGTTAGATTATAAGGAAAACTGAGCTCTGTAGAATTCACACTTTCAGATCATGGTGCTGAAGTAGACTTTTGAGAATCCTTTGAACAGTAAGGAGGTCCAATCAGTCAATACTTTAAAAAAATGAATTCATTCTACTCACTGGAAGTTCAAATACTGAAGCTGAAGCTTAAACACTCTGGCCACAAAATGAGAAGGCAGGATTGATTGGAAAAGACCCTAATGTTGGGGAAAATTGAAGGCAAAAGGAAAGGGGGACAGCAGAGGATGATAGAGATAGAGGATGGATAGAGAGCATCATGGAAACAGTAAACATGAATAATGGAGGATAGAAGGGCCTGGCATACTGTAGTCCATGGAGTCACAAAGAGTTGAATATGACTGAATGACTCAACAGCAACAAATGAATTTTTCATATACATTTTTATGAGTATGTTGTATCCCACATTTGAATGAAATATCCTTAAGAGAATTTTTGCTTGCTTTTTCTTTGAATAACTAATGTCCAGCACATAGCAAGAACTTTGCAAGTGTCTATTTATTGATCAATTTATTTTTACCTCTAAGCCATAAATTCCATCTTTTATATCCTCCTTGCCATTGTCAGCACCATGATCACCACCTGTATACATTACTGAAATTGCTTCTTGGGAGACTTTTATACATTTTTTTAAGACTAATCCATTCTATTCATAGATCTGCTTATTTCACTCATAAGCTCAAAATGCCCAAGTGAGGTTAAACTATTTTGGAATTCAATATTCTCCACAACCTGTCATTATCTTTCCTTTCCAGCCTTACATTATATTATTCCATATATTGTATGATTCAGTCAAGACTATTTTCCATTCTTTTAACTTTCTCGTAGTTGACTACCTTTGTGCTGTTGTTCACACTGTCCCCAGAGCTTTGGATAGATTTCTTTCCTCATTTCTTCTATAATATAGCCTTTAAATAACAGAAATATCTGTTTTCTTCCATTCAAATCTAAATTCTACTACTAAGTTTTTGAATGTTTCCATTGAATGTGGTTTAAAATCTTATTAATATACTCCCTTCTAATATGTTTATCATGTATTGTTTTGTATTATCATTATCTAAATCTGTTCTTTTCTGTTAAACTGTAAAGTCCATATATGCAGAGAACATTTCTTATCTAAAGTTTGCATCTGTCTAGGGACATTTTAGATGCTTAGAAGTGTGTTTGATTAAAAACAAAACAAGAAGTTATAGTATAGTAAGAGGCAATAAGATTGAGTGGAAAGAAGTCTGGATGGAGAATCATAATGGTATTGTACTCCCAAGAGCATCTAAAAAGATTAAGAGATTTCCTAGTCCTACACCTCATAATTATAAATATGAGTAAATTGATATCCAGATAATTTATGACCTGCCCCAAGTCACAAAATGTAGGAATAGAGACTAGATGTATGACTTTATTATTTTAGAGAAATTTCCTCTAACAAATCAGATCTTCACCTTTTCCTGCAACTTGGGAGTCTAAGAAAGTGTCAAGCACTGCAAAATTAGATGGGTTGATGAAACTCATGCACCCAGTCTGTGTCAGAGAGAACACTTATCCTCAGATGTCTTTCATTCCAAGACCAGCACTCCACTCATTATGCCAGGGTGCTTCAATATGGAGTACCTAAAAAAAATAAAATAAACTTTTGTGGGTTTTTTTTAGAGGTAGGACACTAGAAGCTGGAAGGATTGGAAAAGTCTTAATGAAAAAGGTAATATTTATCCCGTCTTGAAACAAACAAGGGATTCTATGAGTCTGAGATGAGGAGGTATTATATTTGAGAATTGAGGTACAGTCAGTGCAAAGGAGTGAAGAAGAATGGCTTTTTATTCATTACACTTAGCACAGGTATTGACACACAGTAGGCACTTGCTTGCTGCTTACTGGACTAAGCTTATTGACTAACTCATTGACTAATAGGACTGGAATTGAGCTATTTTGTGAAGGTATTTAAATTTCAAAGAGAGAAATGTCTGTTTTAACTTTAGTTTGAGAGTCTCTTAAACTCAAAGTTTTAGAGGTAACAGGGAGCCACCAGAGTATTCCTGATTGCCACCAACCTATGTTTGAATCTGAGTAAATCACTTTATATCACTGTCCTCAATCTGTAAAATAAGTACCCTAATTTCCCTCCATCCCAAGGCAATTGTGAATACCAAATGAGATAATGAAAGAGCTCTGTAAACTCAACAGTGCAAGGGAAATAAACTTAGGAAAGACTAGAGAATTGGGGAGCAAGATGACAGTAGATAGATACAGTAGTAGGTAGAGTTCAGTGATCCTGGATCTATAATAGTAAGGAATATCTGGTCCATCTAATCTACCCACTTCATTTCATAGATGATGAAATTTAGGCTTAGTGAGGTTAAAGGATTAACCCAAGGTCACATAGCTAATAAGCATCAGAGAAGAGATTTGAATTCATATGAAAGCCCATCCTCATGCCACTTCATTGTTGTTGTTCAATTATTTCGAGTTATGTCCCACTCTTTGTGGCCCCATTTAGAGCATTCTTGGCAAAGATACTGCAGTAGTTTGCTATTTTCTTCTCTAGCTCATTTTACAGATGAGGAAACAGAGGCAAACAAAGTTAAGTGACTTGCTCAGGGTCACACAGCTAGTACATGTCTGATGTTGGATTTAAACTCAGGTCCTCTTGACTCCAAGCCTATTGTTCTATCTACTGCATCACCTACCTGCCCACTCATTCCACTATTCCATGGAATTTGATTTTAGTTCATATCTATCCTCAAATACCTATTAGCTAGGCCATTCTGGGCAATTCCCTTAACCTCAGTCTATTTTTCTGTAAAAATAGGTTCAAAAATAATTTTGTCATCACAGGATGTTTTATGAGAAACAAAAGGACATTGCATGATGTAAAGACTGCTGAATTTGGAGTCAGAAAATTTACCTTCAAGTCCTGGTTCTTCCATTTCCTATCTAAGTGATGATGGATAAGTCACTTAAATTCCTTAGGCCCAATTTTCATCATCTATAAATGAGATAGTTGAGTTAAATGGTCTCTGATGTCCTTTCCAGTTCTTGATCTATGTATTCAAAGTGATTTGTCAAGCTAAAAGTGCTGAACAAATATCAGCTATTATTAGAGTAGAGAAAAAGACAGAGAGAGGGTGATTGGGTTTGAGTGGGAGTCAGTACTGGAGTGAGCTTCAGAGAAAATCTTGCACTGAAAAAGGAAAGGATCTAAAAGAAGAAACAAAGGCACCAGACTCGCCTGAGTCAGAGCTAAATGACAGACACTTGGTTTGGAAGGGGGCCTTTGTATGATCAGGCTCTTAGACCTTGAAAGATCAATACAAAAATCAAATGCATTATCACTGTTTACATCCCAGGGACAACTGTGTGAAAATCTTCAGCCTAGAAGGAGCCTGGCTGCCAGTGATGGATGCCCTGTTTAAATGATGCCTTTGAAAGCTTTCACAAGGTTCTGACAGAAGACTCACTGGAGAATAAATGACTTTCCTTTATATTACAAGATCGAGGCTGAAGAGACAGTGTGAATGTCGGACTTTAAATTCAATAGATTTCATGGAAGCAGCACTAAAGAGCAATCATTAAAGGCGAGAGGGAAGCAGCCCAAATGTCAGTGACCCCAGGAAGTTTGACCTGTCTGGAATGAAAGCTAGCACATTTAATTCTGAAGGCTTTTTCAGCCTCAAACTTGCTGTGTTGTCAAAATGTATAAAAATAAATTGGTGCTCCTTTAATGTTCTAAAAACTTAAATGGCAGAATAATAAATTAGAGAATGATTACTGATAGTTCTAAATTATTTCCCACATTTGTCCAAGGAGTTCACCAATATTACCCTTGTAAAAAGTAAGCTCCCTTACCAGTTAGTATTTTTCTTTTGTTTCACAAATCATTTTCTTCCTGAGATAACAGAAAAGATATTTTATTTGGCATATAGAAACCTGAGTTCAATCCTCATCTTTGCCAATGACTCACAGAGTGACTTTGGGTCATCTGTGAAGTGAAAGAATGAGGAGAAGACCTGTGATTTCATTCATATGGTGAAACTCTGAGTGAGGAATTGACACCTACCAAAGTAATTCTGCACTTTCTCTATCCTAGGTTTAGAGCTTTGCCTGGAGCACTGAGAGGATGACTTGCCTAGAGTCACAGTCAATGTCTGTGAAAATTTAGACTTTAACCTATGCCTTTCTGACTCAGAAACCATTTCTCTAAGGGATTGCCACAAATATTTATTTACAAAGTTAAATCTTGTTGAAACTCAATCATGGTACCCCGCAGCACGCCAAAAGAAGTATATGTCACATTCCATAAATTCGTGCATATTACAGTTTCAATGAGGAGACAAGATATCCATAAATAAAAAGGTGGAGACTAGTGCAATGCTAATAAATAACTAAAAGACAGGAGCTGGTCTTGTGATTTTATTGGCATAGGGAATTCCCAGGTGGGGAAAATTCTCCTACAAATTCAGGGCATTACCTTCTTTGCGGCTTATAACCTTAGACAGTTATCTAGAGCACTGAGAGAGTAAGTGACTTGCCCTGGATCACACAGCTAATGTAGAATAATTTTACACACACACACACACACACACACACACACACACACACACACATACACACACACACATTCACTCACTCACACAAGTGTGTATTTATCTACAGGTATATAGAGATATATATTCATGTCTAATGGTAGCCATCTCTAGGGTGGGGAGGGGGGAAAGAAAAAAATTAAAAAAAGAAAAAGATAGAAATTTACAAGATATTATATATTTTAAAGGAGTGCATTGTAGATAATAGAATTTCAGTTTCCTGTGCAATCATTTTTTTAAAGTTATACTATGTTATTGAAATGCTTGTTTTAATCCATAAATTGAAAACAAAATAAATTTTAAAAATTAAAAAGAGATCTGAGGTAAGACTTGAATCCAGGGCTCAGCAACCAGTCCACTATCCTCTAGACTATACCATGTTCTAAAAGCATTGTTATATATTCTCAGTGCTGTAGGAGTGTGAAGAAGAGAGGCAGCATGGTGTAGTAGAAAAAAGTAACAGACCCACAGTCAAAAAATGAGTTCGAATCCTTAGTCTAATCTTCATGATTTTTATCAAGTCATTGAACTTCTCTGTACCTTTATTTTTCCTCTATGTAAAATCAGAATAATGAGCATTACTCCTTAATTGACAGGTTTATTTTAAAGAAAATGTTTTGCAAACCTAAAGCACTGTTGAAATGTGACTTTTCCTAAGAGAGTTGTGACATTCAGCACAGCATGGGCTCTATAGAAGAGGCGTGTTCATAGGATAGTCATTATATCACTCATGATGTGCCAGATACTGTGCTAAGTACTTTACAAATAGTATCTCATTTGATCCTCACAACAACAACCCTTCAAAGTAGGTGTAGCTATTGTCTCAAATTTACGGCTGAAACCAAAGCAAACTGAGGTTAAGTGAATTGCCATGGGTCACATAGTTAATTAAGCTATGTGTCTCAGGCTGAATTTGAACTCAGGTCTTTCTGACTATAGGTCAGATGCTCTATCTACTGTATCACCCAACTGCCTGAAAATCAGAATACCAAAAATTAAAAAAGGAGGAAGAAGGAAATTCTGATTGAAGAATAGAACAGGATAAAATTCATTCAGGTAGGAAAGAAGAGGTACTTTCAGAAAGGAGAAGACTGGCATAATTTGTATTTGGAGAATAATGGGAAATTAAATTTAGTTGATAATATAAGGCACAATTGTAAATAGTTGTGAATGTCAGAAAGAGGAAAGTTATTTGAACCCACTTAAAATGAGGGACTATTGCAAGTTCTCGAGTGATAACAGTATCATTTAATCATCTTCATGTTCATCAATCAGTGATACGGAAAGAGTAGTAACTTTTGAGGCAGAGGAACTTGACTTAAGATCCAACTCTATTGCTTACTAATTGTGTTCCTTGAATAATTCACTTAACCTCCACAGGTCTTTGTTTCCTCATCTATGAAATGAAAGAATTAGGCTCAGTTTCTAAGGTCCCTTCCACCTTCAAATCTTTGATGTTTTCTTATGACTCTGAGCCATTTAAATTTATTGCTTATTTCATGCAAAACATTAGATGAGGATATGAAAAAACATATATTATATGGGGCCTGTTGTCAAAGAAATTGCAAGCCCATAATGTGATATGCCCAGACTTATTTCATAGAGTATAGTGAGATAAGAACACTTTAATAAAGTCCAAATTAGAGGAAGAAAAAATAGCTTTTAGCTGGGGTGTCAGAGAAGGCTTCATGGTCTTTATTACTGGGAATGGGACTTTTAAAAATGTATAAATTTCATACTTAATAAGACAGAGCAGAAAATTACGTGTGGAGGGGATAAATTTCAGGTGTGGGAGATGGCATAAGCAAATATATGGAAAACAAAGACAGAAGGATTTGGGGTAGTCTGGTTGGCTATGCTACAAATTTTATGAGATAAAGCCAGAATGCTAGGTTGTATCAATTTTTTGGAGTCTTGATTACCAAGATTCAATGTTGTTACTGCATTGGAAAGGACATTGGAAACTACTGAACCTTTGTGGGTATGAGTGATATGATCAGGGAAATGCCTTAGAAAGAATACTTGAGACAGAGAATGAGATTGGAGAGTTGGAGAAGGGAAGTAATGGGAACAGGGATACCATTTAGAGAGTTATTCATATATTCCAGAAAAGGATAGGGCTGAAATCAGAGTTTGGTCACAAGAATATAGTCAAGGGAATACATAGAAGACATAAAGTAGAGGTAGCATTAATGAGGCTTGTAAAGTAGATGTGGGAAGGTGTAAAGAAAAAGAAATCATCAAAGGCTATGCCAAGATAGAGTCATTTTAACTAGCAGTGACTTTGCCTGGGGCTCGGGAAGGGTTGGGGAAGAAGAGGCTGAGTTCACTTTTGGTCCTATTAATTTTGAAATATTGGCAAGGCACCAAATGGGACATAGACTCAGGTGGGGTGAATTAGAAAGGATCTTTAAAGTCATCCCTTATTTTATAGGTAAGGAAATTGAAGCTAGACTAGTGAAGTAGTCTAACTTACCCAAGGTTACTCAGATAGCAAACAACAGAGATAGAATTAGAACCCAGAACTCCTGACTCCCAGTGAAGTACTCTTTGCTCTACCATCCTACTCTCCCTCATCAATATCAACAATTGCAGATACAATATCAAGTTGTATGAATTTGTTCATGCCATCTCTCACCACCTGGAATTTACCCTCTTTCCCACACATACCTTTCAACTCTGTCTTATTCAGTATTAATATCTTCTTTCAAGTTTTATTTTAGGTAATAAAGCCAAGGAAGTCTTTATGAACATCATGGAGCTTGTCACTGTTTTTTAAGAAGATACAAGTATAAGTAACACACAGGAAGGATTTAACAAAAACAGACCCTACCCCTCACCACCTCCCACCACTACACTATTGTAGAAATGTTACTGAATAGTCTGTCAACAATAATTTGTTAAGTACCTACAATGTGCCAAGCACTGGACCAGGGATAAGAAAAAGGTAAAAAAAAAAACTGACAACAAAACAGCCCCTGATCTCAAAAGACATCATATTCTAATGGCAGAGACAACATACATGTAACTGGTTATGAACAAGTTTATAGATGGGACAAGTTGAAGAAAATCTAAGAGGAAAGTCACTACCTTTAACACAGACCAGGAAAGAGTTCTTGCAGAATGGAGATTTCAGATAAGACTGGAAGTCAGGAAGTCAATGTGAGGAAGGAGAGAATTCAGACAAGGTGGACAGAAATAGGGGGATGTTGAGTATCTTAAGCAAAGAACAGCAAAAATGAGGGAGCATAGTGACAGAGTGGAACAGTACATGGGATGGGAGAGAAAGGGGTAAGAAGACTAGAAAGGTAGGAATGCAATAGAGGGAATTCTTGGGCTGGGACTTTGGGAAATATTCTGGCTAATTGGAATCATCTCCTATGTGCACCAAGATCATGTCTAAGATTCTCTCTCCCTGAAGGTCACTTATTCCCTCACACAATGTGAGTTATTCTACATGTGGAACGGGCATGCCAGTTCTCCCTATTTCTTTATATCCAGGGTAAGGTGGAGGTGTTTGAATGTTTCTCTGAATGAAGAGAATCTTTACCTACTAAGTGACCTTGATTTTAGAGAGAAAGAGAAATTGAGAATTGCAACCTCAGATTCCTGGTGTGTGCGTGTGTGTGTGTGTGTGTGTGTGTGTGTGTGTGTGTGTGTGTGCAGGTGAAGATGAATTGGGGTAGGGGTGGAAAGAAGGGGAATCAGGATGTGGTCTCTGAAAGAGTTACACATAAAAACCTTAATTAACAAAGCTGCTGACTTGAAGATTTGGGCCTAAGAAGTAATAGCTTTCCCTTGCTCAGCTTCAAGGATGTGCAGCCTTAATTCTTGAGAATTAAGAAAATTCTCAATTTCTCTTAATATATATTTTCACAAACATATAAAAAATCATTGCTAGAGCAAAAACTTTGACAACAACCACCTTTGTGTTTTTGTTCCTGTTGTGACTGTGTGTTTGCTTTGTTTTTCCTTGCCCCAACATTTAATTTCGTCAGTATAAGTACCTGAGGAAGACCAAGTCAAGTCAACGAGCCTTTATTAAATGCCTACTTTGTGCCAGGCACTGTGATAAGCACTGGAGATACAAAGAAAGGCAAGATAGTCTCTACCCTCAAGGAGCTCACATTCTAATGACAACATGCGATCAACTATGTACAAACTAGATGCATATGGAATTATTTGTAAATAATCTCAGAGGGAAGACACTAGCATTAAGAAGAATAGCAAAGGTTTCTAATGCATGAGGTGGAATTTGAGAAGACTTGAAAGAACTAGGATTCTAGGAGGTAGAGACAAGAAGGGAGAATACTCCAGGCATAGGAGAACAGTTGGTATAAATTACCATTCCAGGGAGATGGAGCATCCTGTGAGAGGAATAGTAAGGAGGCTTATATCATTGGGTAGCAGAGTATATAGAGGTGGAAAAGGTACAAGAAGGGTTTAAAGGTAGAACTTGGCAGGTTATAAAGAGCTTAGCTACTTTCCAAAGGGATTCAGAGATTAAGTGATTTTCCCATGGCCACATAACTACGTGTTAAGGCACTCGAAATGACATCTGCCTTCACTTCCAGGACACTCTATTCAACTGCCTCCTCTACCTATCATTAATGTAGATTACAGTTTTGCCACAAAAAAAAAAAACCTCTGATTCAAATGTTTTGTCTGAAAAACTTCTATCTGCCTACGTAATAGAAAATCAATCATTTTCAAGGATAAAAGAATATGTCCCTGGGTGGGCCCATCTACTGGCTGAAAACCTTGAAGTCAAGAGGAGCGTCCCAGGGTTCTAAATAAATTATGAAAGCTGCTACAACACCCAAGGCTTATACGGTTAATCATTGGCTGCATTAAGGATGCTTATCTATAATCTCTTTATTTACATAGCCATCAATTCTCTTTACAGGAAGCCTTCTGCTGGCTTTGCCACACTTACTTATCAGTTCTAACCTTCGGGGAAGAAAAATCTAGGAGGCTAGACTAGAGGAGAAAATGAACACACAAAACCTAATCAGATGTGACTTACTGACTTAATATGACTAACTAAAATCCCAATATTTAGTTCACATATTTTGTACGTAGAAGGGGAAAAGTTCCAAGATTATAAAGGTAGAACTGGGCAGGTTATAAAGAGCTTAGCTACTTTCAAAAAGGATTCAGAGATTAAGTGATTTTCTCATGGCCACACAACTATATGACCCACATCACCCATTCTGTTTCTTGAGTTCAAATTATTTTGAGGCTGTGTGAACACAACTTTATTCTCTGAAATGTTATAAAAATGGCTTCAAGAGAAATAATTTTTTCTCTCTCATATTAAAAGCCAAATATTAAAATTGGGGAGACCCAAGCTTCCCCCCTCTTTCCTATTTCCTTGTCCAATTTCTCAAGAACAGGGCTGATGGAAGATAGAATTAACATTCTCCATATTCTAGATTTTTTAACTCCAACCACCTGGATCTGACTTCTGATCTAAAGAAAAACTCCAGACTCATTGTCTTCTGCTCAGGCTTGAGTGGGGAATTTAGATTCTTTATTTATTGCCCAAGATTGGGAGTAATTTAGAAGTAAATGACATAAACAAAGCTCATTAGAATAGGTCCAGTCCCTCGCTGTAATATTCATTCTCTCTCATTACTTGTTAACCAGTCTGATTGCCACTCACATTTCCAAGGCCTTGAGCCCTCAGCTCTATATAGAAAAATGCCACTGACCTCTTTTATTAAAATGCTAACGTTATTAATAAAATGACTACCCAGAAATTATGTCTCTCAGAATTTTTAAATGTCACAGCATGAATAAGACTTAGTATTGAACAACTAGAGTAAACATACAAATAACATTCTCCTGAGAGAACTTTTATTCATAATACTATTCTATATTTTAAGTCTATTTTTATGACTCATTGAAAGTATTATTCTCCCTCTATTACGAATTCTATTCTAATTCACATCTTACCTTGCATCTCTTCTGATCTTGCTATGGTCATAAAATGCTCATTAACAGAAGACAAATTTTGTGTATATTTGATTACACAAATTGTAACCAAATATATACAAAATGTATCTTCTGTTAATAACACACACACACACACACACACACAGTATTCCTAAAATCTTAGTGTAGTTTAATGCTATTAAATCAAAACTGAACTGACTTTGGGAAACCATGGATGCCTATTACCTTCCTTCCTACATCCACACACTTTGTTGTTGTTCAGTGATTTCAGTTCTGTACAAGTCCTCATGACCCCATTTGGGGTTTTCCTGGCAAAGATACTGGAGTGGTTTGCCATTTCCTTCTCCAGCTTATTTTACAGATAAGGAAACTGAGACAAACAGGCTTAAGTTAGGTTAAATGATTTGTCCAGGATCACATAGCTAGGATATGCCTGAGGTCACATTGGAATTCAAGTCTTCCTGACTCTAAGCCCAGTGCTCTACCCACTCACCACTTAGCTGCCCCACATACCTGTGCACACACATGCTTGCACACACAAACATATACATATATATTTGATATACATATATGCATATATCTATATGAATATACTAATGTGAGTATGCATGTATAGTCATCATTTGATTTTCCAGGCCCAGGGAGTTCATAATGGTAGAGCTGTTATTTTATTTGGGGGAAGTTTATCATTCTAGCAAGCAAATACCTACCTTTCTGCACTTTCTACCTAATACTTCATCTTTTCTCTATTTCTCTATTATTATGGCTTTTAAAGTACTTGGACAGTCACCATATTCCCCTAAATCTTCTGTTCTTCAGCCTAAATATCTTTAATTCATTCAATATGGCATCAAACTCCTGAAAGGTCAAAGGACATGCATATAACATAGTGTTATCAACTATAAAGAAATATACCCATGCAAACAGTTCTTATTTTCTATGATTCACCACTGTCAATCAGACTGGAAGTGGTCTCAAACCTGTGGGTGGCTGGAGCAAAGCAGGCTAGAGACAGGAGAGTCAGAAATCAAACAGAAATTTCATTTTAAAGTGAGGAAAATGGCTTGCAAACAAGGACACATGTGCCAGGGCCCCACTCCTAGTGGGAAGGACCCAAGGCAATGTGGGGAGATCTCAATACTTTAACCAATGGCTATACAGTGAGCTATAGCCCTGAAGATGAGGGGTACAGCAACAATATGACAAGTTTGATTCATAGCAGGATTTCATGACTGGAATATGAATACTACACGTGCTTTTCCAAACTCAGAGGCCACCTAATGCTGGTGTGAAACAATTCTGGGATTTTGCTGAGGTTAAGAACAGCCAGAGAGTCAATGCAAAGGATTGTTGTTATGCCAAGCCAAGGACACAGCTTGCTTGCTGGTCCTTAGTTCTGTAAAACAGGGAGTCTCCTAATATCTTGACAGCATTGTATTATGTGTATCTATATGCATATACATATACATGTACGTAAATTTATGCATAACTAAAATACAATGGTGTCTACACACACACACGCACACACACAAAAAATGGACATAATTCTGGACTTAGAGTCAATTAGACCTGAGTTCAAAAACCATGTCAGACATTTATCAGTGGTGTCATACTGGGCATCAATTGACCTCTGCCTGCCTCCCTTCTCTAAATTGTAAAAAGGTGATAACAATATCACCACCTCCCCAAGTTGTCAATCAGTCAACAAACATTTATTTTGTTACCAGTATATTTAAGGGATTGTGCTGGGCACTAGGGATACGAAAAAAAAAAAAAGAAATGCAAAATAAGTTCACAGTCTAATGGCAGACACAACATGCAAACAACTCAGTATAAATAAGCTTTATATAAGGAAAAAAACTGGAATAATCAAAAGAGGGAAGGGCCTATAACTAAGGGATATTAGGAGAGGCTTCTTATAGAACTGTGGTGTCAAACTAAAAGAGAAATAGATCCCTGAGGCAGCAGATTGACTTACAAAGCTACAAATTAGCGTTGTCTGTGTTGCATTTTTTTTTTTTACTTATTTTGTTAAGCATTTCTAAATTACATTTTAGTTTAGTTCAGCCACACTCAGGAGTTTTGGCTGAATTCAGGGAAGAGTTCACTGGAGATGAGGAAGCAGAAAATCCAGAAATGGAGGGCAGCAAGTAAAACTCTGGAGTAGGAAAATAGATTGAGTTATTTTAGAAAGCCAATGCCAATGGATTAAAGAGGATATGGAGGGTGAGTCGATGGAAGAAGACTGTGAAGGGATGGTTTGGGACAGGTTATGCAGGATTTTGATTGCTAAAAGGAAGATTTTATATTGATCCTAGAGATGATAGGAAGTCACTGGAGTTGATTGAATATTGACTTTGATATTTTTGTGGAGAACAGACTGAAGTAGGGTGAGTCTTGAGACAAAGAGAACAAACAGTAGCCTATTGCCATAATCTAGGCATAAGGTGATAAGAGCCTACACTAGGGTGGTGTCAGTATCACATGAGAGAAGAGATTATTTATAAGAGTTTCTAAGAAAGTAAAATCAACAGGATTTGGTCATGGATTCTGTATGCAGTAAGAAGATGAGAAGACTAATTAGTTGACTTCAGATTTTAAGCCTGGGAGACTGGGAGAATAGTGGTACCCTCAAGAGGAATGGAGACATTAGGAAGAGGGCAGAGTTTGGGGTGAAAGATAATGAGTTCAGTATTTAATGTCTATAATACTCCTGGTTTAACATATCCATTAACCAGGAGCCCAAATGCGAGCAGAAAGATGAAGGCAAGGGAAGTAGGTTTTAGAATCTTTAGCACAGAGATAATAATTGACTCCATGAGAGTTGAGATCACCAAGTGAAACAACAGAAGAAGAGAAGAGGACCCAGAAAAGAGTCTTGTGGGACATTCATGGTTAGTGGGCATGAACTCAATGAAGATCCAACAATGGAGTCTGAGAAGCACTGGTCAGATAAGTAAGAAGAGAACTAGAAGAGAATAGTTTGCATACACACACACACACACACACACACACACATACACACAACAAAAAAGAGAGAAAAGAGTATGATTGAGAAGAGAGTAATCAACAGAACTGCAGAGAGGTCAAGAAGGATAAGATTTGAGACAATGTCATGAGATCTTGCAATTAAAAGATGCTTGGAGAAAGTAAGTTTGATTGAATGATGAGGTCAAAATCCATACTGTAGAAAGTTAAGAAAAGAGATGAAGGAAAGTGAATGTAACTGTTTTAGATGGCCATCTCAAGGAGTTTAGACACAAAAGGGAGAAGAAAAAGGAAATGATAAATAGTAAAAAATAATGGATCGAGTAAGACCCTTTCAAGTATGAGGGAGACATGGACATTTGCAGGAAATAAGAAGGCAGACAGCACACCATGAGAGACTGAAAATAAGTGAAAACTGAGGATGATAGAGGAAGCAATCTGCTGAAGGGGATGGAATGGAATGAGATCATTGGTGCAATATGTTTCATCTTCAGTTCTTAAAGACAGTGATTGACTAATCAGATCTTTTTCTTTTGAGGTGGAAGGCAAGGCAATTGGTATTAAGTGACTTGTCAAAGGTCACACAGCTATGAAGTGTATCAAGTATCTGAAACCAGATTTCAACTCAGGTGCTCCTGACTCCAGGGCCAATGCTTTATTCACTGTGCCACCTAGGTTCCTGTCTAATCAGATTTGAAAGGCCATTTACTGTTTTATTTTCCATTATAGTAATCATTGTAAATATCATTCTACTGTCATGATCAAGATTAATATTTCCATGATAAGGCTTTGAGTTTTGAACACTCATTTTGCTTTGGCAGTATTACAAAATGAATACACCTCCTCCCGTTTCTGATGGTTCTCCTATCTCTGGTTAGGTCCTGATATCCTATGATATTAGTCAAAAGTTTAAATAAGGGAAGTATTTTAGGCCCATAGAATCATAGGATTTAGAATTTGAAGTAGTATTAGAATTTAACTAATCCAGGGGAAGGAAACCTGTGGCCTCAAGGCCACATGTGGCCCTTTAGGTCCTCAGGTGTGACCCTTTGACCAAATCTAAACTTCACTTAACAAATCCCCTTAATAAAAGGGTTTGTTCTGTAAAATTTGAATTCAGTCAAAAGGCCACATTCAAGGACCTAGAGGGACACATGTGGCCTCAAGGCCTCAGGTTCCCCACCACTGACTAATCTAGCATTGGATATAGCACTAGACCTGGAGACAGGAAAACCTGAAGTCAAATTTGACCGCAGAAACTTAATAATTATGTGACCCTGGGCAAGTCATTTACCTTCTGTCTGCCTCAGTTTCCTCAAATATAAAATGGGATAACCATAGCATCTACTTTGCCAGATTGTCATGAGGATAAAATGAGATTTGTAAAGCACTTAGGCTCTGACATATTGTAGTTGCTCAGTAAATACTTATTTTCTCCCTCTCCTTCCCTCCTTCCCATTTTCCTTTTCTTCCTTCCTTCCTTCCCTTATTCCTTTCTTCTTTCTTTCCTTCCTTCCTTCCTTCCTTCCTTCCTTTGTTCTTTCCTTTTCACATTACAAAATTCAGATTCAGAGAGAATTAAATTACTTCTATCAGATCTGATATGTATCACTCATGATAAGATTTGAACTCAGGTCTTTCACCTTCACAAGTGACAATAATTCTGCTCCATTAGACTGGGCTGAAACACTTAAGACCTGGGTTCTAGTTCTAATTGCCACTGATTGGAGCAAAAATACTTCCCCTTTCCCAAGATGAATTTCTACTTTTATAAAATGTGAGGGTTAGACTAACTGTCCTCTTAAATTTCCTCTGGCTTTAATATCCTGAGATCTATGATTAGTCATTTTAGTCTAAATAGATATAGACAGGCAATATAACAATAATTTTAGAAGTTCCACATTTTTTTTTTGCTTATGGTAATTGCCTACTCTAATTTTGTCATTGCTTCCCCAGGGTTCTTTCATACATCCTATTCCCTAAACTCCTCTGAAAGTCTGAGACAGTTGGTCTTCCATGTTATAGTCATTTAACAATCTTGAAAAATAACATTAAACTGGAATGATACCTGCCTTCCTACTGTTTGTACCCCTAATCTTTATTCCTACCAATGGTTCCTAGAAGTTTTTTTAAATGTATTTGTCATGCAGATATGTTATGTAAGGAAATAAATATTTTTTCATAAATACATATAAAATTTCAATAAGAATAAACCAGCAATCTGTACTTTGAATTTTTATCAATTTTGTATGACATTAAGCTGTGGGTAGCTGAAATAATTGAAGCTATGGTGTCTGGTGCAGTTTCTATAAGCCATGTCAGATTCCTTGAAGATAAAAGCAGCTATAGAAATGGGGAAATTATCCTTAGTGGACAGTGGTTTACAAAAGAAATGGCCCTCATCTATGCAGTTTTTCCATTATTCTGTCACACTTTCTCCTAGTTCGAGTAGCAGACCAGTGGGATAATTTGTTTTCTTCTAGTTTCCTGTTTGATACAGGAAGGATATAGGAAAGGCATAGGAAGTGTGAATCAAACAAATGTTTGAGATAGAATATTTGTCTTTATTACGCAAACCTTATAGAACTTTTAAAAATTATTGGATTGATTATATTTCAATCTAGTGAAGGTCAAATTAATTTTGTAACCATTTTTTAAAATTTTCTCTATTCTGTTCCTACTACTGAATTATGTAGCAACTGACTCCAGGCCCAGGACTCTATTCACTGTACCCCCAGCTGCCTCAAGATCTGAGACGAAGCACTGCTCCAAAGACACGTAAGATCATGGTAGTATTTGGAAATGGCAATGAGAGTTTTTAATAACTTATTACAATGCTTTTGTTTTGTTTTTCTGATTCATTACATTTTTGCTCAGAGTTCATATTCAGCTGACTTGATCTGGTAAAAGAAGCTTCAGTTAGGGCTCATTTTTTTTTTTTAAGTTTAGGAGACAATTACCTCCCCCAATATTATAAATATGGATATGGCTGAAAAGTGGACCACATTCAGGATAATATTTCAATGTTGAGAAGAAATACATTGATTCACATGCTATCGCTCTTTTTCATGTCTGATTTTGTTTCCTTTTTCCCATTGTTCACTCATCGGTTACAACCTTCTATACAACCAGACTGTTGTACAATGTGAAAGTATTTGAAGATCCTATACATGACTGCACGCTACCAGGCAGAGGTGGGGGGAGGGGGGAAGGAAGGGAGGAGGGGAGAAAATCTGAAACTCAAGTGATTGTGGAACTGAATCTTGTAAACTAAAAGTAAACAAACAAGTCATTGAAAAAAAATACATTGATTCAAACATCTTTTACAGATAAGAAAACTGAGGGCCCAAGAGAGAAAATGATTTGCCAAGTGATGCACAGGTATTAAATAGTAGTGTAGAAGGAAAGAGGGAGAAATTGAGAGTCCAGATCGAGAAACCTAGGATGTTTGGATACTTCTTGGGGTTTGCGTCTCAGTCTGAAGAAGGGTTTCGCCTACCAGAGGGTTTTGTTTGTTTTTAACAAAGTGATTGTTGGTTTAGAGATCAGCAAGTTCCCTTAAAGCCAGGAGGAATAATCAAGTTCAGCGAAGTTGGGCAAATAGACTTAATTTTCTCTAGCCAAAAGGGCAATTCACTCAACTGACATCATCTGTAGACCTATAATAAGTTTTTTCAGTGCTTCAGAAAAGATGACTGATACAGCAAATTTTTAGTCCAGCGTCTGCTGCTATCCTGGTCCTACTTCATTGTACTAATGCCTGTTTTGTTTTGCTTTGTTTTTTTGACTGAGATTTTAGTGATGTCATTTTTAAACATTACCTTAATTTCTCACAGTATCTTTGCCCCTTCCCCTTCCAAAGAGTCATCCATTGATGGTGGGAACTGGTCTTTCTTTTTGTTGGATTTATATCCTCTGTACTTATCAAAGGTCCTGGTACATATTAAGGACTTACTAAGCACTTGTTGACTTCACTTGAGTATAACCTACCAGCTAGAAGGCAATCTGGAGCTAAACATATGCTCTGGAATTCTCCAAGCTATAAAGGCAAATTTTGAGGAAGAGAAGGTTGTCTTCTCTGTAGCCTTAAAGAAAAAATAAGTTAATCAATTGAGAGATTCGCAAATCATCTGAATTTATTTATGTAGACTTTCTCAGTGCTATTTCAAATGATAAACTTTTTATGCATAAGTAGATGATTTGCCAGATTTTCATGGTTAAAAAATCCATCACCATTTAGCAAGCTTTCTATTTACAAGCTTCTCTGAGAGTCCAAAGTCTATTCCCTGGACAGCAAACACATTGTCCTTCATGAGGCTCACATTCAAAGTCTTTGAAGCTTGGCATGACTTGCCAGATTTTAGGTTCCCAAGGTCAAGTTTTTGAGAACTAAAAGTTGCATACTCTAAAGTAGCATCACAAGAAAACTTTAGTAAAACTCATACTTAGGTATTTTGATTTCTTTAAGCCTTGTTCTACATTAATAAAAAAGCTGAATTGTCCCAATAATATGCCTCTTTATTCTCAGTTTTCCAAGTCTGGAATAATAATAGTAATAGCAAAACAAACAAACCAACAAGCAAAATTAGGTAGCTGAGTTTTTCAGTGTTGTCTCAAGGGAGAATGACTCTCTAACTGAATTATAAATATAAGAGAATATATATAATATAATATATAAGAGAAAATAATCATCCCATATAGACTCAGTCTCAAAAACTTCAGACCCACTAAGTGATGGCAATATCACATATTCATGGACCCTATTTAATTGTTGAATGTATTTCTTTTTAAAGATAATTAATGTATTATTTCTCTTAGACAAAACATTTTTAGTTGAGTTAACGCTATTTATTTTCACTTTACATTTAATTTCTAATTCAAGATTTGAAATTTTTAAGTAATTTGCTTTCAGAAAAATCACAAATATTTGCTGATTTTTATAGGATTTAGAGCTGAAAGGGACCTTAGATATAGCTTCAATTTAGAAATGAAGACACCGAGGCAGAAAGAGAGAATTAATTGCCCAAGTTCATAAATGTATTAAGTGTCAGAGTTAAGATTTGAACCCAACTATTTCCACTTCACCATTCCTTAACCAAAAAATAAATAGACAAACAAATTCAGAATGTATATAAGTATGAATAGACAAGCAGCATGAAGTAGTGGATAGAGATTTGGAATCAAAGTGACAAATACTTGCTATGTAATCCCAGGCAATTTATGTAACTTCTCAGCGATCCAGGTAACTCAATAAATCTAAAAGTACTATTAAGTTGAAGAGAAGCTACTGATCTGCATAGGGAGGGTAATTTCCTTCAAATAGTTCCCTATATTAATGAAATCAAAATACCAGTCTTATTCTGAGAGATTAGATAGATAGATAGATAGATAGATAGATAGATAGATAGATATGCCAAATAAGTTGGTATCAGTTGATCAACTATTGCTACATCCTATGGTTAAGTTATGAGAGATTCAATTCCATTGAATTGAATTCAACTGGTGTTCTCTCTCTAACTGCAAAGCTTTTCTTTTGACTTCTCTAACTGATGAAAGTTAATTTGCAATTTAAGTTCCTCTTTTTTCTTGTTTTGCTCTTCTTCTTTGTTCTCCTTCATGTTGTTATTCTTCTTGTTGTTCTTTTCATTCTCCTTCTTGTTCTCTTTCTTCTTTTTGTAAGAGGGTTGGCCGGACACATAAGAAGTTTAGTGGTCAGGTATTTGTAAAGTCAAGCATGAGCAATTTTCCAGATGACTGCTGCTGTGAACAGCTTTCAAGGTCTGATTACACAGTATAGTGAACTCTCTATTCAATAATAAATCAGAGTAAAACATTCATAGAAAATCAAGGTAGAGCATTCACAGTGTTACAACTTATCACAGAAAATCAAAATACAGCATTTGCCATGTCACAACTCAACAACTTATCACTAAAATGGCCACATAGTTTTCACCAAAGTGGTCACATAGTATTCAACAACATACATTCATCTAGCCAATCACAAAATCCTTCATTCAATCACAAAGTACAAAAATCAAAGTTCTCCACCCCTAGGTCACAGTAAATCATAATCTTCTTTGTCAGTACACAGTATCCAAGTAATGTCTTCTTTTAGCTTGACTCAAGTCTGGCTCTCTGTTTCCATGTTTCCTCTTTCATGGTCCCAGGTCCAACTGTCACCTGGGTTCAAAGGCAGGAAGCTACCAGTTTCTTGTCCAGCTCCTTGTCCAGTTCTTCATCCAGTTCCCATTCCATATTGAAGCTCACAGTGTCCAGTCCACATCAAGTCCTTCATAGTTCCTGTTTCTGGGAAGACAAAGCTTAACAGAGCCACAATAATATTCATGCACATTGCAGGCACCATCATCAATTCACTATCTGCCTGTGAAATCAATTCAGACGCACCAACAAGGTCTGAGAACTCAACACAAATCATCAACATAGAAATCAACACAGACCCACAAACAGGGTCCAAGAGGTCAGCACAAATCATCAGTAAAGTCTCAGGACCTCCAAAATCCTCCTCCAGGACTTCTCTAAACATACAACCAGAACATTCTCTTTCAGGCCTTCCAGGAAGGTTCCAGGGCTTCTGTACAAAGTATCACAAACAAAATTCAACACAGACAGAACAGACACACAGAGTGCCAGGGATACCATAAGTTTTCTCCTTCTTGACTCTATCATCACAAGAGTCCTCTTTTCATCTGCTCAATTTCCAGTTCGGTCCTCAGTCCAACAGCAGCTGCCGTGACTCCACAATACTCATCCCAAGAAGTTCTGACTGTATGGCTTGCACTGTTCCTTATACACGGTATAGCTCCTCCCCTTCCTGTTGCAGGAGTTCCTTAGTTCTAGATTTCACAAGTTGTGGGTTCACACATTCTGTTTCTTAATAGACTTGATACAAGGCTCAAGAGAAACTTGAACTGAAACAAGGTGTTAATTCAGTAGCTGAAACAAGGTGTGAACTACTTCTGTGCTTGCCATAACAGTATTTGAGAAAGTTTTGTTTTGGGGAGTCACAGGAATAATCAGTCAAACCACAGGTCAATCCATTTTATTTCTACTTCAAAAAAAATGGCTGTATTGGTTCAACTCCTATTTAGAGAATGGGTTATGATTCACTTAGTTCAGGGGGAAAAGTCAGCACCCTGAACTTCAGAGAAAATACAAACAGAAATTACAAGCAGACAAAAAATACAGACAGAGAAAATAACACAATTCAACAGACACGTAACACAATAACACAATAACACAACAGACAAGGCTTCCAGTTGTCTGACCATTTCATACATACACAGTTACCAGAGAGAGAAGCATCAACATCTGGGTTTTCAAGATGGGGGGGGG
>CM053588.1:99208689-99225559 GCA_028646515.1 Pseudochirops corinnae
GTCGTACTGGAAACTTTGCAGTTATTCTCGGAATTTTCCACCCACGTCCCGGAGCCAGGAGCAGGGTGGGGGAGCCCAGCAGTTCTGATAAACGCGGAGCCAGGAACAGGGTGGGAGAGCCCAGCAGTTCTGATAAACGCAGAAGAGAGTCACGTCAGCATTGAAGTTGTCCTTGGACTGAGGTCTCTGGCCTCTAGCATCATATGATGTAAAGCAGGTCTTCTAATGTTTCTTCTCCAAAATTATATTTCTTCTCTACCCTGCTAGGTAGAGGCTTTGGAGTGAAACAACCTAGATTCAAATCCTATTTCTCATAAAACCATGTATAAAATATTTGAGTCAAAGTAAAATGAATGCAGTAAGTCATATCTTTTTACATCTTTAAAAACAATATGATTTTGTGTTTCTTTCTGTATAATCATTTGTTTTGTACAATTTATTGTTAAGTTCATGAAAAACAATTAGCATGAATTCTTTAATTCTTTATCATGAAACTACCCTTTTAGCACATTAGCTATTAAGTATACCATAGATGAACAATCCATGTTTCCAAGTCTACCCTTATGGTATAACCCAGCTTTTTAATTAGATTTAAATTAGACATATTTCTACGCCATTAAAATATGTTTATATTCTTCCATTATTTTTTAACCTGCTATAATTTGTGGAATAGTACTGTAATGGTAATCGGATTTGAAGATCTTCTATGCCCCTTGAACTTGCTGCTGTAGTAGGAAGGAGTAGGGCAGGAAGGACCCAGAGCTGAGGAGGAGCCAGGCTGGAGCCAGTGTGATGACTGGAAGGGGCAGCGGCAGTGGCACAAACTTCTTTTTTTTTTTTTGAGCCAACCAGAATTTCTGCTAAGGACTCCTGCTGAGGACTGCAGGGGCCAGGAACTGCTACAGGTAGGGGGAGGGCTGCTGGGAGTAAGCTATGAAGCAGTTACTGTGAGTGAGGAGAGGAGGATCTTTGACTAAGGTAGCCTGTTTTCTTTTGAAGGCTTGAGAATGTAGCTGTTTACTGCATTGACTATGTGTGCCAACTCTGTGGCTACTGTGATGGCTTTGACTTTCTGGTTTTGGGATCCTGTTTTCTGGTATTTGAATAAATGTTCCAGCTATGCCCCCATGTAGAAAGCCTGTTACATTTTATGATTAATAACCCTATCAGCACATTTGTAGTCACCATAGGCATTGTGAATACTGCATTGTTGTTACAAGTATAAGGTTATGTTGCAGTATTCCATCACTGATTGGGAATTTCTGAAATTCTAGAACAATTTAGCTTTTTGGAATCAGAACTCATTTCCTTAATGGGAAAAACACTTGAAGGTCCATTGGAAATTTTAAAAAATGTATAAAAATATGTATGTGTATATGTGTATGCACATATATACATATATATATATATACACACACATGTATTTGGATAATGATAAATGTGCTTCTGTGTGTATATATACACAGACATATACAGAAATTAGAGCAAGATAGACAGAACCATCAATATAGATATGGTCATTAAATCTGTGGGAGTTTTTGAGATCACTAAGAGGAGTAATATAAAGGGAGAAGAGAAAAGGACCCAGGACAGAACCCTCCAGGACACCTATAGTTAGAAGCTATCCTTGAATAATTATGTGGCAAGGAGATGGAGGAGTGGGCAGGGCAAAGTTAAGAAGGTAGAATACAGGCTAGGATGCAGCTGAACTCTCCCAACATTTCCTTCCAAACAACTTTAAATGAGCAACTCAAATGAAATTTTCGAGCACCAAAGACAATAACAACAACAATCATAGGCATTTATCCAAACTAAGACAACTCAGAAGAGGTCTGTAACACTAGGGTGGGTAGAGCCCTTGTGAAAAAAGTAGAATCAGAGGGCCTTAGAGATAGCAATGACAGCAGTAGCAATAGGATTAATTCAAGAGCTTTCAGTCCAGAGACTGCAAGGGGATTAGACAACTAGTCAAAAATAAATTATAGAAGACCCTTACAATGATATTGATGTTACTGATTACAATGTTTAATGTTAGCCATCACTAGGACAAGGAGAAGGAAAGAAGAAAAAAGAAAAAGAAATAAGATATTCATGCGATACTTTTCTTGTATCTTTGAAAGGAATTGCAATTTGTGCAGAATAGATTTACAGTTTCATGTGCAGTATGTTTTTATCGTACTGTTTATGGAAATTTTTCTTTTATTTCATAAATTAAAAACAAAATTATTTTTTAAAAGGAAAATACTATAGATTAATCTTTGCTGGCACTGGGGGAAGCTTACTGACAACTTTTTTGCCCATAAACAATTCTTGGACACAGTTCCAGGGTGTGATTGGTCGTAAGGGAGCAGGAGCCCTGGTCTCAAATCTAAGAGCAAGAGAAACACTAGCGCTTGCTGCTGCAGGGGAGCAGGGGCCTCCGTGGGTAAATTCTATAGTGTAGATCAGAAGAACAGGAACCATACTTCTGCCAGAATAACATGTCCTTAGAAACACCAAAAACTTGCAAACTCTCAGAACTGGCTCTGAAAACAACAGCAGAAAAAGCCTTGGCACAGTGTCTCATCATCCCCAGGAGAGCAGATCCCAATGTAAATATCAAGCTTAAAGTGAAAAAATAAACTGGAAAAATGAGCAAATGACAACTACTAAAAAAGAACTTCATCATAAAAAGCAACTATGGCAGCAGAGAAGACCAAGATATAAACTTAGAAAAAGTCAATAATGTGAAAAAAAAAACTATAAGGCATCAAAAATGCTAATTGGACCCAAAGACAGCAAGAATTATGAAAGAGTAAAAGAAAAAGAGAAGAGTAGTAGAGAAAAAGTGGGGAAAGAAATGAGAGTGAATAAAGGTAATTATGAAAAGAAAATTAAGACCTTGGCAAAAGAGGCACACAAAAAAGATACTGAAAAAATATCACTTTAAAAAGAGGAATTGGCTCAATGGCAAAAGAAGCACAAAAAATTGCTAAAGAAAACAAACCCTTTAAAAGCAGAATAGGCCAAGTGGAAAAAAAAATGTACAAAAATTCACTGAAGAAAAGAATTTCTTATAAAGCAGATTTAGCCACGTGGAAAAAGAGGTACAACAGCTCACTAAGGAAAGTAATTCCTTCAAAATTAGAATTGGGCAAGTGCAAGTTAATGACTCTATGAGACTTTAAAGAAAAATAAAGCAAAGTTAAAAGAATGGAAAAAGGAGGAAAATATGAAATATTTCATTTGAAAAACAATTGACCTGAAAAATAAAGCAAAAAAGAAATAATTTTAAAATTATCAGACTACCTGAGAGAGCCTAGATATCACATTTCAAGAAATTACAAAAGAAAACTGGGGAACCAAGATGGTGGAGTAAGCAGGAAATCACCATAACTCTCACACATTTACTTCCAACCATAAAACAGCGCTCCAAAACAAATCCTGGAGCAGCAAAACATGCAAAAAGACCAGAGTGAAACAATCTTTTAGTCCAAGAAACTTGAACAGTAGGCAGGAATGAATCTTCTCAATCAGGTAAAAGGGTGAATGTGGAGGGAGTGCAGGACCAGAAGTATCCCATCAAGCCAGTAGTAAGCATTGCCTCAGCAAACCAATGGGACATCTCGAATGGAGTGGAGCAGGCAAATGCCAACACTAGAACCTATCATATGCCTCAGTGAAGCCAGGGGAATGGGCAGAGACCAGCCCCAAGAGGTGCCATGTGTTTCAGCATTGCCCCAGACAAACAGGTAGACAGCAAACCTAGAAGTGACCAGGCAAACATGCATAGGCAAAGCAAACCAGCACCTGAACCCTACACATAACCCAGCATAGCAAATAGGTAACTGCCAACATGAGGCAACACAGAACTTCAGTGTAACTCTGGGGAAACAGGCAGAAGCCAATTCAGGAACACCCTGCCAGCCTCAATACACGTCAAATGCCAGAAGTGACCCCAATCCAGCACCAGTGAGCTTCTAGATCTGGACAGTCCCTAGCAGAACCAGCCAAACTCCACCCTACCCCCTCAGCATAATGCCCAAGGATCTCCTGTGGGCCTCAGGACAACATCAGTACAGCACCAGGTATAACACCAATGCGATATTCACAATGCCCACAGTGGCTATGAATATGCTGGTGTAGTTGTGAATCATGAAATGTAATAGGATCTCCACATGGAGGACAGAACCAAAGCATTTATTCACATACCAGAAGACCAAGTCCCAAAACCAGAAAGTCAAAGTCATTATAGTAAACGCGCATTTGGTACACATAGTCAATGTAGTCAACAACCACATTCCCAGGCATTCAAAACAAAACAGGCTAGGATCCTCTCACACAAGTTCTGGATCTTAATACTTGACACAATCATGAACTTGAAACAAGGTGCTAAATACCAGCTTGCTTGCCAATACAAGGGACATGGAAGATCTTCAAATCCCATTACCATTATGCCAGGTAAACAGTCAAAGGCTATAGCCCCTGTGACAAGAAGCCTGAGAAAGTGACCTTTCCATCTGGGAAGCACAGCTCAAATTTAAAAGAAAGGGGGAAAAAGGCTGAAAAATATGAGCAAGAAACAATAATAAAAATAATTTGATCATACAAATGTATTATGGTGGCAGGAAAGACCAAGACACAAACTCAGAAGATGACAACAATGTCAATACACCTATGGGCAAAACCATAAAGTAAAATGGGAAGTGGTATTAAGACCAGAAAGAATTCATGGAATAGCTTTAAAAAAAAGATTTTAAAGAGCAAACAAGAGGGGTAGAAGAAAAAAAATGGGGGAAAAAAGAGTGGTAGGAGAGTATTATTTAAAAAAGTGTCAAAGGTGTGGAAAATGAAAATAACTGCATAAAAAGTGGAATTGGACAAATGGAAAAGAAGATATAAAAATTCACTGAAGAAAATGACTCTTTAAAGAGTACAATTGGCCAAATGGAAAAGAAAGCACAAAAGCAAATTGAGGAAAACAAAATCTTAAAGGTTAGAATTAAGAAAGTGGAAGATAACAACTCTATGAAACACCAAGAATCAATCAGAAAAATTCAAAAGAATGAAAAATATATAAGAAAATGTGAAACACCTCATGGGAAAAAACAAGTGACAGGGAAAATAGACCCAGGAGAGACAATTTCAGAATCATTGAAAAGCCAAAATCATAAAGGAAGACCTGGACAGAATCTTTCAAGTCATCAAGGAAAACTGCCTGATGTACTGAAACTGGAAAGCAAAAGGCATTGGAAAACCCACCGATCACCTGAAGAAAGAGATCACAAAATAAAACTTCCAAGGAATATAATAGCCAAATTTTAGAATTATCAGTTCATGGAAAAATTAATTCAAATAACCAAAAAGAAATAATTTGAATTATCAGGGAGTCACAATCAGGATTCCACAGGACTTAGCAGTTACAACATCAAAGGATTGGAGGTAATAGAACATGATATTCTGGAAGGAAAAAGAGCTAGGACTACAACCAAGAATCAGCTACCTGGAAAAATTAAGCTTAATACTTCAAGGAGAAAAAAATGGTCATTCACTGAAATGGAAGGTTTTTAAGCTTTCATAAGGAAAAGACTAGAATTGGACAAAAAAAATTATCTCCAATACCAAGACTCAAAAGAAATCTAAAAAGGGAAAAAGCAGAAAGAAAATATAAGGATTTGATTGAACTAAATTATTTACATCCCTGCATGGGAAGATGAAATGCATAATTCTTTAAAATTGTACCACTAATGGTAGAGCCAGAAGTAATATACTATGACAGAGGGTATGGGTATAAGGTGAAGTTGAGGTAATGAATTTAAAAATAATTAAGGGATGAGAAATTGGATTACACTGGGTGCAAAAGGAAGGGAGAGGTGAAATGGAGTAAATTGTTTCACGTAAAAAGGCATGAAAGATTTGTTATAGTGGAGGGAAAGTTAGGAAGTTGGATGATGAGCATTGCTTCAACCTTGCTCCCATCAGTATTGACTCAAAGAGGGAATAATACAATCAGTTGAATATACAAATTTATCCTACCCAACAGAAAATTAATAAGGAAGGATACTAACTAAATGGTGGGGGGAGATGAGGGGTTAACATAAGGGAGTCCGGATCAGGGGAGTTGGTAGATAGAAGAAAATCACTGGTAATGAGGGAAAGGGGGAAAGAAGAGAGAAGAAAAAAAGGAAAAATAGGACTGAGGAGAAATACATAATAATCATAACTGTGAATACAAATGGGTTGAACTCTCCCATAAAATGGAAGTGGATATCAAGGCGAATCAAAAATCATAATCCTACAATGGTTTTTTTCTTTTGTAAGAAACATACTTAAAAGATAGAAACAGAGAGATTAAGAGTCAGGAGCTGGAGCAGAATCTATTACTTTTCAGCTGAAGTAAAAAAAAAAAAAATGAAGCAGGAGTAGCAATCCTGATCTCAAGCAAAGCAAAAGCAAAAATAAACCTAATTAAAAGAAATTAGGAAAGAAGCTACAATTTGCTTAAAAGTAATATAAATACCAAACAGATACGCACCAACTGGTATAGCATTGAGATTCTTTAAAAAGAAGTTAAGTGAGTTACCGGAAGAAATAGGCAGCAAAACTATGGTAGTGGGGGACTTCAACTGTTGCCTCTCAGAACTCTATAAATCCAACCAAAATTTCAACAAGAAAGAAACTAAAGAGGTCAATTAAATATTAGAAAACTTAAGTATGTCAGATGTGGAGGCATAGAGAACCAAGATGGCAGAGTAAAAGGAGTGACTTTTAAAATTACTATTAACAAATTCTGGAGCAGCAGAACTCAAAAAAGATGGAGTGAAATGAATTTACAGTCCAAGAAAAGTTAGAAGCTTGGCAAGAAAGGTCTAATACATCAGGCTGAGAGAAGAGCACAGACCAGCACAGGGCTTTCCAGCATAGTACCAGCTACAGCAAACCAGGAGCAGACCTTGGGAGTGAATCAATCGGTAGTGGCAGTGCAGTGGTTACTTCTGGAGCTCTCAGTCTAGATGTAAAAGGAGGTGAACAACTGATTAGAAGGAGATGCCAGTTTTTTGGGGTTTTTTGCTACCACCAAGTCAGGACTCTGTAGCTTTTCCTAGACCTACTTGGGGCTTTATCTTCCCCCCAATATCCCTAGGTATCATTCTCAGAGGGGAATATAGCCCTAGAGTTATAACCACTATTGCCTGGGCTATTGAGCTTGTATCTCCAGATTTCACTTAAAAGATAATAAAGAAAGACATAGAGTATGGGGAATAAGGAGAGAGTGTCTGCTCCTCTGTCTTCTGTGGAGGTGTTGGGCCAGAAGCTCATGTCTCTGTCCCACTTGATATTTCCTTCTTGTCCTTCTTAAATTGAGGCCTAGCGACCAAAAAGGAAACTTGTTTGGCATTAGGACCCTAAAATAGACAACACTTCCTTCAACCTCCTACTTAACTTCCATTCCACTGTCTTATGAAAGATGCCAATGGTGGTGAAATCACTAGGATAATGTGGCTCTGAGTTCTGTGGACTTTAGAAAGGAAGGTAGACTGGATCTATCGCTGAATTGAATTTATGGAGAATCTTTGTCCCAGCTTCTCTCTGGCTACCTTTTAGTACAGAACAGGAAGTCTGCCCTAGACTTAATTAACCTTCAAACATTCCCAACTGTAGGTGGAAACTTTCCCTATCATTCCTAAACCCCACCTTTCTGAGTACAAAGGAAGGTGGGAAGGAGGATTAGCTCCCTCTTATCATTCTTTCACCTATGCAGGGATAAGTGTTTAATAAAATTCAACCCCCTTGTTCTGTATTAATTCATCAAAGCTGTTAGTTAGAAAGTTCTGGGTCCTGATTTATTTTGTCAGTTTTAATTATTGTTTTCTCTTTTGGGGAAGGTGGGGGAGGTGGGCAGGGACAGAGGTGGTGAACTCAGCCATTTAGTTCCATCTTTGCTTTGTTAGAAACAAACCTGGTCCACTGTGATGGAAAGACACCTCTCTTGTCAGTTGTTGTACAAGCTGCAGGTTGCTGTGGAAATAAAGTTCTTGGTATAGGGCAAGGAAATAAAGTAATTGCACACTTTAAGATCTAAAATGAAATAAAAATATAAGACAGATCTTTGGAGAAAACTGAATGGGAATAAAAAGAAATATACCTTTTTCTTAGTAGAACATGATACCTACACAAAAACTGACCTTGTATTAAGTCACAAAAACTTCTAAATCAAATATAGAAAGGCAGAAATAGTAAATATATTATTTTCAAATCATAATACAACAAAAATTACAGTCAACAAAGACCACTGGAAAATAGATAGAAACATAATTGGAAACTAATCTAATCCTAAAGAAAAAGTGGATCAAAGAACAAATCATATGAACAATCAACAATTTCATTAAAGAGAATGATAACAATGAGATAATGTACCAAAATTTATGGGATGCACCCAATGCAGTACTTAGGGGGAAAATGTGTTTCTCTAAATTCTTGCATCAACAAAGTAGGTAAAGTGCAGATAAATTAATTGGGAATGCAGGAACAATGGAAAAAAAAAAACCTAGAAAAAAATTAAAATCCCCAAATGAACACCAAATTGAAAATCCTGAAAGTAAAAGATAAGATTAATAAAAGTGAAAGGGAAGAAAAAAAAACACTACTGAGCTTATAAATAAAACTAGGAACGGGTTTTATGGGAAAAAACACAATAATAGATGTCATTGGTTAATTTGATTCTTTTTTAAAGAGAGAAGAAAACCAAATATCCAGTATCAAAAATTAAAAGAGTGAAATCACCACCAATGAGGAAGAAATTAAAACAATCAGATGGGGGGTGGAGCTAAGATGGCGGCGTAGGAGCAGCAAAATATCATAGCTCCCACATAGCCACTTCAAAATACCCATAAAATATGACTCTAAACAAATTCTAGAACTCTAAAATGTACACAAATATACTTTCCGCTAAAGGCAGCTTGGCTAGGAGGCACCATATTAGGGCTAGAAGCCTGAAACAGCACCTTGGCCTGGGGACAGCCAGATGAGCTGAGCTGCAGCTGGAGCAACAGAAGAGCGGATCTGCAGTAGCTGTGACAGTTTCCAGAATTATCAAGCCATAAAGAAAAAAAAAAAAAGGACTAAAAGGTTAGTGGAACTCAGCTCAGGGGAGAAAAGCAGGTCCAGCCAAACTGCCTCCAGGGCAAGGAAGCAGCAGAAGCAAAGGTTCTGCACCCACCTCCACATTGTGATACACAGGCACTGTGGTAGGGAGATCTATCCTGTCCTACTGGAAAGTCAGAGGGGCAATAGGAGAGGACATAGGAGAGAATAGATTGGGGGGAGGGGTTATACAATGGGATGGCTGTTTTGGGGTGGTGGGTAGAGTAAAGATGCGGAGAAAATTTGTAACTCAAAATCTCCTGGAAATGAATGATGTTAACTAAAATAAATGAAAGTTTATACAGCTTCAAGAAAAAAAGAAATTAAAACAATCATTAGGAAATATTTTGTCCAATTAGATGCCAATAAATCTGGCAATCTGAGTTAAATCAATGACTATTTATGAAAACATAAGGCCTCATTTCTCAAATACATAGAGAACTGAGTCAAATTTGTAAGAATACAAGTCATTCCCCAATTGATACATGATCAAAAGATATAAACAGGAAGTTTTCAGATGAAGAAATTGAATTTTCTGTAGGCATATGAAAATGTGCTTTATATCACTTTGGATTAGAGAAATGCAACTTAAGACAAATCTGAGATACCACCTCACACCCATTAGATTGGCTAATATGAAAAAAAAGTAAAATGATAATTTCTGAAGAGAATGTGGGAAAATTGGGACATGGAATCACTATTGCTGGAGTTGTGAACTGATCCAACCATTTGGGAAAGAATTTGGAACTATGCCCAAAAGGCAACCAAGCTGTACATACACTTTTATCCAGCAATGCTGCTTCTAGTTTTGTATCTCAAAGAGATCATAAAAAAAGGAGAAATGACTTATATGTGCTAAAATATTTATAGCAGTCCTTTTTGTTGTGCCAAAGAAGTTGAAACTTAAGGATTCTCATCATTTGGAGAATGACTGAACAAGCTATGGCATATGAATGCAATGGATTATGAGTATTCCATATGAAATGAACAGCCAGATTTCAGAAAAATCAGGAAAGACTTCTATGAACTGATGCAAAGTGAAATGAGCAAAACTATGAAAATATTGTACACAGTATCAGCAACATTGTGTGATGATCAACAATGAATGACTCAACTCTTCTGAACAACACAATAATCCAAGACATGCAGAAAGGACTAAGGACGGAAAATGCTATGCACATTTGGATAAAGAATTAACTCTGAATTAAAATTGAAGTATATTTTTTCACTTTTTTTTCTTTTGGTCTGTTTTTTCTTTCACAATTGTGACTTATATGAAAATATGTTTTAAATATTTGCACATATATAACCTATATCAAATTGCCTACATTTTAGGAGGAGGGGCAGAGAGGAAAGGAGGAAGGGAGAAAAATTTAGAACTCAAAATCTTATAAAAAAATGAATAATAAAAACTGTCTTTAGAATTGAGAAAAAATAAAATATTTTTTTAAAGTAAAGGGAAACTGCCCTGATATCCTAGAAGTAGAGGACAAAATAGAAATTGAAAAACTCCAACAATCACATCCTGAAAGTGATCCCAAAATGAAAACTCCCAAGAATATTATTGCTAAATTCCAGAGGTCCAGTATCAAGAAGAAAACAGTCAGGATCATACAAGATTTAGCAACTTCTATGTTAAAAGAGCATAGGTTTTAGAGGCAAAGGAGCTAGGATTGCAAACAAGAATCACCTATCCAGCAAAACTGAGTGTAATCCTTCAGAGGGAAAATGCATATTCAATTAGATAGAGGGCTGATGAGCATTCTTGATGAAAATACCAGAGCTGAATAGAAAATTTGACTTCCACAAACACAGCTCAAGAAAGGCATAAAAAGATAAACAAAACAGAGTTTTCATAAGGGACTCAATGGAGTTAAATACTTCATATTCCTATAAGAGAAGATAGTAAACTAACTTAAAAAGTTATTATTATTAGGGCAACTGGAAGGAGTCTTCACAGACAGAGGGAAAGGATATGTAAAATATGTTAAGATGATCTCCAAAAAAATTAGTGTAGGGAGAACAAAGAGGGATGCAGTAGGGAAAGGGGGAAAGAAGAGGTAGAATGTCACAAATTTTCTCATATAAATAAGGCACATAGTGAAGAGTTTTCAAAGAGGAGGGAAAATGCACAGTTTGATCCTTACTTTCATTGGAATTGGTACAAAGAGAAAAATAGATAGATAGATAGATAGATAGATAGATAGATAGATAGATAGATAGATAGATAGATACACACATAAATACACAAATTCAGTTGGGTATAAAAACATGTCATATACAATAGGGGGTAAGAGGGAGAAAGTAGAAGAAATAGAGGAAGGGGATAATAAGTGTTAGGGTCATTCAGTGGACGTAGTGGTTAGAAACAGATAGATTTTTGAGGACGGTCAGGACACAAAAATAGAGAAGATAGTTGGAGGAAATGAGGATGAAATGAAATGCTCAGTTAGTGATTATAACTGTAAATGTGAATGGGCTAAGTTAGAACACATAGAACAGAAGCAGATAACAGCATGAATTAGAATCCAAAATCCAACCATGTAATTGCTCAAGAGACACACTTGGGACAGAAAGACTCCAGAAGGACTGGAGCAGAGTCCATTACGTTTCAACTGAAATAGAAAAGGGAAGGGTGGCAATAATGATCTCAGAAAAAGTAAAGGCAAAATTAAATCTAATTGAAAGAGACAATAGTGAAAACTTTATTTTGCTAATAGTTACCAAAGACAGTGACATAATAACAAAAAAATTTTACATCAAGTTTCTCTGATAAATGACTCCTTCCTCAAATACATAGGGAACAAAGTCAAATTTATAAAAACAATTTATTACCCAATTGATAAATGATCAAAGGGTATGAAGAGGCAGTTTTCAAAGAAGACATCAAAACTATCTGTATTCATATAAAAATGCTAAAAATCACTGTTCGTTAGAGAAAGGCAAATTAAAACAGCTCTGAAGTATCACCTCACACCCATAAAAAATGACAAATGCTGGAGGGGATTAGAGAAAAGAAGTACATTAACGAATTATTAGTGGGGTAGTGAAATGGTTCAACCATTGTGGAGAACAACCTGGAACTTTGCCCAAAGGACTATAAAACTGTCCATACCCATTGGTCCAGCAATACCACTCCTAGGTCTGTACCCCAAAAAGATCAAAGAAAAAGATGAAGGACCTATAAGTACACAAAATAATTATAGCAGCATTTTGTTGTTATGGTGGCTAAGAATTAAGAATTGAGGGGATGCTCATCAACTAGGGAATGTTTGAAGAAGTTGAAGCATATAGTTGGGATGAAGCACTATCATGCTTCATGAAAAGTCGAACGGGAAGGCATCAGAAAATAAATGGCAAGACCTATATGAACTAATGTAAGGTGAAGTGAATAGAACCCACCAATCTTTGTGCACACTAAAAGGATGTTTTAATGGTGAGTAACTCTGAAAGATTTGTCTCTTCTTATTAAGACAGTGATGCAAGACACTTTCAAAGGACTCATGATGAAAGACTGAAATCCTGTTCCAGAGAGAGAGAACAGATGAATTCTGAGTGCAAATTAAAGTATAATTTTCTCATGTTTTTTTTTTTTACTTTTTTACAGCAAGTGTATTACAGAAGTATGCTTTGCATGATTTCACACATCTAATTGATATATTATTTGTCTTCTGGGAGGGTGTGGAAGGTATGAGAAGGAGGGCAAAAATCTGGAACTCAAAATTTCAGAACATAAGATGTTATAAAGAAATAAATAATGATTATATCAAAAAAGAAGGAAAGGAGTAAAAATATAGGTAGGGGTTAACCGGGAGAAAATAGTGTTCTGAAAACCTAGGCTGCAGAGGTTAAAGAGAATGATGATTGAGAAAAAAACATTGAGAATTTTGCAAGCTCTAGTACTTAATCATCGTTCTTGAAAGTGTGATTTCCTTATAGGATCACCAAATTTATTGCTGAAAGGAACTATATATGCAATTCGTTCCAATCAATTTTCATTCTCAAAGAAGACTAAAATGACATCACTATGTTGGGGTCAAAGCATAATGTGTCCAGCTATGTCTAATCAGACTAATAACATGCTCAGAAGGTCCCACCCCAACTCAGTCACATATAGTCCATATGAACATTTGGAATGGGGATGTCTCTTAATTCATGAATCTCACATTTCCTTTGAGATACTGAAATTCTCCCCTGTTCATAGAACACAGTGCTTTCTTTGATGTGGGCATGCCATGCTGAGTTTTTAGTTGTTTTTTTTTTTGTTTTTTTTTTTTTTTGCTAATGTCTCCTATGTCTAACAATTGATTCCAAAGTTCTTTAGGGAGGTCTTACAAGTGTCCTTATATTGCTTCTTTGGACCTCCATGAAAGTGCTCACCTTCTGTAAAAGTCTTTTAGGCAATCATGTGTTTAACATTCCAACATTGTGGCCAGCACTTTGGAGTTGGGCTCTCTGCAGTAGAGTTTGATTCCTTGACAGTTCAACTCAAGAAAGGACCTCAGTGTCTGGTACCTTATCTTTCCAGGAGATTTTCAGAATCTTCCTAGGATTATGCAAATAGAAATCACTCAATTTCCTGGAATGGCACTGGTAGACTGTCCAGATTTCAAAGGCATATAAAATGAGGTCAGCTCAATGACTCCATAGACCTTTTGTTTGGTAGGCACCCTAATATGGCTTCTCTCCTACATTGTATTTAGGTAATGGAAGACAGTGTTGGTGATGAGGTCATGAGGCACCCAAATCTTCAGTAGTAAGCAACTTTTGCTCTTATTATCTCCAACTCCAATCCTCCCAAGGATTCCCTGTCATGTCTGATAGCCTGTGCCTAATCTGGCATTAAAGTTGTTCAGAAATATAAGCTTATCCTCTTTTAGCACATTGATAATGAGGATCTCCAGTCTTCATAAAACTTTTCCTTGACCTCATCAGGGTTTCTCCTGGTGAAAGCATACCCACTGATGATGGTGGCATCATGCTTTCTTACAAGGAGCAATCACATTATCATGAGTTTGCCATTCCCTTCTTTGGGGAGGTATACAAATTTGACAGCTAATTTAGTTTTGATTGCAAAACCTATACCAGCTTCATGGTGATCCTCATCAGTGTAGTCACTCTAGGAAAAAAAAAATAATCCACTCTAACTTTGATAAACTGGCCTTCATTTGCCAACCTTCCTTCATTTAGGTTATGTGATCCTTGCTATATAGCCCTGAAAAGTACACTACCAAGGTAAGTGTACTTATCGACAGCATTCAAAACTTCTCCATTTACTGTAACTGATCTTTCCAAGCATGGTGGTGGCTGAGGGAACACCTATGGTTTCTTGGTGTTAATTGTTAGGTCAAATTAGCACTAGCAGCAGAGAATTGTTCCATACTTTGTTGCATCTCAGCTACAGAGGCTGCATTGAGTGCACAATCACCTGTAAAGAGATAATCATGCACCAATACTCCCTCCACTTTGGTCTTGGCTTTTAGCCTTTTCAAGCTGAAGAATTTACAATCATTTGTAATGAGGCTGACACATACATTGCCAGAGTTAGCTCAGTGTTTCAAAGGCTCCAAAGGAAAGTATGGGAGAGAAGAGGTATTAGACTGAATACCAAACTGAAAGTCTACAGAGCTGTTGTGCTCACCTCATTGTGTATGCCTGTGAAAACTGGACAGTTTACAGCACCATGCCAAGAAACTGAATTGTTTCCATTTCAACTGTCTTGGGAAGATTCTGAACATTAGCTGGCAGGATAAGGTACTAGACACTGAGGTCCTTACTCAAACTAAACTGCCAAGCATTCAGATTCTGCTTCAGAGAGCACAACTCTGAAGGGCTGGCCACATTGTTCAAATGCGAAAAGTACACATGCCGAAAAGGCTATTTTATGGAGAATTCACAGAGGGTAAGTGTTCACATGGTGATCAGAAGAAGAGATACAGGGACACTGTCAAGGTCTCTCTTAAGATTGTGGGACATAGGAGATACTGGCACGGGACCACTCAGCATGATGTTTCTTTATCAGAGGAGGAGCAGTGCTTTATGAAAAAAGCAAAATTGAAACAACTCAAATGAAATACAGGATGTACAAATTTTATTTATATATATATATATATATATATATATATATAGAGAGAGAGAGAGAGAGAGAGAGAGAGAGAGAGAGAGAGAGAGAGAATGAATATGAGACAGAGTTGTATGAAGTTGCTGGCCTCACTATCTCTTCCAGAGTTATCAGAGTCCAGTGGAAAGACAAAAATCAAGATGACTGGTGATGGCTCTGGATGTGCTGGATGATCTTGGTATCTTTGATGCCTAACTAAACTGCTTCAGCTGCCTTCATGGCCATTGGAACAAAGTGTTCTTATTTACCCATTACCCTAAGGGAAGTCTTCACATGCTTGTGGTAAACACCCTTCTAACTCACTGATAAGTTTTCACCCCTTGTTTACCCTCAATTTTGTTTAGCCTATCTGTCAAGACACTTTACTGGGGGTGTGGCCACTGAATATATTAGAGTTTCTTGGAGCCACAGGAGACAGCTGGGTGAATTAAGTGGACACCAAATGTGGAAAGCAGCCCTGAAAAGGGCTCAGCAGCCCTCACACCAGAGATACTAGTCTTCCCTGAATTGCCCTCTGTCAACTGGCACACAGTTGGAGATGGAGAGTCTTGTGTAAGCAACAAAATGAGTGATGTAATTGGGTCATAGAGTTTTTGTAGGGGAGTATAAGAAGATTGGAAAGATAGGTGCATTGTTATATTCATTGCAGTTGCTACTATTTAGCTATGTAATTTCACATTAGATTGTGAGCTCCCTGAGGTCAGGGACTATGTTCTCTTTTTGTAAGCTCAGTACTGAGTACAGTGCCTAGCATGCAGTAGGCACTTAATAAATGTTTGTTGATTGAATGATTCCAAGTCCTTCAAGTTGTCACTACTCTCTCCTTTCTGAAATTATTTTGTATTAATTGTGTTCATGTTGTATACCCTCGATAGAGGGCAAGTGCCTTAAGGGCAGTAATCCTTCCTGTTTGTCTTTGCATCCTCTATGCCTAGCGCAGTAGGTACTTCATAAAAAGTACACCAAAGTAAGTTACACATTAGAACACATGGCCCAGCAAAATACAATTGTCAGTGGTAGAAATTAACACCTTCTATGGATAGAAAAAGATTCAGCTGGAGAGAAATTGCTCCCCCCCAACACTTTCTTCCTTGGAATAATTGCAAGAATGGAATAGTGAGCAGCAGATTATTCCTCTAACCCTGGTTCATGTTGAAGCCAGTGCACACTGCCCCTGTCTGCCCACGACAACGTCTATTCCTTCATTACACATCGGTCTCTTCTCTTTTAACAGCATATTTTGGGAGAATGACACTGGATTTGGTGTCAGAGGACCCGGAGTTGAAATTTTGACTATTTTCTTTTGTTTTTTTAACTTTTGTTTATTTTTAGTCGACATCATTCATTTCCATGAGATTTTGATTTACAAATTTTCTCCCCATCTTTCCCCTATCCCAAAACAGCCATCCCACTGTGTACTCTCTCCCCCAATCAGCTCTCATTCCTATGTCTTCCCCCATCATCCCTCTGACTTTCCAGTAGGGCAAGATGGATCTCCCTACTCCAGTACCTGTATATTTCCCTCCTTCCTAGTCGACCCCCCTCTTGTTCTATTCTCTACTTTGTCCCTGTCCCTTTACAGAAGTGTGTGCTTCTAACAACCCTCACCCCCAACCTGCCCTCCCC
>CM053588.1:99226059-99248242 GCA_028646515.1 Pseudochirops corinnae
ATATATATATATATACACATACATATACATATATACACATACATGCATACATATATATATGTATATACACACCAAAGATTCACTTTAAAATAAGTTTCTTTATGATTTATTATCAGTAAATGTTTGACTTATATATTTATTTTATATACCTATATACCTTGGGTGGAGTAAAAATTTCTTGGGTGAAAAAGTGTTATGAGTATATGAGTAGAAAAAGTTAAGAAACCCTTCTGTAACTGATAGCTCCATGTATAGATGGTGTGATGCTGACTAGTGTAAAACTCATGTTTCTTGGTGTCAATCGTTAGGCCAAAATTAACACATATAGCAGGAAATTGATCCATGCTTTGTTGTATCTCAGTCTCAGTGGCAGCATTGAGTGCATAATCTTCTACAAACAAAAAGTCATGCACCAACACTCCCTCCACTTTAGTCTTGACTTGTAGTCTTTTCAAATGAAAATGATTTCCCATCAGTGCAGTAGCTGACCTTGGTGCTGTTTTTGTCATCATTGAAGGCATCTGATAACATCACTGAAAATAGCATGCTAAAAAACATTGGAGCAAGCACATAGCCTTGCTTCACTTCACTGGTGACTGGGAAAGCCTGAAAGCATGAAGAATTATCCAGAATTCATGGAATATGCCATGGTGAAACTATTTTTCTCCTATGCTGATTGTTAGACCAATATCTTTTGCATGGCTATTGATCTCATTGAGTAACCTCAGAAACGTTCTATGGTTTGGTGCAATCTAGAAAATGTCAGAAACAAAGGGGAACATGTAAAGAACCTCATCATCTATAGGGAATCCCAATCAGGTAAGCAACAGGTATTTATTGTGTGCAATGCACAGCTTTGTGCTGGGACTACAAACAGAAAAGCTAAGTAGTTCCTACTGTCAAACAGCTTATATTATATTAAGGAGGCAACAGATCTGTACAAAATAGACACAAGGTAACTTTCAAGGGGAGTATGTTAACACCTGAGATTGGGATTGATAAAGCTTTCATGTTGAACGTTGCACTGAAATTGATTCTTGTCAAAAACTAGAGATTCTAAGAAAGTTTTGTAAAGCCGAGTATGAGCAGTTTTCCAGAGCACTGCTGCTGTGAACAGCTTTAAGGTTCTGATCACATAGTATAGTGAAATCTCTATTTATTCAGCTGTAAATTAAAGCAAAACATTTACAGAAACCAAAGTACAGCATTCACAATGTTACAAAATAACAAGTTATCACTAAAGTAACCACATATTTTTTACCAAAGTGGCCACATAGTTTTAAACAAAAGTTATCATTCAGTAAGTCCTTAATTCAATCTTGAGGAGGAAACCTCCCTAAGAGACACAAAGTACAAAGGACAAAATTCTCCACCCCTAGGTCACAGTAGATCATGATCTCCTCAGCCAGCAGTAAGTACTGGAGAAGAGGTCTTTTCATCATGACTGAAAGCTGGCTCTCATATTCCATATTTCCTCTTTCATGGCCCCAGCTCCTGCTTGAATCTACCCAACTCTTACATGGATTCAAAGGGAGGCAGCTCTCAGCTCTTTGTGCAACTCCTCATCCAGTTCCTCATCCAGTTCCTTGTCCAGTTCCCATTCCATATTGAAGCTTACGGCGACCAGTGCACCCCAAGTCCTTCAGAGTTTCTGTTTCTGGAAAAACAAAGCTTAACAGAGCCAAAACAACATTCATTCACATTGCTGGCATCATCAACAATTCACTTTCTGCCTGTGAAATCAACACAGACCCACAAAGTCTGAGAACTCAGTACAAATTGTCAGTATAGTCCCAAGGCCTCCAAAACCCTCCTCCAAGACTTCTGTAAACAGACAATAAAAAATCCTCTTTCAGAGCTTGTGGTAAGGCCCCAGGGTTTCTGCACAAAGTATTACAAACAGAAATCAACACAGACAGAACAGACAGAGTGCTGGGATATCACAAGTTTTCTCCTTCTCAACTCTGCCACCACAAGTGTTCTTTTATCAGTGCTGTTCTTTCCTAACTTGGGCTTCTCTTTATATATGGTCATTAGCTCCTCCCTCTTCCACTCTTTCCTGTTGCATCAGCAAGTTCCCCCCACTATGGAGGTGACAAGTTCTGTTTCTTAACAAAAACTTCATATAATCATGAGAGAGGCTTAAGAGAAACTTGAACTTAAACAAAGTGCTAAATAATTTAATAGCTAACACAAGGCTGTAAGTTCTTCTTTGTTGTCCCTTACAAGTTTCCATTTGGATTATTTGTCTGATATCCTCTAATATAGCAGCAAAAAAAAAAATGAAACGTTTACTTGAGTGTGTCTTCCTGTTTTATTTCTCAAGTCTTATTTATAGAGGTTAACTAAGTCAAATTGCCTCTGTGGTTGCATCTATCACAGAGACTTTTATGAGTTTAACAAATGCTAAAAAAAAATTAGACCTTTTGTGGTCTGAAACTTTTCATCAAATGTCTAATATTTTCAACTATAGAAATTCTATTTTCATTGAGTATTCTACTTAGAAATGTATAGTTTACACTCACAAAGATTTTTTAGAAGTGTTAAAGTAGGCATGTTGTTCAGTAATTATTGCTTTCCTCTCCAACACATGTTTATTTTTTTTGGGGGGGGTGGTAGAACTAAATAATCACTTATTTGATTTTTTACTTAAGTCTTTTAGAATTTTCTTTTGAGATAACATGGAAATTCGTCACTCAGAATTCCCAAAATTATGTTAGCCTTAGCACTTTTTTTTCCCCCATTCTGTGTGTACTTTGGTCTGGATACTTTTTCTTTCTTCATCTTTTTAGCACTATTTCAGCTTCCAAATGTGATTAATACCTTCATAGTACCTTTTCTCAGGTACTGTATATTCCCATAAGTATTCTCTCTGGAACTTAATTTGAATTTATCTGTATATGTTTTTTGTTTAGTTTTTTATTGTACCTGTTTTATTTTTCAGTCATATCCCATAGTGGTTGAATGTAGGGGTTCAGGTATTGCTCTCTTCTCTCTCTCTCTCTCTCTCTCTCTCTCTCTCTCTCTCTCTCTCTCTCTCTTTCTCTCTCTCCCTTTCTCTCCCACACATAGTAAAATGCCTTTTGACAAAGCAGTTGGTTGATTGGAGCTGAAAAGTTTGCTATATAAATTCTGACAGTCTGTTTTATTATATCATCTGATCTTCTCAACAACCCTGAGATGTAGGTCCTATTATTATTATAATTTTTGCAGATGAACAAATTGAGAAAGAGAGAGATTGTGAATTAACCAGGGTCAAACAGCTAAGAAGTATCTGAGGCTAGATTGGAAATCAATTCTTCCTGATTTCATGCCAAGTGTTGTATCTACTCACTACTGAGCTGCAATTGTCTGCATTTCTTTCACTTTCACCCTAAAAAGTAGAAGAGAACAGAGTCTGCAAACAAGGACAATGTACTTAAGTTTAATTCTTGAAACAATTTTGGAGCAAATTATTAAGTGGATGTTTATGGGCACTAAGAAAGGGAAATATAGCGATCACTAAAAATTAACATGACTTCATGAAGAAAAGGACGTGCCATATCAGACTGATGTAATTTTGGCTTTTGATGGAATAATTAGAGTGTCAGAATATGGGCATGTTTAAAATGCATAATTGGATTTCAACAAAGTAATTAACAAAGCTTTTCATTCCATACTTCATATAGGTTGAGATTATGTAGTTTAGATTATAAATTGGTAAAACAGATTTGGAATTGGTTGAATGGCCAGGCCTAAGGATTCCTTATACATGATTCAATGTCAGCCTTGAAGGAGATCTCTAGTGGGGCCCCAAGTATCTACAATTGATACTTTTCTATTCTATGATGTGAAGAATAACTTGGATAGAAATCTAGATGGTATGCTTGTCAAATTAAGGCATGACATTACCTTGGAGGAGTATTAGCATGTTGGGTGGTTATAAAGTTTGATATAAAAATAGAAAGCCTTGACAAGCTAGAACAATGAACTGAATTTTTAAGTATATGACAAATAATAGTGATAAATTATTCTTGACTTCCAATAAAAAATAACTTTACAAATATAGGACAGGAAAAGTGTGGCTAGAAATCAATTTTTCTAAAATGATTTGGGGATGATACTAAATTGTAAGTTCAATATACACTAGATGATAATATGGAAGTATAACATCGAAGCTAAAAAACTGATGCTATGTTATATCACTTTAAAAAAAAACCCACAAAGGCCATAATGTCCTAAATGGGAGAGGAAATATTTCTGTTTTGCCTTACCTTGGTCAGGATGCACATGTAGCTTAAGCGTTAAGGTACCATATTTTAAATACTGTCTGCTTCATTAAAACTTAAGATCATTAAGGTCAGGTACTTTTTTTCCCTTTGTATACTCAGTGCTTAGTACAGGGTCTAACATATATTAAAAAACTTAAATGTTTGATCATTAATTAATTGAAGAAATAGATATATAAACTTGAGTAAATCTAGAAAAGCATGACTAGGAGAGCAACAGCAGTGAAGAACATGCCACATGCAGAGCAGTTGAGAGAACTAGAGAAAGGGAACATAGAGAAGACATGGCAACTGGTTTGCAGAATCTTTAGGACCTTCATATGAATCTTCGTATGACCCTCAAAGACAGAAGGAACAATGAGCATAAAAGGGGTGACAAACATGGGCTTAATGTAAAAAAAAAATAGAGCTATACAAAAGTAGAATGAGTTGCTTTTGAATGTAGTAGATTCATTCTCATTGAGTATTTTCAAGTCACTAAATATTCAGGAGGAGAATATCCATTTGTTCTAGATGTTTTAGAGGGTAAGTATAAGCTGTGCCTCTGAACTCCATTTCTGTTTTTAAGTTCTGCAGTTCTATTTGTTGTCCTTTTCCATTTACCAATAATTTTTTATCATGGACTATCTTAATTAGGATGCCTGTTGTCCAGACTATCATATGCAGTTGGATAAACAGCACATTGAGTTTTCTTTCATCATATATCTTGGAAATATAATACACATGGACAATTAGTTGCATGTAAGATTGAATCGGAAAAGATGTCTTGGGTTTCTTTTGGCAAATTATGCCTCAAATGCTATGGTTTCAAGTTGTTCCTTTACACAAGAGACCATCTTTTTGACATCAACATTCTCATAGGGGCATCTAGGTAGTGTAGTAGATAGAGTACTGGGACTGGACTCAATAAGAATTAAGTTGAAATACAGCCTGACATTTAATGTCACTATGTGACTCTGGGAAAGTCCCTTAACCTCTGCCTCCCTCAGTTTACTCCTTTGTAAAATGGAGATAATTATAGTATCTATGTTGTAGGATTGTTTGTGGAGATCAAAAAAGGTATTATTTGTGAAGTGTTTAATACAGTGCTTAACACATACATAGTAGAAACTATGGAGATGCATTTTCTCTTCCCTTCTTCTCCCCTTCATAGTGATGGCTGTGAATCATGGTTCATAATCCTTATAAAATTAAAATTGTTGGTGACCCAAAAAGGCAATGGATATGTTGTGGGCCTATATAGACCATAATATTTTGCAAGAGATGATTTATTAAGAAATCATGTGAAATACGCTATCCTGTCAATATATAATTTGAAAAGGAGGTGAGATGTTCACAAAACAAAAGTCAGGGTTAATAGCTGAACAATTTTAGTGATTCTCTGGGAAAATAAGAACGATAAAAGTTCTAAATGGAGGCCTCTTTGGCCTGTAGACAATTTATCGAGAACTTAGGAAGGTAATTACATTAAAGGAAGAGGTATGATTGTAGTCTGTTCTACTGGAAGGAGTAGCTGCATTAATGAGTTCATGGATCCATTTCAGTATTGAAGATTATTATTGGACATAAAGTAATGTGAATGAAAGAGTATGGATGCTTTAGAGAAAATCACTAGTGCGACTGAAAACAGAATGAGGATCTCTTATTACTGTTAAGCTGGCCAATGATGCTTCATTTCAGAAGCTTATTTTGAAAAAAAAAAATGTCCCAATGAAACTTAAGAACGCTTCTCTTTTTTTACTTTTTTTTTTTTCAGAGGAGAGGGCAATTGGTGTCTTTAAGTGACTTGCTCAAGATCACATGGCTTGTTTTTTGTGTTAAGTGTCTGAGGCTGGCTTTGAACTCAGGTCTTCCTGATCCCGGGACCTGTGCTCTATTCATTGTGCCACCTAGCTGCCCCAAGAACCACTCTCTTGAGTTAAAACTGAAATTTGAAAAAAAAAACAACTTATATCCTACTTAATTAAGCATAAAATTGAATGTCTCTGCAGTGCTCAGAAAGATTCAAAAAGAGAAAGAAAGAAATGAAGAGATGCAAACAGGGGCCAAATAATGAAATTATTTTAGTCAGACAGAGGTTCCCTTAAAAATAAAACTAGTTCTGAATAGATTCTGTGTAGATAGGGTCCTACCCATGAAGCCATAACTGGCTACCCAATTTAAAGACTTCAAGTCAGGGATACCTCCAGAGGAGTTCTTCATTGCTTGGCAAGGTGAGATATAGTGTGATTTAGTAGAATAAAAAGAAAAAATGCAAGGGCAGGAGAAGGAAACCCTAGATGTGGCTGATATTTAAGGGAGAGCAAGATGCATATGACCATGGTACTTCACTTGTAAAAATAACAGAGTGCAAGGGGGACAAGATGATCCCTAAGGTTCTGTCTCACTCTAAACTCTATGACCCCATAGTATGACAAACTAGCTTTAAAAAAAGTTGTCTTAAGAAGCATATCAATGAGGCATCAGTATTAAGCATAACGAAAGTGTTAATCTCAAGGAACTCTGCCATGCTTAAAGCACATTGAGGATATTAGCTTTTTTTTTTTCTAAACTACATTATAAGAGTAGCATTAACAAGCTGAGGTGTGAAACTATTGTCATGGAGAATAGTTAAAGGAATGGTATCTGCCCTCAGGAGAAGAGGAAACTCAGAGGGGGCATGGGAACTGTTTTCAAGGTTTAAGTCTTATCAGAGGCAAGAAGGATTAGAATTGCTCTACTTAACCCCCAAAGTAGAATTAAGACCAATGCATAGAAGGAGAATGAGGAACAGAGGGAACCATATAAGAATATTTTAATACAATTCTATAAAAGTTAAATTGCCTACCTTAAAAGGTAGTGAGTTTCCTGCCACTAAAACTATTTAAGCAGAAGATGGATAGTCACTTGTTAGAAATGATGTGAAAGGAAAACATTGCATGAAGAGTTGCACCAGCTGAAATATGAGGTCCCTTTGAACTGAAATTCTATGATTTTATGAAATGTTGGTCATATGGAACCTGAATGAGAGTGGACTCAATCCAACCCATCACCACTATTGAAAAACATAATGCTCATAGTCTTTTGGTAATAGATCACAGAGGATATTTAACTTAATAAAATAATTGTTTTTCAAGAGATTTCACTAACCATCCAGATCAACTTAAATCTGTAAAAGAATTTGCAGTGTGATAAACTTGACAAATGGTCCTCTAGCCTAAAATTAAAAACCAACAATGAGAGGATATTAAGACTATGCTACATATTTATGGATACAGGATTGCTTATAAAACTTCTATAGCCATCACCAAGCAGTGAGGTGGGATAGTGGAAAGTGTGCTAGATCTGAAATGAGAAAGACTTGAGTTCAAATCCACCTTCTTACATTGACTGTCTGAATCTTTGAAAATCACTTTTCTTCTGTAAGTTTCTTATCTGTAAAATGAAGAAAAGAATAGATCTGCCTCCAAGAGTTGTTAAGATAAAATGCTTTGAAAACCTTAAAGTGATAGTATCATCATCATCATTATAACCATTATGAGTTTATTTCTTTATATTTGCTTTATCACTGCACCAAGACTGATGAATTTTCATGAAAACGTAACACATAAATCTCACCACTTCTTTCCAGAAAGAAAATTATACTCTCTGAAGTGAATCTTTAGATCCATTTGTTAATATTTTCTTTTCTTTTCTTTTTCTTTTTACTGTTATAGCAATGGAGTGACTCCGCTGTCAAAACAGTAATGTTCACTTATTTTATTCCTTTTAATTTAGATTCAAGAAATTAAGAGCAATGTCTGCCTTGTAGCTAACTAGTAAACATATTTTCTTTGGTTCCAACATCACTGATTTTATCAATAAATATTACATCAACAAAGTTTTCACCTCGTATCTGCACAGTGTGAGAAATCCAAATTAAAGAAACAGTTTGGTGCGTTAAATAAATATATATTATACTCTGCAGAATTCCAAATCAGATAATTCTATGGTTGGAATGGAGATTGGAGGCAATCTTCTCTAATTTCTATTTAAGAAGTAATCTCATCCATAGAATTCCCAAAAAGGAGTCAATGAAACCTTGATATTCAGAACTGAGGATGTTGAGGATCAGTGGAGAGTCTATAAAAGATTTGATAAGGCTGGTCATTGATTGGTCCCCTCAGGCTTAGATGTGAGTGCTGAGGAAAGGTAAAGGAGATCAGGAATTCTCAGAGTTCTGAAGTTGAGAAGACTAGGTAGATTTTCTCAAGAGAACTGTATGATTCTTTTATCCAGGACTTAAGGACCTGAGGCTGCTGATCTTTTCTCTTTTTCCCAGTATCCTTCTAACCACCCTTACCTCTTCCCATCCCTACAACCCACTTTACATATTTTCCCAATCAGTTACCTGGCTTACACACAAAATAAAAAAGAAATGAAACAAAAGAAAATAAAATGTCATTTCAGAACAATTTGAGCACTCTACTCAGCCTATATAAAATGTTGTTCTTTCTCTAGGAAATTTAAAAAAAATATAGATTCATTTATTTATTTCTTCAAGTAGCTTTTATTAGAGGAAGAGTATGCACAAAATCATATTATAAGTTATTTCAGGGTTTGACTTTTTATTGGCTTTTTTCTTCTTTTTTATGAATAATATTTTATTTTTCCCAATTACATGGAAAAAATATTTTTAACATTCATTTAAAGAGATGCTGAGTTTTAAATTTTTGCCCTCTTTATCTCCTCACCTCTCCTTGAGAGAGCAAGCAAAATGAAATAGGTTACAATTGTTCAATCATGCAAAACATATTTCCGTGTTGATCATTTTGTGAAAGAAAACACAGAACAAAATGACATAAAAATTAAGAAAGTGAAAAATATTATGCTTTGATCTATCTTAAAATTCCATCAGTTTTTTTCTTTGAAGGTGGATAATTTTTTATTTTTTGGTCATGAGTACTTCGGATCAGTGTATTGCTAAGAATATCTAAGTAATTCATAGTTAATCATAGAACAAAATTATAGTTACTGTGTATAATGTTCTCCTAGTTCTATTCACTTTATTTTGCTTCAGTTCATGTAAGTCTTCCAGCTTTTTTCCACTAAAACCATTCTACTTGTCATTTCTTATAGCACAATAATATTCAATCACAATCATATATCTCAATTTGTTCAGTTATTTCCTAACTGATGAGAATTCAATTTCCTGTTCTTTGTTGTCACACACACATAGAAAAAAAAAATACTATAAATATTTTTTGTACAAATAGGTCCTTTTTTTTTCCTTTTAAAAACATCTTTGGGGTATAGATTTTGTAGTAGTATCGCTGGATCACAGAGTATGTACAGTTTTATAGCCCTTTGGACATAATTCCAAATTGCTCTCCAAAAGGTTTAGATCAGTTTACAACTCTACTTACAATGTATTAGTGTCTCAATTCCCTCCAAAATTTATGATTTTCCTTTTCTCTTATATTAGAGAATATGATAGGTGTGAGGTGGTACCTCAGAGTTGTTTTAATTTACATTTCTCTAATCAATAGTGATTTAGAACATTTTTTCATGTGATTATAGATAGCTTTGATATCTTCATCTGAAAACTGCCTGTTCATATTCTCGACCACTTAACAAATGGGGAATAGCTCTTATTTTTATAAATTTGACTCAGTTCTCTATATGTTTGAGAAATGAGCCCTTTATGACAAAAAATTACTGTAAAAATTTCCCTAGCTTTCTGCTTCCTTCTAATCTTGGTTGCATTGATTTTGTTCATGTAATACATTTTTAATTTAACATAATCAAAATCATCCATTTTACATCCCATATTGCACTCTATCTCTTGTTTTGTCTTAAATTTTTAACTTATTAATATATCTGACAGATAAAATGTTTCATATTCCCTTAATTTGCTTATGGTATCACCCTTTATGTCTAAATCATGTACCCATTTTGACCTTATGTTGGTATATCGTGTGACAGGTTAGACTATTTGTAGTTTCTTCCATACCCTTTTCTAGTTTTCTTAGCGTTTTTTTTTTTTTTTTAAAAATAGTGATTTCTTGTTCCAAAAGCTTATATCTTTGGTTTAACAAATATTAGTTTACTATGGTCATTTGCTACTATGTCTTGTCTACCTAATCTGTTCTACTGATCTGTCATTCTATTTCTTGTCCAATACTACTTTGTTTTGATGATCATTTTATAATTCAGTTTGAGATCATTGATCATTTTACTTCACATTCTTTTTTCATTAATTCCCTTAATATTCTCAACCTTTGTTCTTTCAGATGAATTTTGTTATTACCTTCTTCTAGGTCTACAAATACATTTTGGTAGTCTGATTAGTATGACACTGAATAAGTAAATTAATTTAGGTAGAACTATCACTTTTATTATATTGTTTCAGCCTATCCATGATCAATCAATTAATGTTTTCCCAGTTGCTTGGATTTGACTTTATTTGCATGAAGAGTTTTGTAAGTGTGTTCTTATTATTTCTAGGTTTGTCTGGGCAGGTAGACTCTCAAGTCTTTTATATTATATAAAGTTATTTTAAATGGAATTTCTCTTTCTGTTGGTAATATGTAGAAAATCCAATAATTTATATGGATTTGTTATATATCCTGCACATTTTAGCATAATTATTTAAACTAGTTTTTAATTGATTCTCTAGGATTCTTTAAGTATACTACCATATTTTCTGCAAAGAGTGGTAGTTTTGTTTCCTCTTTGCCTATTCTGTTGCTGTGAGGGAAGGGCCACTGTTCCAAGATCCTTGTGTTAGGATCTGGGGCCTGATTGCTGGCCTGTGCAAGAGGAGTATAGTGACTTACTCTTCATCAACTATGAAGTGGGCATTCCTTTCTTCTTCTTGTCATTGCAAGAATATCAATGGAACATGTGTATTGCTTATAAATTATTTAATACATTCATCATATGACCTGTCCATCTTCTCTTTTTATCATGTTTATTTGATAATATTTTTACTTTGATTCTTTTTCCCAGTTGGTGTAGCGGACAGAGTACTGGCCTTGGAAGCAGGAAGATGAGTTCAAAACTCATCTCAGATGGTTAATAATTTTAATGGTTTGGACCATTTATTTTATCTCTCTCATATTCAGTCTTCATCTTAGAAATGTGAAAAATAATAGGACTTACCTCACAGGGCTGTGTGAGAACCAAATTTGCACTATGCAAACTTTGACAGCTCCACAAATAGTTGTTGTCAATATCATAATCATTTTCATTGTCATCATCACTAGCATCATGATGATCATGATCATGATCATGATCATCCTCATCATTTTCTATATATCATGCACTCCTCACTTTTTTAGAGGAGTACTTTTAAAAGTTCTTTGGGTAATGTGGTATTCTATGACTCAGAAATACAATAACAGTGGCATACCATTAACATAAAAAGATGGGTCTTTGTTTCAGGGAAAAATTTGGGGTCTCTAAAAAAGCTTTGAAATTTTCCCAAGGCATCTCAATGCTTTTTCTTCCTGTTTAATGACAGCATTATTAGTCTCTGCCTTTATGCCTTTTTACTGGTCATCCTCTATTCCTGGAAAGCTCTCTCTCCTCTCTGAGACTTTTGCCATCTTCTACTGAACTTTGCATATATCTTTTTGGTGTAGAGGTATTTATACATCTCTATCATTAAAATATGAGCTTCTTAATAGCAGAATAGTGATTTTCCTTTTGTCACCAGCATTTAGAATAGTGCCTAGTGTATCGTATACACATAGATGGACCAGAATTCTGTGCCTAAGTTATTATTTATTTGCCATGTCTAAGATTGACCTATATTGCTATAAATCTATCTATCTATCTATCTATCTATCTATCTATCTATCTATCTATCTATCTACCAATCTATCTATCCATCCACCTATCTACCTATTTACCTACCTATCTATTTGTTTTTCTATCTATCCCAAGATGTTCTCAAGTTTATTGATATGTCTACACATCATAATTGTGACAACAGACATTCTTTCTATAATTGTTTTTTCACTTGTGGATACTTAAGCCAAATTCCTTTGAACTTTATGGATCCTGCACTGGAAGTTCTGTAGTGTTCTGGGAATCGATACAAGCAGAACAAGGCTACCTGAACGCAGAAGTACCTGGAGGAGCTCACTTTCTATAATGAATTCCCCTTCAACTTTGGTTCTAAGCTAGATCTTCTTCATGAATACCTCCATCAATACCTCTACTAAGTATATACTTTACTACCATTGTGAACACACACAGACACGAGTATATGTACATATGTGTGCATACACATATTCATATACATGCATTATGTGTATTATATGCACATAAACATATATGTTGTATTACATAACATATATACATATACACGTACATATTTATTTACATACATACATACATACACATACAGATACACACACAAATACATGTAATGAAATTCAAGATCCTTGGAGCCAGAGTTGGTCTCTAACCTGTGGCTGGCCAGAGCCAAAGAAAACAAGCTAGATACAGGAGAGTAAGGAATCAAACAGAAGATTAAATTCAAAGTGAGAAAAATGGCTTGCAAGCAAAGACACGTGCTGGAGCCTAATTGGGGGAGCCTGAGACAGTGTAGGGAGATCTCAATGCCATACCAATAACTGTGCAGGGAAGCTGTAGCCTTGACAAGGATGAGTAATAGTAATAATGTGACCAGTTTCATTCATAGCAGGGTTCAGAGAACAAAACAGGGATAGAATAGGTGCTTGTTGGAGCTCAGAGAGCACTTGGAGCTGGGCAAAGCAATAATTATGTTAAACAACTTTGAGATTTTGCTGTGGATGAGATAATCTAGACCAGGGGGTGGGGAGTCTGTGGCCTCAGGGCCACATATGGCCTTCAACATCCTTCAGTGCAGACTTTTGACTGAGTCCAAGTTTTATAGAACAAATCCTTTTATTGAGAGAATTTATTCTGTAAAGTTTGGATTCAGTCAGAGAGCTGCACTTGAGAACCTAAAGGCCTCTATGTGGCTTTGAGAATGCAGGTTCCTCACCCCTGAGAAAAGAAGGTAAGTGTAAAGGATTGTTGTTATGCCAAGTTCAGGGCACAACCTTTCTGCGTCTTACCTCTTAAAAACAGGGTGTTTCCTAATATCTTGACAGGGCAAAATTTGCATCTTTAAACATTTTTACATCACTTAAAGAAAACAACAGATGAATGAATTGGGCAAATAATTTTTAAGAAGCTGGAAGAAGAACAAAATGATAATTGGGATTGATAATCCCCAATTAAATCCTAAAATGAAGATCCTTAAAATAAAAAGAGAAATTAATAAAACTGAAATAAAAATATTGAATGAATAAAAGAATAAGCTGTTTTTATTTTTAAAAAGATAAACCATTGTTTCATTTGTTTAAAAAAAGCTAAATTACTAGTATTAAAAATGAAAAGGGTAAATGCAACATCACAGAAGGTGAAATTAAAGCAATTATTTTAAGCTATTTTGCATAATTTTGTGCAAATAAATCTGGTGATCTAAGTGGAAAAATCAATATTTATGAAAAATATATAAATTGTTAAGATTAACAGAAAAGGAAATAAAATGTTTAAATAATCCTATTTTAGAAAAATAAGTTGAGTGAGACATACATATGCTCTGTAAGAAAAAAAAATGCCCAAGGTCAAATGGGTTCACAGGTGAATTCTACCAAACATTTAAAAATAATTAATTTCAGTACAATACAAACTATTTGCAGAAAAATTAGGAAAGGGGTCCTACTTAATTCTTTTTTGACACTTTGGTGAGAAACACCAGTGTGCCAGAGCTTATGGTGGCTGTAGAGAGGATGCTGTCCTCAGATCTCTGACAATATTTGAGAAAACCCCAGCAATTTGGGACACAGCTCTCTCTACTCTGGAAGCAGAGTTGTACTGTGGTAAAGAGCTCAAAAGTCAAGTAATTGGCTGGCAAGAGGAACAAGCAGAGGAAATGCAATCAGATAATAGAATCTTCATTTTTTTGGGTGCAAAATGGATCAAAACATGGAACCAGAAGAAGACAACAAATTCAAAACTCCTATATCAAAAGCTCCCAAGAAATATATGAATTGGTTGCAAGCCATGGAGGAGCTCAAGAAGGATTTTGAAAATCAAGTAAAAAGAAGCAGAGGAAAAATTGGGAAGAGAAATGAGAATGATGCAAGAAAATCATGAAAAGCAAGTCAACAGCCTCCTAAAAGAGACCCCAAAAATACTGAAGAAAATAACACCTTAAAAAATAGACTAACTCAAATGGCAAAAGCGTCCCAAAAAGCTAATGGGAGAAGAATGCCTTAAAAATTCAAATTAGCCAGATGGAAAAGGAATTTCAAAAACATACAGTAGAGAATAATTACTTCAAAATTAGATTAGAGGAAATGGAAGCTAACAACTTTATGAGAAATCAAGACACCATAAAACAGATCCAAACAACTGAAAAAATAGAAGATCATATGAAATATCTCATTGGAAAAACCACTGGCCTGGAGAATAGATTCAGGAGACATAATTTTAAAAGTATTGGATTACCTGAAAGTCAAGATAAAAAAAAATAGCCTAGAAATCATCCTTCAAGAAATTCTCAAGGAAAATTGCCCTGATATTCTAGAACCAGAAGACAAAATAGAAATCAAAAGAATTCACCAATAGCCTCTTGAAAAAAATCCCCAAAAGAAAACTCCTAGGAATATCATAGCCAAATTCCAGAGTTCCCATGTCAAGGAGAAAATATTACAAACTTTCAGGAAGAAACAATTTGAGTATTGTGGAAACACAATCAGGGTAACAGAAGATCTGGCAGCTTCTACATTAAGGGACCTAAGAACTTGGAGTATGATATTCTGGAGGTCAAAGGAGCTAAGATTAATCCCCTACCAAGAATCCCCTAACCAGAAAAACTGAGTATAGTGCTTCAGGAGAAATATGGTCATTTAACGAAATACAGTACTTTCAAACATTCTTGATGAAAAAAGCAGAGCTGAATAGTAAATTTGACTTTCAAATATAAGAAGCAAGAGAAACGTAAGAAGGAAAATGGGAAAAATAAATCATAAGGAACTTATTAAAACTGAATTATTTATATTCCTACATGGAAAAAATGATAATTGTAACTCATTAGACTTTTCTCAGTATAAGGATAGTTGAAGGGAATATATATGTGTGTGTGTGTGTACATATACACACATACATACATACACACATATATATGTATTTATAGGAGAGTATATGTGTATATAAATATATATGTGAATGTGGGCATATGTATGTTCATATATACATAAACAGAGGGCACAAGATGAGTTGAATAGGAAGGGATGATATGTCAAAAAATAAAATGAAGAGGTGGGAGAGGGATATAATGGGAGAAGGAGAAAGGGAGAGACAGAATATGGTAAATTATCTCATATAAAAGAGGTAAGAGAAAATTATTACAATGGAGGGGAAGAGCAGGAAGATGAAAGGGAATTGGTCAATCTTACTGAATTTGGGCTTAAGGAGGGAATAACATACAAACTCAATTGGTATCTTACCCTACAGAAATGTATGGGTGAAGGAGATGAGGAGATGATATAAGGGAGAGCATATTGGGGTAGAGGGTAATTAGAAGCCAACACTTTTGTAAAGGGACAGGGTTAAAGTAGAAAATAGAATAAGTGAGGGGCGGGATAGGATGGAGGGAAATATAGTTAGTCTTTCACAGTATAACTACTATGGAAACATTTTGTATGGCTACACATGTACAACCTATATAGAATTACTTGTATTCCCAGGGGGGGTGGGTGAGGAGGAAAGAAGGGAATGAATCTGGAAATCTAAGTTTTAAAAACAAAGGTTAAGAAAAAAACTAGAAAGAAAGTGTAGGAAGCATTATCTGCAGTGGGGATCACAAGAGACCTTGACAACAAGACTGCATGTGAAACAAAGATGCCCTTATGACTATTACTCAGTATGTGCTAGGAATACTAGCTACAGTACTAAAAGAAGAAAAATTAATTGAAGGAATTTGAATAGGCAGCAAGGAAACAAATCAATCAATGTTTGAAGATGATAGAATGGTATCCTTAGAGGATGCTAGAGAATCAACTGAAAAAAAAAATTAGTTCAAATAATTACCAACGTCAAAAAATTTCCAAGACATAAAATAAATCTACATAAATTATCAGAATTTCTATCTAACATCTCACACTATGTAGCAAGATAAGGTAAAAAAAAATGATACATGGTTTATACATAAAGGGTGATATAATCAAATTAGGGGAGCATAAACAATTTTTACCTGTCAGATTTATGGATAAGGTAAGAGTTAATGACTAAGCAAGAGGTAATTGGCTATAGAAACAAAAATCTATAATTCTGATTACATTAAATTAACAGGTTTTACATAAAGACCAATGTAACTAAAATTTGAAGGAAGGAAAGAAAATGGGGAAAAATTATAATGAGTTTCTCTCACATAGACTTTGTTTCTCAAATATATAGAGAATTGAATCAAATATATAAAAATATGTGTCATACCCCAATTAATAAATGGTCAAATGATATGAACACAGGCTGCTTTCTGAAGAAGAAATCAAAGCTATCTATAATAATATAAAATTCTCTAATTCACTATTGAATAGAACTTAGAAAATTAAAAGGTTCTGAAATACCACCTGACACCCATCAAATTAGATAATATGACAGAAAAATAAAATGTTGGAGATGTGGAACTATTTTCACACTAATGCATTGTTGATGGATTTGTGAAATAATTTAACTGTACTGGAGAACAATTTGGAACTCTTCCCAAAGGGTTAAAAAACTTTGACCCAGCAATGGCGCTACTAGGTCTATATTCCAAAAAGATAAAGAAAAAGTGAAAAGACCAAAAAGAGAGAAATATTTGTAAATGTATAGAAATATATACACATATTTAAATATGCATGCACACATGCATACATACATAGACACAAATATATACATACATATATACATATACACATAAACATATACATAGATACATACACATACACATACATAGTGGTGGCAAAGAATTGGAAATTAAGGGAATTCTCATCAATTGGGGAATGTCTGAACAAATTTTGGTATATGATTGCTATGGAATACTATTTTTCCATAAGTAATAATTAGCAGATTGCTTTCAGAACAACTTGGGAAGACTTACATGAACTGATGCAAAGTGAAGTGAGCAGAAATAGGAGAACATAATTCACTGTAATTACAATACTGTATGATGATACACTGTGAAAGACTTAGTTACCCTGATTAATATAATGTTTCAAGACAATTCTGAAGGACTCATGACAAAATATACTATCCGTGACTAAAAAAAGAACTGATTGAGTCTGAATGAAGATTGAAGTGTAATTTTTCACTTTTTTTCCTCTTTTTGGCAATATCACTAATATGGACATATGTCTTAAAAGATTTCACATATATAATTAATATAGCTTTTTTTGCTTTCTCAGTGGCTAGAGAAGGGAGGACAGAGGGAGAGAACAAAGAACTTAAAACTAGTTTTACAAAAGGAATGTTAAAAAAATAAATGTTAAACAGGGAAAAAGAACAAACTTAAGGACTTACTATGGGCAAGGCACTATACTAAACACTATAAATATTTTCTCTTTTGAAAAAAATTTTTTTTCTCATCTGATCCTCACAAAACCCAGTTTGATGGGTGCTACTGTGTCGATTTTTGTATTGAGGAAACTGAGACTGACAGAAGCTACGTGGTTTGCTCCAGGGACACATACTTAGTAAGTATCTGAGACTGGATTTGACCTAGGGCTTTTTTTTTTGTGATACTTTAGGCACAGCATTTTGTCCACTGTTCCACTTAGCTGTGCTTTTAGCACATCTATATTAATAACACTTTCACTACCTAATTGATGTCTATTTAGTATTGTTATGAGATGAGGTTTTTTTTTTTAGTAAAGATTAAATCTTTAAAATTAATGTTATCATTTTAACTGATGTTGGGATTCAGTATCTCAGATTCATGGACTCTAAGAACTGGAGAGCCAAAAGGGACCTATGAGGTCATTTAGTAACATTTATCTTATCTTTATGTATTAAATGATCCAACAACAACATACCTGACAAGAGGTAACACAGGTTTTGCCTAAAGACCTCATCTCAATTGAAGGGGAACTTGCTACCTATCAAGACAGGTCATTTCATTTTTTAATTCTATGATAATTTATGTTACCATAAGTTACAAAACAAATAAAAAAAATCCACCTGTTAGTTCCTCAATCCACTTTTTTTCCATTATAGTCTAATAAAGTGCTCCAACAAAAATCTTGAGCTCTGACCACAACAAAATTTTAAGTCATGTCAGAATTTGCACTTGTATCTTCCTAAAAGTCACCATGAAGCAACCAAGAGGAGAGGATAAAGAGGAAGAGAAAGTCAATGAGTATATTAAAGAAGGGAAAAACCAAGGGGAGAGAATTAACCTAGCAAGATTAATTAAAAGGCTTTGGAACAGCCCAGATCACAGGTGATAAGGGAATACATCAGGTTGTAGATACATCAGACGAGAAAAGAGAACACATATGAAAGATGTTGTGAATGTAGAAGAGACAAGAGTCCGCAATAGATTTGATACAATGTGTGATCATGAGTAAGAAAACAGAAATGCTATCAATGTTATAAACTTGAGTAACAGGGAGGATGTTTAAGGTTTGCGGAAGAGAGAATCAGTTCTACTTTGGGTAGGTTGAGATTGAGTTGTCTGAGGGACATGCAGTTCAAGATGGACAAGAAACAGTATATGATAAACAAGAAAAGGCCCCAGCAACAGTAGAGAAATAGGAAACACTAATGAATCCAGAGACTATGCATGATGTGTCCTAGTCCTCTTTGTAAGTAATGAGGGAAGGCCAGGGGCAGTGGTGGTTCTAAATGAAATTCTGACACATCTCCAAAGAACAATACCTCAACATCTCACTACTTGATCATGACCTTGTGCTGTGCATATAAGAGGTCTGATTGCCTTTAGAGGTAATCTTTAGTAAGAAGACATTCCTAAATAAGAATCCTTTCTAAAATATCCTTTCATGACAGTGAAATTGGGAAACACAAAACAAAACAACAACAACAAAACCAAAAAAAAACCTGCTTTGCCCAAAGACCAGAATTTAGTGGAAAATTTGATGTACAAGAATCAAGAGAACTATAAGGTAAAAATCAAAGACTAATTTTATGGGACTTGATAAAGACACATTATTTATTTTTTATAAGTGGAAATGCAAAACTTGTCTAAATTGTCATTAGTAATTAGGTCATTCAAAATAAAGAGTGGGGTAGAACTGAGTATGATGTGATTCTAAAAATAAAAATTATTTAAGAAAACGTAAAAAAGTAATGATCTTATACAAATGAGATGCAGGAGGAAGAACTGATGCAGAAGAATTAGATGGGGGAGGAGGGAAAGTATTTCTGGAGCTCTATTCTCATCAGGAATGGGTTGAAGTGTTCTAAATTAAGAAAGAAATAGGAGGGCAAGGGGATAGGGAAGGGGAAGAGGATAAGGGAGGATGGAACTAGAATAAGGGGGGATATAAAAGGGTTTGCAGATTAATAGGGAGGAAATAAAGAGGGAAACACCTATATATCTGGAGGGGTATAAAAATCTTCTAAATTCAGAAAAAAATTAAGAGTAAGGGTGGAGGGAGGAGATGAGGGAGGGTTTCTTGGATGCAGGGTAGGTAAAGGGATAGGAGGTCAAGGCAGTAGAAGTAAAGTAGAGGAATGAGGAAGGATAGGAATAGAATGAGAAGGATAGTGGGGAAAATAGGAAGGCTGAAAATATACAAGTAACTATTATTTAGAACATGAATCAGCTAAATTTACCTATAAAATGGAAACTGATAGCAGATTCATAATTTGAATTCAAAATATGTTGCTTTTAGGAAATACCATGAATAAAAAAGGTAAACACACACACACACACAATAAAGGCATTTTGTAAATAAGAATGCATAGTGATCATGATCTCAAGCACAGTTAAAGTTAAAATCAGATTTAATGAAAAAAGAAAAAAAATATGGAAACTACACTACCTGTCGGCCATATTAACCAATAATTTTTGACAATATAAATAACTAGACAGTATAAAAAATATGAGAGTATGCCTGCTGAAACAGACACAAGAACTATACAAATATAAACAATAAAATACTTTTTCAACAAACAGTAATGGATCTAAATTGAAGTAATATTTATTGTACATGAGTAGATAAGCTGATATAATAAAATGATAATTTTACTAACTAATCTATTTAAGTAATTCCATCCACTTTAGGTTACTAAAAAGTATCTTACTGAGGTAGAAAAAATAATAACAGGGTTCATTTGGAAGAGCAGAGGGTCAGGAGTTTCAAGGAAAACAGGGGAGAAGATGTGAAGGAACTAGATTCAGTAATATTAGACCTTAAACCATATTATAAGGCGAGAGTATTTTTGAAGTGTAAAATGGATAATTTTGATTTTTTGAAAATAAAAATTGCCTCTATAAATAAAACTTATGTATCCAAGAATAGAGGGAATGCAGAAAAATAGGGGAAAAACTCTCATAGACAATCTCTTAGATGGAATGTGATTGAATCGGAATATTGTTGTGGTGTAGAAAATGATGAGCTGGTGGATTTAGAAAAATTATGGAAAGACTTGGAGGAAAGAAGGATTCTGTTCACCTTCAGAGAAACAGATGATAAGTAGAAATAAGTAGAATGCAGTCTTATATATATGTGTTTAAGCATGTATGTGCATATAAATGTGTTTATGGAATTAGATGTATGTATATGTATATATGTTTGCATATGTGTTTCACTATCTCTATCTATGACTCTATCTCCACATTTAATTATAATCTTGTTGGGGGCAGGGGAAGGAAGAGGGGAAAATAAAATAAAAAATGCACAGCAGAGGACAGAAGAAATTTACAAGGAAACAAAGAAAAGATGGACAGCTTTGAAAATAATGTGCTACTAGTATTCATTATATAGATTTTCTTGAAATGGAAATTTACTGCTTTATATCAAATCTTCTCTTACGTTCTGCTGTGTAGATGGTTATTTTTTCTTATTTTATATTTAAGTTTGAAATTTAAAAACTTAAAAAGAAACAAACAAAATGATTGGATTTATATTCGGAAAATGTGTGTTCCAGTACTGGTTCTGATATTTTCAAAGATGTATGAGCTTGGTTTGTCCCTCCTTTTTTTATTGTACTAAGTGATTTCTGAAGTTATCTTCAGTTCTAAATCCTATAATCTTATGTAACCATTATGCCCAGTGTCTCAACTGGGCAGCTAGGTCAGTGGATAGAGAGCTGGTCCTGAAGTCAGGAAGACTCTTCTTCTTGAGTCTAAATCTAACTTCAGACACTTACTAGCTCTGTAACCCTGGGCAAATCATGTCACCCTGTTTGCCTCAGTTTCCTCATCTGAAAAATGAGCTGGAAGAGGTGGCAAACCACTCCAGTATCTCTGCCAAGAAAACTCAAAATGGGCTTATGACCAAAACTACTGACCAAGCACAAGTGCCTCAACTTCCTTATCGCCCATTTGCTATTCAACACACACATGCACACATATGAATACACATGCCTATTAATTACTCAATTTTTCAACACAATACACAAAACCACAGCCACTTCAGCAAATTTATTTATGTCTGTACCTTAGGAAAAATTTTCCAGAATGTGAAGGTAGGGGCATTTATTTCTTATCAGGGGTAGCATGGTAAGGTGTTTGGAAGTGGTATAAGGAAAAAAAAAATATGCATATCATCATCTTGGTTATTATTTCTAAACCTGATTTGATCCTTTTCCAGTTTCTACTTTTAGGATTGTATTTGATCATATTGACAATTTCCAAATAAATCAACTGGTTTACAATGATTTTGCTTCAATTTTTGGGCAAAGTG
>CM053588.1:99248742-99266529 GCA_028646515.1 Pseudochirops corinnae
GATATCTAGGCTCTTTTTTTTTTTTAATCATGTCTTTCAGGTAATCCACTAATTTTTAAATGATCTCTCCTGGATTTATTTTCCAGTCAATGGGTTTTCCAATGTATTATTTCATATTGCCTCCTATTTTTCATTAGTTTGCATCTGTTTTATAGTATCTTCCTTTCTCATAAAGTCATTAGCTTCCATTTGCTCCAATCTAATTTTGTAAGAATTATGCTCTTCAGTGAGTTTTTGAAATCTCTTTTCTATCTATCTAATTTGGCTCTTTAAGGCATTCTTCTCCTCACTGGCTTCTTGGGCCTCTTTTGCCATTTAAGTTAGTCTATTTTGTAAGGTGTTATTTTCTTCAGGTTTTTTTTGGGGGGGCTTCTCCTTTAACAGGCTGTTAACTTGATTTTCATTATTTTCTTGCATTGTTCTCATTTCTCTTCCCAATTTTTCCTCTTTTTCTCTTACTTGATTTTCAAAATCCTTTTTGAGCTCCCCCATGGCTTGCAACCAGTTCATATTTTTCTTGGAAGCTTTTGATGCAGGAGTTTTGACTTTGTTTTCTTGTTCTAGTTCTATGTTTTGATCCTCTTTGTCCCCTTCCCCCCCAAAAAAAAATCTACGATCTTATTATGCTTCCTCTGTTTGCTCATCTTGTTAGGCAATTACTTGACTTTTGAGCTCTTTGCCAGGGTAGAACTCCGCTTCCAAAGTGGAGAGAGCTGTGTCCCAAATTTCTTGGGTTTTGAGTGGCTATTGTCTGAGCTATAAGGAAGATGCCCTGTCTATAGCCCTCACGAACTCTGGCATGCTAACCTTCCTTACCCTAGAGCACTACCCAAGACTGAGACCCAGGTCCAAGCAGATTAAAGCAAGAGCAATTACCATCCAAATGGTTGTTTGGTCCCCCTATGATCTGTAGGTCAAGAACTTGGGAGGTAGCCGCAGGGCAGCAGCTGCAGCCATGGTGCCACTGCTAGCTCTAACACCTTGGGGGCAGGGGCTGTAAACTACTCTTTTCTCACCTAGTTACAACAGAGTTACCTACTCACCTTTTACTTTCTTTTTGGTGTTTATGGGTTGAGAATTCTGGAAACCACCATAGCTGCCAGTGATTCACTCTCCTGAAGTCTGCCCAACCAGTCTGGGCTGTAAGTCTGGGCTAGCATGGATCACGTAGGACTGTGCTCAGCTCCCAGCCCAGTGTGATAGGTCCTTTCTGTTGGCCTGCCAGGCTGCCTTCAGTAGGAGATTTGTTTCTCTTTGTCACTTTGTGGATTTTGTAATTCTAAAATGTGTTTAGAGTCATTTTTTTACAGGTATTAGATGTGGTTGGAATGGGAGCTCAAGCAAGTTTCTGCTTTTACTCCACCATCTTGGTTCTACCCAAACTCTACATCACTACTGATTAAAGAAATGCAAATTGCAACAACTCTGAGGCACCACCTCACACCTATAGGATTGACTGATATGAAAGAAAAAGAAAATGATAAATGATGGCGAGGATGTGGGAAGATTGAAATGCTAATATGGAGTTGTTGGAGTTATGAAGTGATCCAACAATTCTGGATAGTAATTTGGAATTATGCCAATTTGTGCATACTCTTTTATCCAGCAATACCACTATTAAGTCTCTATCTCAAAGACATCCTAAGAAAAGAAAAAAATTAATTACATGTACAAAAATATTTATCACAGTTCTTCTGGTGGCAAAGAATTGGAAATTGAAGGGATGTTCATCAATTGGGGTATGATTGAAAAAGTGTTATTTGAATTTAATGGGATACTATTTTGGTATAAGAAATGACAAGCTGTCAGATTTCAGGAAAAAAAAAACTTGCAAAGATTTACATGAACTAATACAAAGTGAAGGAAGCAGAACCAGGACATCATTATATAGAAGTAACAGCAACATTGTGCAATGATCAACTAGGATGGAATTAGCTCTTTACCACAATGCAACTATCCAAGATGATTCCAAAATGCTATTTACCTCTGAAGAAAGAACTGGTGGAGCTTGAATGTAGACTGAAGTATACCTTCTATTTTTTTCTTTCTTTTTTCTTTTTTTTTTTGTTTTGTGCTTTCTTTCATAAGATTGCTAATAGAGAAATGTATTTTTCTTGACTGCACATATATGAATTTTATTAAATTCTTTGTCTTCTCAACGAGGCAGAAGGAGAAGGATAGCAAGAGAGAGAATAGAGAACTTGATAAAAACAGATGTCAAAGTTATTTTTATATGTAATTGCAAAAACAAAATAGTCAAAAAAAGAAAGAAAAAGTTGTTTTTTGTTGTGTTCATATAATTTCTGTTTATATTTTGTCAGGTAGATTCTCAACTATTTTGTACTGTCTCTAGTTATGTTAAATGGAATTTTTATTTCTATCTCTTCCTCTGGTATTTTTTAAAATATATGGAAATACTGATTATTTGTGTGGGTTTATTTTATATCCTGCAACTTTACTAAAGAGGTTAATTATTTTGCTTAGTTTTTTTTAGTTGATTCTCTCAGATTCTCTAAGTATACCATCTTATCATCTGCAAAGAGTGATAGTTTTATTTCCTTTCTGCCCATTCTAATTTATTCTATTTATTTTCTTGTCTTATTGTAACAGCTAGCATTTGTATTATAATATTGACCAGTAATAGTGCTAATGGTTATCCTTGCTTGACCTATGAACTTATTGTAATGACTTCTAGTTTATCCTAATTACAGATAATGATCACTTTTCAGTTGAGGGAGATAATGTTTATAACTTCAAGAAAAGCTCCATTTATTCCAGTACTTTCTAGTGTTTTTAATAGGAATGGGTGTTTTCTTTAATCAGTAACTTTTTCTTCATCTATTAATATACGAATATATATTTTTTTGTTTTTGTTATTGATATGGCCAATTATTTGGATAGATTTCTCAATATTGAACCAACCCTACATTCCTGGTATAAATCCCACCTGTACAAAATGATATATTGTTCTAATCTCCTTGCTAAGATTTTGTGTAAAATGTTTGCATCAATATTCATTAGGAAACTTGGTCTATAGTTTTCTTTCTTTTTGCGCTTACTACTTTAGATATCAAAAGCCTTTTTGTGTCAAAGAAGGAATTTGGTAGGACTCTTTCTTTACCTATTTTTTGAAACAGTTTACATAATGTTGGAATTATTTTTTCTTTGAATGCTTGGTAGAATTTACTTGTGAATCTACTCCTGTTGTCCACCTTTAAGGGATTTTTTAAAGTAAAGTTTTATCTGCATGCTTCTAACCCTCTACTTACAAAGTCATGCCAGTTTCCAGCTTCTGAGTTTTACTTTTGTTTAACATTCAGTTTTTATCATCTTGCCCTAAGACTGTATCCTGATTCGAATTACTTGACTTTAGTCACTTAATAGGAATGGTTCTTTTCATGTAATTTAGAGTACTATAAAGAGGAATGCATTCATCATCAGAAGACTTGGATTGCAGTTCCCTTTCTCTGCTTATTAACCATGTGACTTTGATAAGTGTAGCTTGCTGTTCATGTGTTTGACAACTCCAGTGTAGGGGTAAAAGGTGAATACTGTTACTGCTAATTGCTATCCAAATGATTAGGCACATCATTTTATTTATGAATCTTAATTTCCTTCTATGTAAAATGAGAGATTTTGACTAGCTAAATCCTATAATCCAAATTTGTGATATCAGTTGTAATCAGTTTCCCGCTGTGGCACCCTGAAGGGAACAGAACAGTGGGAGTGCCCTCTGGAAGCATGAATTATTGAAGAGGAAGGGAAAGATTCTCCATAGACAAGCCACTTACTTTAGCCAAAATATTTCATAATATAGGGTTCTCAACAGAATCTTTACCTACCAAAATTCCTTAGTTCAATGTCCCAACCCTGCTATGGGAAAAGGAGAAATGACCTGAAGAGATATTTCACAATAACAAAGTATAATACATTTTTTGTTCTCCAGACATGTCATTTGTAAATCAGTATATTTTTGTCTACAATACATCTACCACCCACACAGGTCCATTTTGTAGGTTAATTCTAATAGTTCACATTTACATAGCCCTGCTCTCAGAACAACCTTTTGAGACAGGTAGTAAAGGATTATTATCCTCATTTAACAATGATCATCTTCTATTGCTCATGGACAAGAAAATATGAAAGATTATATGAATTTAGAGTTCTAGGGCAGTGGGAGAATGGAGGGGAGGAAATAAGCATTTGTATAATGCCTACAGTGTGCTAGGCACTTTGCTAAATGTATTCATCACACAGATTTTCAGGCAGATCAAAGAAGAAAATAGTTGAATTGGGAAGAACCAATTGCTATGAGATCGGAAATATATAGCTGTGAGGGACCACAAAGGTCATCTAACCCACTCCCTTAAAGATAAGAGAATTTAGACCAGAAAAGTGAAGAGACTTATCAAATGCCAAATATATTATAGGTAGCTAAGTTGGAATATAAATTCAAGTTTTGTGATTCCGAAGCCAGTGGTCATCACAACATGTTCCTCAGACTATCTCATGTGACTCTACCTGCATTCAAGTCTAACCATAGACTAACTCTTCTACCAAAGTGCTTAAACCCCAGACTGTTCATCAAATAAATACTTAATTATCTGTTAATTACTTTTTCAGAGGCATGGTTTACAGCTTGCCTGTTATGTGTATTCATATCAGCACCGTACCCCCCATAGGGAGTAGGCTTGTGGTTTAATAACAACTTTGGGATCAATTCTTTGAATAACTGATGAGAAATGAATTGCACCACCATCCATGACCTCTCACAAGTAGAAGATATATAGCAGCAAAAAGGAAAATTTGTTCCTTCTGTGAAGCCTCAAGAAATGAGCAGGTCACAGAGCTGCCAAAACCAAGAGACAGGGGACTGAGAATGTCAATAATACTGACCTGCAAATAAATAGAAATTTATTGTTTAAATTGGCGGTGAATCATTTATAGCATTCTAAAATTTTAAAATACGTTCCTCACAAGAGGACTTTCAACAGTCTGGTGTTATTTTATGGGAATTATGTGTGAAATTTTTGGCCATGGCAACCACTACCACCACCAACAAAAGGAATATTTGAGATGACCCTAAGTGCTGCTGCAAAGGTATCTTCTCTAATGATGGCAGACTGGATAAAAGGTGACAGAGGGTGCTGGGAAATTTTTTAGATGATCTAAAAGCTTTAATTATAGAGGCAGCTGTGGCTCAGTAGATAGAGCACTCGACGTGGAGTCAGAAAGACCTGAGTACAAATTCAACTACAGAAACTTCCTAGCTATGGGACCCTAAGCAAGTCACTTAACCTCTGTTGTTTGACCAAAGGATCCACTGGAAAAGTAAATGGCAAACCATTCCAGTATCACTGCCAAGAAGACCCCATGCACAGTTAAAGTCTATGAGGTCTTGAAGAGTCAGATATGACTGAATGAATAATAAAGCTTTAATTTAACTATTGATACTCTAAATGTGAAATCTGCGTCTAATAACAGAATGAGAATACTGCTAAAGAAAAAAATACTGTCATTTTATGTGATTTTTTTTGTCTTGTGTTTAGGTAGTGCTCCTACCTACTCCTAGGTATTTGCACAAATACTACCATGAAAATAATTACACCTTATGTCCCCAGTTATGTTGTGGAAGATGAAGAGGTAAATTCTGTTAAGAACTAAGTATGACCTAGCAATTTAAATCATTATATACTTACATACTTGGTGACGCCAATGCAAAAGTGGGAATATGTGAGAATGCTGAAAAACATATCAAAAAAATATGGGTTGCAGCAGCTAGGTAGCACAGTGAATAGACCACTGGCCATGGAGTCAGGAGGACCTGAGTTCAAATCTGGCCTCAGACATTTAACACTTACTAGCTGTGTGACCTTGGGCAAGTCACTTAACTCCAATTGCCCTGCCTTCCCCCCTCCAAAAAGCAAAAAAAATAAAAATTAAAAAAATATGGGTCTATAGTAAGCAAGGGTAGAGGCAAAGGATTTATAGACTATGTAGAGTCTTCATATCTAAATTCCATTGATATCTTTGTGAAAAAAGAACACAATACACATATTCAAAGCAAAAAAGGAAATTTATTATATTTTAAAAGGCAAAAAATGAATCCTTACTACTATGAGTCATTCCTAAATCAGTAGCCCATACAGTCTGTTTATGTTGTCTATTGGTGGTGGAGGGGCACAGGAAGGAAGGATCTAGGAGCAGCTCATCCTATAACGTGGCTGGAGTTTCCATGCAGGCAACATATCATGGCATTTAGCAGAAATAACAGGATGAGCTGCACAAGATAATAAAAAGAAGAGTAAGGGACCAATCATATATCACTAGTTTTGTGTGGGCTTTGAATTCTGTTTCAATTGTTACTGATTTTATGTAAGAGATCACATAAGAGAGTCCAATAGTCTTTGTTTTGGGGTCCCAATAAAATCCTGAACTTACTTCCCAAGTCTAATTATCATGTTTATCTCTCAATCCACATGGTGATCTTGACCCTGTTGATACAAAAGAAATTATATAAAGCATAAATATTATTTTTTTTTTATCCCTAGCTCAAATATTAGCTAATCTTATGACCCTGGTTAAGTCATTTAATGTCTTTGATCTCAGTTTACTCGTTTGTATAAAAAAAAATCTCTCTCTGTTGACTACCATAGGATTATTGCAAGGATCAAAAGAATAATTATATTCATGTAGAACTTTAAGTTTTGCAAAACACTATAAAAATATGATTTCATTTTATGAGATTTTTTTAAAAATTCTTCTTGGCAAATAGATAGATAAATTTTGCCTAATGCTTAAAAGGTGAATCTTCCCATCTTTCAAAATTCTGCTCAGCAAAGAGTTATTAATTTGTATGTTTGATATTAATAATTTCTACATGTGACTCTACATCATCTTATGCCCAGTGATATTGTCTATTTGCAATTCTTCATACAAGGCACTCCATCATCCAATTTTTCACTAAGTGTCTCTGATGCTTGGAATTTTCTCCCTTCTCATCTCTGCCTCCTGGTTTCCCTGTCTTTCCTCAAGTTCCAGATAAAGTTTCACCTTATGCAAGAAGCCTTTCCTGATCCTCCTTAATGCTACTACTTTCCTCAGAGACTGGCTTCAATTTATCCTATATCTATATTGCGTGTGCATAGTTGTTTTCATGTTGCCTCTGCCTTTGAACTATGAACTCCTTGAGAGCAGAGAATATCTTTGGCTTTTCTTTGTATTCCCTGCACTCAGTTCTATGCCTGGAACAAAGTGGGTGCTTAATAAAGTTTTACTTACTGACTGCTATACTCTTTAAACTTCTGCCTGTTTTGGAAAGAGACTAAAATTTAATAAGACACCATCCCTATTCAGAGTTCACATTCTACAGGAGAGAAGAACAAGACATGCACTAGAATCAATAGGATACAAATTATAAAATAAGTATATCAGATAATGATAATAATTTACATTTATATATTATTTCGAGGTATGCAAATTATTTCCCCCTTCTCCCCCCCCGCCCCGGAAAACCTGTGGGATATGTTGTAGAACATCATCTTATTTGCACATGAAATCATTGAAAGTTCAAGGGAATAAGTGATCTGACAAAAGTTAAAGAAATATTTACAATCAAAACTTGAACTCAGACCTCAGAACTTTGAGCCCAGTACTTTTCCTAGCACATCATGACTGATTATCTAAGAGAAGTTTTCATTACCATGTGAAACTAGAGCAGAGAGTGATATTCACCTTTTGCAGGAATCAGTATGTCTTCTTAGAGCAGGTTACTGGTGACTTGGGCCCTGAATGACAACTACTGCAAAAGGTGATGGTGGCTAACTGACAGTTTGAAGCTATTGACAAGTAGCAATACTGAGCAGTCAGGGATAGCATCTGCTGTAAGCAACAAGTCTTATTAAAACCTAAATATTTTTAGGGATCCTCTTTGGTGCTGCCTTTTTGTTGATGTTGTAGCTGGTGTCGTTCCCTCCTTGTTTTATTGCATATAAGATTAATGATCACTTTCCTGTGTTCATGGGGTGTTTGTAGAAACAGATGGAATTTTCAGCAGAAGAGCCATAATAAAATTTGCTGCTTGCTATGACAAAACATTCATTATATGCTGTCAGCAGAATACTGAGCTTGGAAACTTGCCTTTTAAATAGTTTTCCAGCATAAATGTTGGGTTTATTTATTGAGGGAAAAGGTAATGGTGTGAACTCCTGAAATTGCAGATGGTATTTGTGGTTGCCTGATAATACTCCCATATTTGCTGTTTCCATATAGCTGTGGGAGACCCTGGTTTCTCCATCAGCATGGTCTTATATTAAACAAGTGTTTCCAGGAAGAGGAAATTACTTCCTTTTCAGGAGAAGCAACTGTGGCATGTGATAAAGAGCCAATCCCAGACAGAAGGCAGGTAGGAATATTAAAGTGAGATTAATAGAGATATAATCATTGGACAACAGAGTTGATTGTTTCATTGCCTCATCTATCAACTGGAATTAATAACATTTATGCTAACTACCTCAGAAGGATGTGGGATTAAATGATGTATTAGGTGGAAAATATCATGAAATTTTGAGGATATTGCATGGCATAATGACAATCTTGTGAAACTAGGAATCAGAAGACCTGGGTCCAAATTCTGAGCAATTATTTTGCTATCTCTTTACAGTGGTTTTGTGTGTGTGTGTGTGTGTGTGTGTGTGTGTGTGTGTTTGTGTTGATGGTGGTAATTACATAGATAGAAAGAAGAAATTGATAAGTAGTTTGGGGAATAGATTACCAACTTTGCACACAGGTATGATATAGCAATTATGGGGAATTTAAATTATCCAAACATCTGCTGGACCCTCTCCCCCCATTCTCTTTCCCTTAAAAGTACAGTAACTAACACTTACTTGAATTGCTTGCTTTATAATTTCATCGTTCAGAAAGTGAAAGAACCAACAGGGGGGAATTGGTTATATTCTGAATTATATTCTGAATCTTGTGCTCACTAACAGGGGGGAATTGGTTGCTAGAATGCGAATGTTAGAAAAATTGTGAAAGAAGTGATCACTCCATCCTAGGATGTACAAAAGAGGAGTGAAAATCTTGATTTCAAAGTATTCAGCAGAAATTTAGATAGGATCACATTGACTAAAATGCTACAGGGGAAGTCAACACAGGAGGGATGGAAAATGCTTAAGAATAAAATTATAGGAACACAAAAGAAAATCATTCTAGTGAAATGAGAAAAATGGACTTTGTCTAAAAAAGAAAAAAAAACAATATCAACACATGGGAAACTCATAGACCAACTATATTTTAAAACTCATATACAGAAGACAGAAGTAGGTCCTGGTGACAGAACAGCAACGTTAATAACATGGTTCTAGAATAATGCTGAGAGGAATTTAAAAATTCAGAATGAGCTGAGGCTGATATAAAAATTAAAAATATTTTAAAGTTTTTTTTTTCTACCTAGATGAGAAGAAAATTCCCAAGGATCCCAATGAAAGCATTAGGATCTTTAATTGCATAGATAATCTGATAATAACAAACATTAGTGAAGGTGGAGCTACCTAGTTTTCTTTATTCTTAACTTATGGAATAAAAAAAGCATTTCCATAACAATCTTCTCATGTTTTTGTTTTCTAAAATCATTGAGCTCATCATTTCTTCTACCACAGTAGGATTCCATCACAAGTATATATCACAACCTGCTTAGTCATTCCCCAATTGATGGACATCCTTATAATTTCCAGTTCTTTGACACCACAAAAAGAGCTCCTATAAACATTCTAGAACATATAGGTTCTTTCCCTTTACCCCTAATCATACTTAGAAATGGACCAAGTAGTGGAATTGCTCTGTCAAAGAGTATGTGTAGTTCAGTAACTCTATAGACATAACTGCTGTCCAAAGTGTTTGGATTATTTCACAATTCCATCAACAATGAATTAGTGTCCCAATTTTTCCACATCCTCTCCTTCATTAGTCACTTTCCCTTTCTATTATTTTAGCTAATCTGGTTGGTGAAAAGGAGCTACCTAAGTTTTATTTTCTTTCTTCTCTTTTCTAAAGAGAATGACTGATACTAGACATGGTGGAACAAAAATGACTAAAAATGAATTGATTTTCAAGAAAAGAAAGGAGATAGTAAGAAAACACTCAGATATCCTTGATTAATTCAAGTGTTCTGGCTCAAGATAAATTATATCCTCAAGTCCTCAAAGAACTGGTAAATGTCATTACTGAGCCACTGTCAATGATACTTGAAAAATTGTGGAAAATGGGAAGGCAAATATTTGCATGATTTTTTTTTTCAAAAAGGGAAGAGAACAGATTCTTGGGACTATGGGTCTATGAGTGCACTGATTTTGGTTTCTTCAATAATTCTAGAGCAGAGCATGAAAAAATGTTGGCACATATGTAGAAAGGAAAGCAATGATTACAGAGTTAGGGTGACTTTCTTAACTACAGGTTACACATACATTTTTCTTTCATTTTTGAGAGGATTATTTAACTTATTGAAAAGGAGAATGCCGTACATATGGTTTATCTAGATTTTTACATAGATTTTGATAAATATTTCATGTGTTTGTTATAAAGAAGATTGATATATATGAATTAGATCATAGTGCAATGAGATATATTCATTATTTGCTGAATGACTAGCCTTAAAGCATAGACATTGTGAAAGGAAGTCTCTAATGAAGTACCCCCAGGAACCTGACCTGTCACTGTGCTATTTAACATTTTTATTAGTTATATGAATATCAGAGTTGTGGGTGATGAATCTGGGAAAGAGAAATATTTGGATAGATAGCATAATCAAGATATAAAAGAGTCTCAATAAGCAAAATCATTAAGATACGATGAAACAAAACTAAAAAAAGTTAAATGTAAAGTCATGTTCTTGAGCATTGGAAAAAAAAAGTTTAAGGTAGGGGAGCCTACATAGTGCAGTTAGTGGACTGCAAGCTCATTATGAATTATCAAGGTCACATGAACCAAAAAAAGATCTTGTGCTTTTGGGACACGGTAAGAGTGGCATATCCCCCAGTCGTGGGGAGTCTAATTGTACTCTGCCTTTGTCAGACCTCATTTGGAGTATTGTATATAGATCTGGGCACCATGGTTTAAGAAAAACATTAGTAAACTTCCAGGTATCTATCTATAGGATATCTCGGATCATGAAGGCCTTTGAATCCATCATACAAGAAGTTAAGTCAAAGAAATTGAGTAGGTTTGTTGAATGAATGGTGAAAGAAAACGTGAGAATGAATTGGGGACTTGCAGTTCTCTTCAAGTATTTGAAGGGATTTCATGTCTAAGAGGTATTTGTTATGGTTAGCCTTAAGGGAATTAAACAGTAGCAACGAATGGAAGCTGCAAAGAGGTAATTTTAAGGTTGATATTGCTGGGGAAAATAAATAAAACAAAGTTTCCAAAAAATTAAGGTGTTTGAAAGTGGAATGATTCTCCAGTTGATAAATGGTCAAAGGCTATGAACAGTCTCTTTTCAGATAAAGAATTTAAAGCTATGTATAGTCATAGGAAAAATGTTATAAATCACTATTGATTAGAGAAATGCAAATTAAAAGAACTCTGAAGTACTAAATCACATATATCAGATTGGCTAACATGACAAGAAAAGAAAATGATACATTTTGGAGAAGATGTGGGAAAATTGGAGCACTAATGCATTGTTGGTGGAGTTGTGATCTGATCTAACCATTCTGGAGAACAATTTGGAACTATGCCCAAAGGGCTATAAAACTGTGCATACAGCTTGACCCAGCAATACCTCTACTAGGTATCTATCTCAAAGAGGTCATAAAAAAGGGAAAAAAGGACCCACATTAAGAAAAAAAATCATAGCAGTTCTTTTTGTGGTAGCAAAGAATTGGCAAATAAGGGGAAATCCATCAACTAGGGAATGGTGGAGCAAGCTGTTGTATATGAATGCAATGGAATACTCTTGTTCTGTAAGAAATGATGAGCATGCAGATTTCAGAAGAAGCTGGAAAAACATGCATTAATTGATCCTGAGTGATGTAAGCAGAAACAGGAAAACATCGTACATAGCAAGAGCAACATTGTGTAATAAGCAACTTTATTAAACTCTGACCTTCTGAGCAATGCATGGATCTAAGAAAAACCCGAAAGCCTAATAATGGAAAGTGCTATCCATACCCAGAGAAAGAACTATGGACCCTGAATGCAGATAGAAGCATAATATTTTCTCTTTTTTTCTTATGTTTATTCCCTTTTGTTCTGATTCTTCTTTTACTACATGACTAATGTGGAAATATGTTTAATGTGATTATACATGTACAATCTATATTAGATTGCATGCAATCTTGGGCAGGGGAAAGAGTATAGAGGGGGGAGAATTTAGTATTCAAAATCTTATAAAAGTGAATGTTGAAAACTAAAAACAAATAAATTATCAATTTTTTTTTAAAAAAAGTGCAATGAGCTTCCTAGAGAGGTGATGAGTTCCCAAGTTTTCCCTCCCTAGAAGTCTTCCAGTGATATCAAGCTTAAAATTACCTCTTTGCAGCTTCCATAAATTGCTACTGTTTAATTCCCTTAAGGGAATGTGAGCTGGAGAGCCAGTATCTGTGCTGAGGAAACCAGCATACACCTCCAACTCCCCCACCTTTCTCTCCCTCCCCAATCCCCCATTCCAACTCCCCCGCCAACCCCCGCAACCATGGGCTCACCAAGAGTCAGACACACCTGAAACAACTGAAAGAAAAAAAAAGAAGCACCTGGAGGTCAGGGACTATCTTCATTTTTTATAGTATATATTTACCTGATGATTAGCATGGTGCCTGGCACCTAGTGAGTAATTAATAAATATTTGTTAACTTTTGATTCCTTAAAAATCTATTGACCATTTGGAATTTATAAGGCTATATCATTTAACTATTGACCTGTCATCATTTTCCTACTAAATTCTGTCCATTTTTCTCCATATTTTTTGTTGAATAATGAACACTTTCCCCAGTATTTATGATCCTAAATTTACATACAAGAACATTGTTTATATTTGCTTCAAGCGTTTATTGCCTAACATGTTGGAGTGATACATTTTCTCATGCTTTTCTTAGTTTAGTTTCCTTGCTATTCTGGTATGTTTCAAATCTTAGCTGAATTCCCATTGCCTACATGTATCCTTCTCCAGTTGTGTTTGATCATAGTAGTACCTTCCCTCTGAGAATATCTCCAATTTTCTCTGTTTGAATCTTCTTTATATGTAGACATTTGCATGTTGTCTCTCCCATTATATTCTGAACTAGGGAGTAGAGTCTGTTTTTATTTATTTATTCATCCATACATTCATATATTTATTTGCCTTTCTTAATATTCCTGGTGATTAAGACTGCACCTGGTACATGGTAAATGCCTAATAAATAGCAGTTGCCTACTTAATTAATTATAGATCTTAAATCAAAGTGTATGATCACTGCTCAGGTACATTCTAGAGCAGATCACTTTTCAGATCTAGAGTGGATTAGATGGTGTCAACTTTCCCATGTACCTCTGAATTCTGTAAAAATTATTCATTCTCTTGGGGTCAAGTGATGAAGATGGGATATTCAGTCATAGAAAGATTCTGATTTGAGTCACTGAAGGGAAAACCTTGATTTAATCAGTCATCTTTTGAAAGATTTCAACATTTCAGTAATTCCATAGGGGAAGTGGGACTGCCTATGGAATCATAGCAGAGAAAGAAGATTTTTTGTTCAGAGTGTCTGGGCATACTTCATGTAGGTACCTTTAGAATTGGGTCTTGAATGATTGGGTAGGATGCAAATGCAGCAATTCTGGGGAAGTATTCCAGGGTAAGGTCATTTAGGAATTGCAAAGGAAATGAATAGAAGAATGGGAGTGAGAGTGGACAGTGAACACTGGGAATCAAAAGGATTTGGAAGACAAGACTGCTGGTAAGAAAGAAATCTCCTTGACAATATAGTCAAGGATAAGGTCCTTGGATATAGGGACTGTTATTGCCCTTTTGTCTTTGTAACCTCAGTAACTACTACTGTATCTTGTACCTAGCATGTATTATATATTATATTATACTGTTACACTTTGCATACACATTTCATGGCCCTCTTAAAGGGTCTTTGGAGATAGGAATCAGTCATCATATTTCTTTGTACTACTTACAATAGCTTGCTTTGGATCTTCTACTTGGTAGATATACAATGTATGTAAATAGATGATTGCCTTAAAAGGCAAGGGAATTGGAATTCCTGGTTTGATCCAGATATGGACCCTTAAATCTAGCTTGGGTGGAACTTATTGACCTAAAATTAGATGACCTATTATTAGAGCTATTTTTCAGTATGTAATATATTATATATAATGTGCATGTGTATGCTTACATACACACACACAGCCTTATCTTTTCAAAGAGATCTCATTTAAGGGTTCATAAATCATAAATAATTTTGGATGACTTATATTTAGTATAGAATGTTAGATTTTTTTCAAGTTAAGTTAAATCATGCATGTTTAATTTTCCTATTGGTATCTGAAATGTTCGTTTAACTTTCATATACACACACATATGTATGGAGAGATATACACACCCACACAAACCCCACATATATGTGTGTGCATGTATGTTTATGTTTATGTAATATATGTGTATATTATATATACACATTATACACATATGCCATTAGAATAAAGCTTTTAAAAGTCTTCTTTCTATTACTGATGATGGGATTATCAATAACAACATTTAAATTAGACACAGATGAACAGTTAAATATAGTGAGCAATTAAAATTTTATTGGTAGCAGAATAAAAGAAACAAAGCGAACACCTACACACACACACAGATATATTCATATGTGCACACATACATGCACATATATCTGTATAGACTTATATAGATATATGTGTATTTATATATATGCATATATATATTTATCTATATCTATATCTATAGATATTTATATAGATACATATCTTTCTCTATCCTTTAGATAAGCAGTTCTCAACCTGTGGGTCGTGACCCTTTTGGGAGTTGAATGACCCTTTCACAGGGTTCACAGGGGTCACTTAAGACCATTGTAAAACACATATTTCCGATGGGTTTAGGAACCGAGATACAGCTTCTCTATCCCTCTCCAGGTGGGTCCCCCCACATGCAGATATGCCCATATATGAGTATTAAAGGGTTGTGGCATTAGGAAGGTTGAGAACCATTGCTTTAGATTGTAAGCTCCTTGAGGATAGGGATTGTCTTTTGTCTCTTTTTTCATCTCCAGTTCTTAGTATGATGCTGGGCACATAGTAGGAGCTTAAGAAATATTTCTTGATTGACATATATTGACATATATCAAAACTGTTATTTTGTTGGCATAGGAAACTTCTGGTAAGGAACTTCCTCTTTGAATGTAGCTCAAAATATTGTCTGCTGTTTATAGTCTTCTAGAGATGGCTGAGTTACTGAGAAGGTATGAGTTTTGTCCATGGGCATATAACAAAGGATATGTTAATATCTATATGTCCCATACTAAGATCATTAAAATATGAGAAACAAAACAGGGAATTCTGTTTCCACAAAATTAATACTACTTCCAGCTTTATAGGAATGATAACAGTATGTATGTGAGAAGTGACTGGTTCTAATCGGAGCTGTGACCTAGAAGAACCAGGTTTCTGATCAAGTGAAAGGTCTGAAGCTTGTACACATACTTAGCTAGCTGTTTAATATTATCCAACACACCCCCAGAGCAGAGCAAACTAATTTAAATGCACATGCAGTTTGTGAGAAGGGAGGGGGAACATATCAAGGAGAATAATATGGAAGAGGTGGTTCAGAAAGTTGCATTCAGTCAGTGGGGAGCCAAGGGGGAAATTTGAATTGGAAATAAATAGCCTTAGCCAGAGTGCTCCTTTAGGGAGTTACCCATTCATAAGGAATGTAAAATAAATGTAAAATAAAAATGAGAGCTTTCCTGGCTTCAACAACAAGTATTGTTCTTTCTAGAATGATCACACTCCTCACAAAAAAGCTCTGTTTCTTTTAAAATGACCAGTAAATATGAATTTATTAAAATAAATTTTACTCACTATGGGAACTGATCTGTATCTGTCCTCTCTCCTTACAAAACCCTAGAGGATAAAAGGACATCAATAAAGAATTGTGATAATGTCAAGAATAACTAAGAAAAGAAAGATCTTAAAAAATATATAAAAGTATGCAAAAGTAGAACCTCTAAACTGTTGCCCTTTGATGGTCCATGATAGGGATGCTTACAGAGCTTGTTGTTCTTGAAGAAGGTGGTGTGTTATAATGGAAAAACATTTGATTGAATATAAAATATATAGATTTGAATATAAGATCTCTTATTACCTGTGTATCTTTGGGGCAGATATTTTAATTTCTCAGATTTCTTAGCTGTAAAATCAACACATCAGACTAGATAACTCAGGTCCAAAATTACTCTAAACTCTATTATTATCTACTTCTGTGAGGGAAGGAAAGATCTAAGTGTGACTTTTTTTTGTATTGCAAAGATACTTCTCTGGGTGTTTACAAATAGCAGTCAGAATTTAATAATGGCCATCATTTACAAAGTAAAGTACTATGCACACACATATACATACACACATACATATACATACATGCACATGCACATACACATACATGTTGTTTCATTTGATTCTCTCAAGCCAGTGAATTAGATCTCTTATTATGTAGCCCTATTTATAAAAATTAGGAAACTGAATGAAAAGATTAAAGTAACTTGCCCAGGGTCGCATAGCTAGTAAAAGCCTGAGTCAGGATTTTAACTTTTCTTCCTGATTCCAAGTCCAGAGGCCTTGCTCATTATCTCTCTTCATTTCCTTCTCTACTTCACAAAGCAAGCTATCTCATTTGATATTCACAAGAACCCTAAGAGGCAGGTACTATTATTAACTCCATTTTACAGATGAGAGAACCAAGTCTGAGAGAAATTATACGGTTTGCCCAGAATCACAGAAAAACATATGTCTGAAGCAGTATTTGAAAAAGTCTGACTACAAGTTCAGAAGAACTTTGACTTGTGCCTGGTTTTGGTCCTTTTGCATTGTATGTCTTCGAAGGGGAGGAGGGGAATTTGTTGTTCCAGAAGATGCTGCAAATTACCTCACCAAGAATAGCAGAACCCTGTGCCTCCACCATGTAACATGGGTAGCAATCTGTCTTTCTGTTTTGAAAACATTTAGGACCAAATGCTAAAAATAATAGCCCAGTTCACTGCTTTTCTTTTTTATTTCCTAATTTTATCTATTCTCTATAGCTTCAGAGAGACTAGAAAGGACTGAGAGAATGTTCAGGGCAATGAACAATGTGCAAATGAGACTGTGAAAAATTATACCATCATATTCAATAGGTTTCTAAAGACAGACCTATACACAGGTTTCTTGATCTCAAGTGCAGCATCCTTTTCACTATCCTATTCTATTTCAATCAATCAATCACTAAACATTTATTAAGCACCCATCATATACTAAGCATTATGCTAAGCACTATGGATACCAAAAGAAGCAAAAGAAAGTCATTGTCCTCAAGGACCTTAAAATCTAATGGAGGAAAAAAAATGTGCAAACTAATATACACAAAGTAAACTATATGTAGGCTCAATAGAAATAATATTTTTTTATTTTTTTATTTTTTTTTAATTTTTAAATTTTATTATAGTTTGCATCATTCATTTCCACAAGATTTTGAGTTACATATTTTCTCCCCCTCTTCCCCCCACCCGCCGCCCCAAAACAGCCATCCCAGTGTGTCCC
>CM053588.1:99285194-99310754 GCA_028646515.1 Pseudochirops corinnae
AAATATCAGGGTAATTTTCCTTCAGAATTTCTTGAAGGATGATTTCTAGGTTCTTTTTTCTGATCATGGCTTTCAGGTAGTCCAATAATTTTTAAATTGTCTCTCCTGGATATATTTTCCAAGTCGGTGGTTTTTACAAGGAGATATTTCACATTGCCTTCTATTTTTTCATTTGTTTGGATCTGTTTAATAGTATCTTGATTTCTCATAAAGTCATTTGCTTTCATTTGCTGTACTCTAACTCTGAAGGAATTATTCTCCTCAGAGAACTTTTGAGATTCTTTTCCATCTGGCAAATTTGACTTTTTAAGGTATTCTTCTCCTCATTGGCTTTTTGTGCCTCTTTTTCCATTGGAGTTAGTCTATTTTTAATGTGTTATTTTCTTCAGTCAGGTTGTTGACTCTCTTTTCAGCATTTTCTTGCATCATTCTCATTTTTCTTGGCAATTTTTCCTCCACTTCTCTTATTTGATTTTCAAAATCCTTCTTAAGCTCCTCTATGGTCTGTAACCAGCTTACATTTTTCTTGGAAGTTTTTGGTGCAGGAGTTCTGACTGTGTTGTCTTTCTCCTGTTCCATGCTTTGATCCCTTTTTGTCCCCCAAAAAGGAATCTAAAGTTGGATTGCTGAGCTTGGTTTGCTTCCTTTGCCTGCTCATGTTTCTAGTCAATTAATTTGATTTTTGAGTGACAGTAAAACTCTGCTTTCAGAGGGGAAAGCTTTGTCTCAAATTGCTAGGGTTTTCATAGCTGCTGGAGGCATTAGGAGGTACAGTCTCTGCAGGCCCCCCAGCTTTGGCTCACTGAGAACACACCTCAGGACCACCACCCAAGACTATAATCCTGATCCAGGCCAGTTAAGGCAAGAGCACTTAGCCTCTGAATGATTGCTTGGACCCCCTGCAATCTGTAGGCTGTGAGCTCTGAAGCAGCCACATGAGGCAGTGGCAGGGCCACCACTTCTGCTGCTTTCTTGCCATGTGGGCAGAAGGCAGGACCTGATTTTCTCTCCCAAATTTAGCTGAGTTCCACTGACCTTTCACTTTGTTCTTGTTTCTTATGGGTTGATAATTCTGGAAACTGCCACAGCTGCTGGTGATCCACTCTCCAGAGTGCTCCACCTGCAGCTTGTCCTGACCACCCTGGGGCTAAGCCACAGTTTCTTCCATGGCCTGAGACCAATTCTTCTTTTTCCTTGAGGCATTGAATGCAGGTGCTTTGATTTTATTGTCTTCTTCTGAGTGTGTGCTTTGTTCTGCCTTATCACCATAATAATTTTCTGTAGTCAGAGATCTTTCTGTTGTTTGCTCATTTTCCCAGCCTATTACTTGAATTTTAACTCTTTGTTAAAGTAGGGTTCTTCTTCCCCAATGGAATGCACATTGTCCCAAGCTTTAGGGGTTTTGTGAAGCTGTTTTCAGAGATACTTCTAGGAATTTGCAAGTTTTCAGTTTCTCCAGAATGTTTCCATCTAAGGAAAGGTGTTTACTCCTCTACTGGTCTCTGCTCTGGTCTATGAGAGACCACAAATACTCTCTTTCTGCCCTGGGAATGTGAGGATGGTACCCACTCCACTGTGACCTCAAACTCTATTGTTCTAGTGCTCCTTCTTACCCTAGCACTTCCTCCCAAGATGGAGATCTGGATGCAAGTATGGGTAATGAAGCAGATTCCTGCCTCATTGATAGCAAAAGACCCCTGAAATGTTCTTCTGATCAGTTTTTTGATGCCCCCCACCCCAATCATTTGTGGGAGGAGAGGACCAGAAGCCACTGCTGCTACTGATTCAGTCACTCTCAAGGCCTGCCCCTGATTTACTTGGGTAAGGCATGTGCTGACATGGCCTGCATCGGATGGTGCTCCACTCTCACCCAGGTATGATAGACCTTTCCTGCAGACTTTCTAAGTTGTGTTGGGCTTGAAATTCATTCCACTCCATCTTTTTGTGGGTTCTGCTGCTCTAAAATTTTTTCAGAGTCATTTTTAAAGGTATTGGGAAGGGATTGCGGGAGAGCTCGGGAGAGTCCCTACCTCACTCTACCATCTTGACTCCACTTCTAATCTCTTCATTTTAAAGATGGGAAAACTGGCTCAAAAAGTTCTAGTGACTGGCACATGAAGAATAAAATCCATGTCGTTTTGCCTGCCATGACAAGGTGTGACAGAGATTTCAGATTATCTCTTCCTACATTTCTTCTAGACGATACTGTCCTCGTGGTCAAGTTCCTTTCCCCTCTGAGGCTCTCCTTATGTTTGCTCTAGAGGCGTCCACTCCCTCTACACTTGCTGCTTTTCCCTCCCTCTAAACCCATAGTATCCCATTCACCTGGCAGCTGTTTTCTTCTATGTACTTATATTTTCACCTCCTTCCTTTCCTTGGGATGTTGTGCCAAGTCCAGTAAGCACTAGTACTCTGTGATGAGTTGGCTAGGCCTTCTATGTCTTAAACGCAAGTTTTGTCCCCTTCTCCTTCCCTTCACAGCCATCCAAAAGGCCCCCAAGTTACCTAGACTCTATCAAACAGGCCATTAAAAAAAAGCACTGAAAATTGCATTTCTGGGCACTGTCTTCGTGCTTTGTGACCTAAAGAGGATCCTTCTGTCTCCTGATTTTATTCTGCAAATTCGGAGTGTGAAGCTAATTTTAAATGCTCAACAGCTGGAGTTCATTTTGTGCTGTGACTTCATCATTCAGAGAATCTGATATTTTTGGGGTCTATTTGTGGGACCAAATCTTGACTTTGCTAGGATGGCTCTTCTACTCACCTTCCTCAGATTCTGGCCCATATTTTCTGAGCTTTGGACTGTGTGTGTGTGTGTTTGTGTGTGTGTGTGTTTGTGTGTGTGTGTGTGATTCTAAACTATGCAGAACAAATTACTTTTGTATCTTTTGAGTTATTATTGTTGATGGTCTTTGGCATGGGGCATTTTTTGCTTATCTGTTGGGATTTATAGGGTACATTTGAGCTTCTCTATGACCTTTCCCATCTTCATCTTAATTGGAACTCCATGTTTCTGGAAATATAGATGAGCTAGCTGCTCTTACCTTTCAAAAAAAATGTAAATATGTTTCATCAGAAGGAAATAGGCTCATCCTATTAGAATTATATGATAAAAATTTGAATCAAATATTCAATACAGGAATTTATTCTTGGATATCTGAATCCCAAATAGCAACTTCCATTAAAAGTGACTCAGCTAATAAGTGGAATTCACCTCAATTGTCAAGACTGGTCTTGGGACCATATGCTATTACACACAAAGCAGTTGCATCAAGGCTGTTATTTTAATTGGAGGTCAGTTCTACTTCAGTTCGACAAATGGAACATATGTTTGCACAAACTTTGTTGATTTTCCAGGCTACTGAGGAAAGATGAGTTAGAAGGTGTTAAACTGCCTCCTTGGCACATATACACAATGTCCCTGGGTTAAATTGAAATAGTAGTGTACAAACATAGAAGTGATCATGAAACTTGTCACTATTTTTGAGTATACAACAAAATGTCAAAGATAGTCTAAAAATTTAAGGAGTAAAAATATAAGTCTAATCAGAGAAAGATTATTAAGAAAATATAGTTACTTTTAATACTTTAAATCATTGGTGGTAAAATTATTTTTTATCTCTTTTGAAACTCAAATGGAATTTCATTCTTGAATGTGGTCAAATGTAGCCTTTTATTCTCTTAAAAGAAATTCATCGTTTTGTAGACAATTTGAAAAGCTGGAATGTTGTAATATATAGATCCCTAGACTTGGAGTGAGAGGACTAGAATTGTAATACTAACTCTTTCTCTTAATTGCTAGTTAACATCATAGAATTCACTTCAGTACTGTTGGCCTTAATTACTTAATTTGGAAAATGAGATCAATAGTAATTGTATCACTTATTTCACATGAGTTTTGTAACAAAAGCACTCTGCACATGATAAAAGTATATGAATATGATTTATTATGATTCAATTTGAAAAAAAATCATTTTGTAATTTAAACCTGTTAATCGTGACACCGATAAATTACCTACTCTTTACCTCTGTTTCATCATCTATAAAGTAAGGCTAGTAAAGTATATGATTCTGTATTTTTTTTTTCCATAATACATTTATTTACAATAAAGTGGATGTGTCATCTAATGGAAAGAGTGAGGGATAAGTGATTTGAAACCATATATTTTACAGATATACTCATAATTCTAATTAAATTGGAGGAAAGTTTTATTATATTGGGTGGAATGTTATGTTGAATTTATCAAAATGTATATAAGAGGTTTGTACAGCATGGGCTGTGGTCTATATCATTTGAGGGCATACCCTAAGCAATGAGATTGTTGTGCAGAGAATAAGAGTGAGCAAAGACCTGGGTTCAAGATAAATTTAGGTGTGGATTTATTAAGCAAGCATGTGGCTACTGGAGTGTTCACTCAAATTGGTAGTCATCTTTTTGGGGGTACAGACTTGATTATATAGGCCAAAACCACAAGAACCACAATCAGAGAGGGGAGCTAGCAGAAACCATGACATATAGAAACAAAGAACAGCCATTGGTTAGATCTATAGGTCAGGGCTAATTTTGGGATATGGCACAAGGGTACAGGGATAGTCTTCCTGTGACTCAGCAGTCCCTTCTGGAACAAGGAACAAGGTGGAGGGCACAGGGTGGAAAGATCATAGTCAGTGCTTTCTGGAACAGGGTGGTGGGGCATGGGGTAAGGGGGAGCTGGAAAGTCCCAGAATAGGCCAGAGTCATGTTCCAGGTGAAGGGTGTGGAGACCCTGCTTGGTCAGTGGCACAAGACAGGGTGGTCTCTATATTACACCATAACCCTGAGTTACACTTGGTACACTCATATTAATTCAAGGAAAGAAATATATAGAGAGTGTTAATAGGGAATTTTCCCTGAGTAATGCCCAGACATGCCTTAAAGCTGTTCTAAGCTATGATGTGATATAGAACAAGGACAAAGACAGAAATATAAGAGGGGGCTTAATGGTGGTGTGCAGTGACCTGGGATTTGGGTTTGGGTACAACAAGATCACTTATCCATTAGAGAAGGAGACTAATGGATTACATCTTATCTAAGGTTATTTCTTTCTTTAACTACTATAATCTAAGACCTTTATGTGTCTTAGCAAGTAACTACTATAACATTAATTCCTATAGTAATATTTCTTAGAGTCATGTAATCTTAAACAGAAGGAATTCAAAATCTCTGTACACACTACTCTCACTTTAAAGAAAAGGTTTACAAAGATTTACAAAGGGGAATTCACTTAGTCAAGATCAGTAAATTAGATGGAACCAGTTCTAGGTCCAACTCACCATGGCAGAGACTTTTCTGCTATGTATATCCATTGTAATTACTTTCAATAGTTAATGTGTCATTGATCACCTATAAAGTTGACTTATCTGATGTAATACGTAGGCAAAAATTAAGTCTTGTTGGGGAAAAGAGTAAAGAATATAAGAGCCTATGTGGGAAAATAGTTATAGTAGAGATTTCTAGACAAGTTTTCCAGTGCAGTGATTTTCTAATTATCTCAAATCAACATGCCATGATAATCTCTTGATGCTCTGAGGGAAAGAAATAGATAAAACTGTATGTAGGAATCTTCCATATAGAAAATAATAATATAATTTATGTAATGCAATAATATTTTAAAGTATTATTATAATAACAATCATGTGACATAGGTATTGCAAAAACCTAGTTAGTGTTATGGAATGATTGCTGATGTAAGAATCATATATATGAAATAACATTATCATGATTAAACAAAAAGTTGCAGAAAAAGCTTAGAAAAATAAATGTTGTTTTATGGTAAAGATTACACACATGTATACATACATATATATGCATATTTACATACACACATACATACATCTGTAAAGATGTTCCTTCCATATGATCAGCTTTATCTACAAATGAAAACAAAATAAAACTAGCCTTACCGTAATGGAGAAACGTTAGGAACTTTCTTAATAAGATATAGATAAGGTAAGAGTATATATTGCCTCCATATTTTGACACAACTTTAGAAATGTTTATTGTATTACTTATGAAAAAGCAGAAAAAAATAGGAGTAAATATATGTAGAGAGGATGAAAAAGCATATTTAGGAAATATATTGGTGTTTAACTAGACAACTAAGATTCCCAAGAAATGAAATGAGAAAGAAATAGCATCAAGAAAGTTGCAGGATTTAGAAAAAAGGTACAGATTTTGTCCTTTCTGTTTTTTTAAGGGGGGGGGGATCTTTCTCTTTCTTTGCATTTTTTTTAAACCAATAAACCCAACTAAATGAAGTGGAGCAATTCCTTAAAATAATTACAAAATATTTGAATGTTAACTCATCAAGGCACATGTAACAGTGTCAGAAAAGAGCCTCAATGTATAATTTTATCTGTATGGAAAATTCTCTTTATCAGTGAAAGTCAGTACCTCTTCAACTTACAATTTTAGACAGCTGTTCAGGGTGTGGAAAGGATAATGACTTGCTCTTGTGTTAGTGATGGACTTGAACAGAAATTTTTCTGACTCTGAGGCCTGCGCTGTATTCAGTAGACTCCACTTCCTCCCAGGACACATATAAATACAGATACAAAACACCATGTACAGAAATAAAGACAAATATTTTCAAATATATTCATGTTTTCATAGCTGAACACATTAAAATAATGCAAATGGTGCTATTAAGTTAGGTAATTTATAGATTTAGTATGCCCTAATCAGACTACTAAAAGGTTATTTTTATAACTTGACAATATTAGAACAAAATTTATTTGGAAAAACAATGTTTATAATACATAAGGAAGTAACTAAAATTAGGATTAAAAGCACTACTAAATATTATACTATATTAAAATGGTGAAAATTAAAATGATTTTCAATGCCTAAAAAGTAGAAAAGCAGATTAATGGAACAGATTAAATAAAGACCAGGAGAAATCAAGAATGTATCTCAGTGTTCTACAAACTCATGAATGGACACTTCCAAGGAAAAGATTCTATATTCAACAATAGCCCTTAGGAAAATTGAAAGATAAACAGAAGAAAAGTAAACACAAGTATTTTAAAATATATATGAAAATAAGCTCCAAATGGATATGCAAAGTAGACAAAAGATAATATCATTAATATAAAAAATATAGCTGAAGAGAAAGAAGAGACTTTCTATGTTTAGGTTAAGAATTCTTAACAAAACAAGGGATAAACATGTTAATACAAAATAAAATGTGAATTTTTATTTACCTAATATTAAAACACACCCACACAGATAAATACACTGTAATCTGGTTTTCAAGTCCATTTGTACACCTTTCTCCTCTTCCGTAGAGATTATCACTTAATGCTCCATGATTGTATAAGAAGCAAAGATAATAAGAGCTCAGGATAAGAGAGTACCTATTATTCTGGCTTCAAGATTTGAGAACGAAGGCATAGGAATACATATTCTTTTCATGGAGGAGTCTCTAAAGGGAGGCAGAGTTAGAGATGAAGAGATATAGAGACCAAATGAGACAGAAACAGAAACAAAGAGAGAGAAATAGAGAAACTGACTCTAGGCAGAAGTGAATATACAGCATGAAAGCCAGGAAACTAGACTCTTTCTTCTCTCAAACTCTGGACAACTTCAGCACTTGTGCCAGCATGCAACAGTAAATGATTGATCTCAACAAACAATGAGAGCATTATGCAAATGAGTTCTAATCCTAGGTTATTACTTTTGTAAGAACAAATGAAAATGCAGATAGAATAGGAAGATGAACTACTAAGTGGGTCAAGTTTTATCTATGAAATATTTCTGAGAAGGATACAATATATGTATAGGCATAGAGGACACATGAAATTGATCAAAAGTCAATTTAAAATGCGATTGAATTGAATTAAGTTGTTTCACATCCATTCAGAGAGTAGGATGGCTCTGTCCATACCATCCTTTTCCCATGACTCATACAGACGTCACACACAGATTGTTCTTCCCTACATATACAAATAATAATAGCTAATGATCATGTGGTATTTTGTGGTTACAAAATGATTTATGCTTATGCATATGATCTATTCTGATGTTTATAACACCCTGTGAGGTGGATCAGGCAAATATTCTTCTCTCTACTTTGTAGGTGAAGAGACTGATACTTAGAGATAAAGAGGGGCAACTAAGGTCCCAGGAACAACAAAAGGTAAATTTGGCTTTAAGCTCAATTTAAGTAATTTCCAGTACACTAATGATGAATGGGAAGGGAGAAAGAAAGAGAGAATGAAGACAGTGGAGGAAGAGGATGAGGATGAGAAGGAGAGGAAGAAGAAGAAGAAGAAGGAGGAGGAGGAGCAGGAGGAGCAGGAGGAGGAGGAAAGGAAAGAGGGAGGATAGAAGTAATCCAAAATCATAGGATTAAGAGGAATTGAGTAGGAAAGTTGTAAGGAGGAGGAGAGGATAGCTAACATTTATGTTTTGCTAAACATCTGCCAGGGGCACTATGCTAAGTACTTTTACATGACAAGATTTTCTTGTGTGGCTCAGGGAAATGCATTTTTGCAATAACATGTTTTTCCTTCAATAGAATATGTGGACAGAAATGGTCCAGTTTTCTTTTTATAACCTCCACATTAGGCATATTTAGCTGTTCAATCAATACTTAATTGATTGTTTTCATTGGATGAAAAACCATGAATCCAGAGGTGATATACTCAGACTTACATGTGACCATGGGTAAATCACAGCCTGCTGAGCCTCAGACAAGCAGGTAGTTATTCTCTTGAATACCTTGCTACCTATAATGCCATGTATGAGCAGCTTCCCAAAAAAATGCTCCTGTGAACAGCTTTTTAGGTTCTGATTACACAGTATAGTGAACAAATCAAAATAAACATTCACAACAATTCACAAAATAATATTCACAACATTACATCTTATCACAGAAAATCACCATATACTGTTCACAACAGCTTAACATTAGAATGGCCACATAGTTTTCACCAAAGTGGCCACAGTATTAAGAACAAAGAACAAAAGAATAATCATCTGGTTTCCCTAAGGAGGTTTACCTCCTCACTCAGTCATTCAGTCATCTCAAAATAAAATAATCTTCCACTCATGGGGAAATCATAAATTAATTTAATCAGTCACTTATCCATATTCACAATTACTAAGTATAATTAATCACTAAATACAATCATTAGAAAATTACACAAACCCTCCACCCCTCAGTGTCTAGTAAACTTCAATTTCATCATCATTCAATATCCAAGAAGAGGCTTTTTATTCACCTTGACTTGGGGTGGTCGCTCAGATTCCCTGGGTTCCCTTTTATGATCCCAGATCCTACCCAAATCCACCAAACAGTCATCTGGATTCAGAGGCAGACAGCTCCCATCTCCTTGTCCAGTCCTCCAGGCAGTTCTTGTTACACACTGAAGTTCACAGGGTCCAGCACATCTCCAACCCTTCACAATTTCTGTTGCTGGGAACTCAAGGATCAACCAAGCCAAACAAACAAAGGTTTATCTCAGTCCTGCTTCTTCAGTCCTCTAGCAGTTCAGCTGGCCCTAGGACCAAGAAGGATTCTCAGCCTTCTAGGAGACAGCAATTTCAGCCTTCACCAGATTCCAATCTCAAGAAAAACTCCAACTCAGTTCTCAGTCAGCTTTCCGAATGCTGGGAGAGAAACTCACCCTCTCTCTCTCTCTCTCTCTCTCTCTCTCTCTCTCTCTCTCTCTCTCTGTCTCAGTCTCTGTCTCTGTCTCTGTCTGTCTGTCTGTCTGTCTGTGTCAACTGGCTTCACTCTCCACAATTCTTCCTTCACTAGGAGCTGGCAAGGAGGAAAATTCTTGATTCTGATTCTATGTTCCTGGAACTCTTCTTACACACACACACACACACACACACACACACACACACACCCACACACACACACATTGGCTTCCTGTCTCAGCCAACCCCCTCCTGCCACATCAGCAACAGGAGGCAGAGTTCATGCCCCCTGCCTCTTTCACAGAAGTACTTAGCCCTTAGTCACTAAGGACCAAGTACCTGCTAAATTAATTACCATTACACCACCTCATCACTGATCTTGCCCTGCCAAACCACAAACTTGGATTACTCTCACCATTTTCTACCTTTAATTCTATATAGTTATGGCTGGGATGGTGTCCATTAGAGAAATTGTGAAACCCAAAGTTGGAAATTGCCCTAAGGTCAGTGTGACTAGACCTACCAAGGGAAGAAATAGCAGATTCTCAGAATCCTAGAGGAGGAATAGATTTCCCAATCCATGATCCTTCTTCAGGAGCATCTGTCAGTAAAGCACAAAATGGACTACAGTTTAGTCTAACATTTGACAGAGTTCATGATTTTAAATAAAATTATCCTCTACTTTCTTTACAAGAACCCTATAAAGAAGTCAATGTGATGTTATTATCCACACTTTGCAGAAAAGTAAAGGGACTTGTTTAAGGTCACACTGCTAAGAAAGCAACAGTGCTGAAGTTTGAATCCATTTTTCCTTTCTCTAAATCTCACACTCTCACTAGGGGGCCCTTTTGATTCACTTAATTAAGTCAATTCAGTGGGGGGAAATCAGTCAAGCCTATGGTTTACCCCTGTAAAGATTAATAACAGTTAGCATTTATATAGTGTTGTGCCCAAACCCAAATCCCAGGTCACTGCACACCACCTGATTTGTAGCCCACCATTAAGCCTCTTTTATATTTCTATTCTACATTTTGTCCTAGTTTGAAAACTGCTTAAGGTATGTCTAGGCATATTCCTCAAGGCATAGTTCTCTGACCTCTCCTTCCCTAATCAACATTTTATATATTCTCCTTCAATTATTATAGTATATAAGGTTCATTATGGTGCAAGGATATTATCTAGGGACCATCCTGTCCTATCCTACTGACCAAGAAGGGCCCCCACCCTCCTTGCCCAGAACATGACCTTAGCCTGTTCTGGGAATTCCAGTCCCCTTTACCCCATGACCCTCCACCCTTCTCTGGAAAGCACTGACTATGGCTCTCCACCCTGTATCCTCTGCCCTGTTCTAGGAGGGACCCCCATGACACAGGGAAGTTGCATCCTTGTACCTTTGGGCCATATTCCCAAATTAGCCCTGAGCTATAGATCTAAGCAATGGCTGTTCTTTGCTTCTGTACAATATGGCTTCTGTTAACTCCCCTCCCTGATTGTGGTTTTTGTGGTTTTAGCCTACATAATCAAGTCCGTACCCCCAAAAGATTACTACTAACTTGAGTGAATATACTTGGGTAGTTGTCCACTTAATTAATAAATCCACACCTAAATTCATCTTGAACACAGGTCTCAGCTTGCTCTTATTCTCTGCACAACAATAGTACTTTAAGTTTTACAAAGCACTTGTAATGATAACAGTATTAGAAGATCTTCCACACCCCTTGAACTTGCTGATGTAGCAGGAAGGGGTGGAGCAAGAGAGAAAGCTGGAGCCAAGCTACAGTGTGTGCCGTGGTGACTGGAAGCAGCGGCAGTGGCAGTGGCAGTGGCTGTGGCTGTGGTTGCAGCACAAACTTCTTTCTGGTTGAGCCAGCCAGAATCTTGGCTAAGGGCTCCTGCTGAGGACTGTCAGGGACAGGAACTGTGGGGGACCAGAGCTTCTGGGAGCAAGCTGCCTGAACACTGAGCAGTTGCATAAGTGAGGACAGGAGAATCTTTGCTTGAGGTAGCCTGTCCTGTTTTGAAGGCTTGAGAATGTGGATGTTTACTACATTAACTACATGTGCCGACTTCATACCTACTGTATTGGCTTTGACTTTCTGGTTTTGGGACTCAGTTTTTCTGGTATTTAAATAAATGTTCTAGCTATATTTCTCATGTAGAGAGCCTGTTTGATTTTGTGATTAATAACCATATTGGCATACTTACAGTTACTGTAGGCATTGTGAATACTGCATTGTTGATACAGCACTTTACAAATATTATCTCATTTTAGACCAGTGGTTCTCAACCTTCCTAATGCCATGATCCTTTAATATAGTTCCTCATGTTGTGGTGACCCCCCAACCATAAAATTATTTTCATTGCTACATCATAACTGTAATTTTGCTGCTGTTATGAATCGTAATGTAAATATCTGATATGCAGGATGTATTTTCATTGTTATAGATTGAATGTAACCCACAGGTTGAGAATCACTGTTTTAGACTGACAAAAGCCTTAGGAGGTATTCTTATTCCCATTTTACAGATCAAGAAACAGAGGTTAATTGAGTTATCCAAAGCATTTGAGGCAGGATTTCTGCTCAGTTTTTCCTAACTTCATGGACAGTGTTATATCCAATGCATCACTTAGCTGCCCAGATAATATGAGTGATGAAAATCCCTCCATCAGTCCACTTACTGGGCAATGATGTGCTAGGCAGAAGAATTTCACTCTAGCTCAGGAACTGTCCCTTAGTCTGCAAGTGGTCCAGGAAGGAGGAAAGAAGTAATCCAAAATCATAGGATAAAGAGGAACTGAGTAGGAAATTTGTAATTAGGGCAGGAGGAAATTAAGAAATTTAAGCAAAATCCATGACTCCAATGGCTTCCTAAGCTTCACTGGATATTGCCCAGGGGGACAATGACACAAAAAAGGTGAAGAATCCCTGAGCCAGAAGGTGTTGACTATCTTTGATAGTCCTTTAGCCATGTAGATGCTTCTATAGTTAGCAACTAGTTAGTATAAAGAATGAGTTAAACTAGAAACATATTAGGGCATGCATTGATAGTTATAGCCCAAGTGAACTCTTTCCCACCCACTCCCTACTCACAATATGGCAGCATCCCCAGAAGCATTTGTTGACATGTTTCATGCAGTATGAAAATGTATAGTTATGACTCTACTGAATCTAACACAAAGCTCTGAATTCCTGAGGGATAGAAATCAGCCACATCTTATAGCATGATCCTCATTGCCCCTCTCATTTACATGAGTTCTTCCTTCTATACTTTTTAGTCTGTTTAATACTGAACACAACTTTGGGAGGGAAGGGTGGGACGAGGGATATAAGATATAGCATTTATATAGTACTTTAAATGTTTGCAAATGTAGTTTACATAAGTCAGTTCATTTGGTCCTGACAATAACTCTATGAGGTAGATGCTATTATTATTCTTATTTCACAAATGAGGAAACTGAGGCTGAGAGAGGTTGAGTGACTTTACCATGATCATACAATTAGTAAGTCTCTGAGTATGGATTTCAATTCAGGTCTTCCTGACTTCACGTCTATTGCTCCATCCACTATACCACTTAGCTTGTGTATCCTATTCCCTATAGTACCTCTTTCCTCAATTTCTTGCATCTATCCCCCTCCTGTCTATTTCTATAGCCATTACATCTAGGTCCTCATACTCATGTGCCTCCACTGTTTAAAAAATAGTTTTTGATGTCTTCCATTATTATATCACCTACATTCTGTAACATATCCTTCTCCTTCCAATAAAAAGCAGAGGTGATAATGGGGTAGATTTAGCAAAACTAACTAACATTGAAAAAACTCGAATATCTAGCCTTCCCTTCCATATCTTTAGAAAAGTGAGAGTAGGTTTTTTTCCCCTCATATCTCTTCTTGGGGATTCTTAGTTACTTCTGTTTCTTAGCATAGGGTTTTGAGTTTGTTATTCTTTACATTTACATTATTGCAGTCATTATGTATTTTACTTTCCTGATGCTACTTATATTACTTTGTATTAATTCATATGCTTTCTCATTCTACTCTTTATTTATCCTATTAATGTCTTCTTATAACCTAAGACTATTTCATAACGTTCACTTACCATAACTTGTTTAGCTATTCCCCAATTAATGAGCTTTGTTTTTTCTTTTTAATTCTTTGCTACCACAAAAAAAAGGCTACTATACATGCTTGGATATTTATGAGGCCTTTCTTTTTGTCATTGACTTACTTGGGATATACGGCCATCAATGAACCCTCTGCATCCAATGATGACCACTGGTCATTATACTCACTTTCTTTGCATAGCTTCAAATTGCTTTTCAGAACCTTTGCATCAATTCACAGTTTCACCAACAATGTATTAGTGTATTTGTTTTCCATAATGCATCTACCATTGAGTATCCTCATTTCAGATCAATGTTGGGTTACAGTTTAACAGAAGATCTTACCTTCACTCTCTTCCCCATTCAACCTATCTTTCACAAACTGTCAGAATTTTGCTATTAGCTTTCTATATATCTGGTTGTCACATGTCATCTCTCTGCTAAAAACCCTTCAATGACTTCCTATTGGCTCGTTGGTAAGATACAACTTCTTTCTCTGGCATTCAAGGGCCTCAACAACACTTTCCCTTCCCAGGATTTTTTTTTTTTGACGAATCTTTTCCATTTTATCAGAGAAGCTTTAAGGACCCTTAAATCTATCAGTCACTGAATGGCTAGAGGCTAATATGTCTAGTGGGATATTGCAATGTACCAGAAACATCCTTATGATATCAGATCACTTAGTAGGGTCCAATGTCATTTCTATCAGAAGTAGGGAGATAATTCCTGAGCCCTTCACATATCCCTTTCCAAATTTCTGGAGGAGAAATTATTTATGGATTTTGAGATGTGTTCCTTGGTCTATTCAACTCCAGTTTTCCAGTCCAATAAACCATGATGACAATACTTGCCCCCTAAGTATGGTACAGCATGATTATGGATCTCAGAATTAGCAGAGCTCTAGAATGCTTAGTGATCTGAGGCCATGGGTCTCAGATTCAATCTAATGTAGGATGAGGAAATATGAACAGAATATAATAGGAAATAGGATTGAGAATGACATCATCACCATTACCATCACTAACTACTATCAATATCATCATCACCATGACTATTCTTACTATTACCGTCACTATTATCATCATCGTCACTGTCATCATCACCTTCATCATCATCTTTTTGAACTCCATCTCCAAAACCAACACCATCACTATTTGCATCATCACCAATACTAATACCATCGCTGCCACCATTATATCCATCACCATCACCAATGTCATCATCATCTCCATCATCACAATCCCCAGTACAACCTATGTCATCACCATTATCATCAATACCATTATTATTATTATTATTATTATTATTACTGTCACTATCACTAATGACAACCAGATATCCAGCACTACTGATACCATTACCATTCTTGCCATAAAAATCAAAACCAAGCAATGGCCACAATGTGGTATAGTGGAGCAAAAATAACAGTTGTTGAAATTAGAGTACCCAGCCTCAAATCTGGGTGCCACTATTTAATCAAAAAGTATTTATTAAGTCTCTGCCTAGTATCAGTCTGCTAGATGCTGGGGAAACATAGACAAAAACTGAGTAAGTAACTTTACAAATATGGTCCATACTTTTGTCATATGTAAAATGAAGGACTTGACTAATTGATCTTTAATGTCCCTGTCATCTCCAAGTCTATGATCTTATAATTCTTAAGTAGTTTTTTTTTAATTAAACAAGATTTTATTAAATACCCTACGTGTGCAAGGTATTGTGTAATCCTGAGGTTAATAATTATCATAAAATCTGATTCAATGCCCTACCCACATCAAACAATTTAGAAATGTTTATTGTATGCATGGATGAATGAAAGAATGAGTGAGTGAGACATTGCCTTTGCCCTCAAAGATGTATAAGTAAGGATCCAGGACTTCCAAGAGCCAAGATGGTGGATTAATCAGTAAATTGTCATAACTGTCCCATAGCACCTGCAAACAACCATAAAATAGCACTCCAAATTGAATCCTGGAACAGCAGAACCAGCAGAAAGATGGGGGAAAACAAGCTTTTAGCCCAGGAACCTTTGAAATTTAGCAAGAAAGGTGTGTCTCATTTTAGTAAAAAGGGAACACAGTCCAGGAAGGGAGCATTCCAGTAAGCCAGAAACACATTTCATTTCAACAAACCAGTGGTAGATTCTTGGATTCAGTATGGTGGATCAGGCAAATGTCAACACTAGGACTACCCACATGCCTCAGTATAGCCAGTAGAATGGACATGTTCCAATTCTGAGAAACACCACGTGCTTCAGCATAGCTCTGGTTAAATAAGCAACCTCAAGTAAGTATCCAGATAGATACTCGCTTCAGTGTAACTCTGGGAAAAGCAGAAATTCAGCACTTGCCTCAACAAATGTCAGACAGCAGCACTAGGACTCTGGTTAAGAACCAGGTAAACTGCCAGACCCCTACAACCTCCATCAGCATAAGCAACTCACTGCCAAATCCCCTCAGCACAGTACCAGACACAAGAGGCCCCCATGAGCCTCAGGACAACATCAGTGTAGCTCCAGGTAAACATTGAGGACCCACAGCCCCTGGTACAAGAGGCCTGACACAGTCCCCCTTCAATCCCAGGAGTATGTTCAAATTTAAAAGAAAGGAAAATAAAGCTAAAAATGAGGAGTAAAACAACAACAAAAATAATCTGATGATAGAAATTATTAGGATGATAGAGAAGATGAAGACAAAAACTCAGAAGAGGGTAACATTGTCAAAACACCTATGGGTAAATCTAGAAACTTGGGAAGTGATCTCAAGCCCAGAAAGAACTCACAGAAGAGTTCAAAAATGATCTTAACATGTAAGAGAATTGGCAGAAAAATTGGGAAAAGAAATGAGAAGTATATAAGAGAGAATTAACAGCTTTGAAAAGGAAGGACAAAAATTGACTGAAGAAAGCAATTCCTTAAAAAGTAGAATTGGCTAAATGGAAAAGGAGGCACAAAAGATAACTGAAGAAAATAATTCCTTAAAAATTAAAACTGGGCATGTGGAAGCTAATGACTTTATGAGACATCAAGAATCAGTCAAACGAAATCAAAAGAATTAAAAAATAGAAGAAAATATGAAATCTCTCATTGGAAAAGCAACAGACCTGGAAAATAAATCCAAAAGAGAATTTGAAAAATACAGATCTATCTGAAAGCCATGATAAAATAAATAGTTGGTAGTATTTCTAAAGTATATCTTTCCAGAAATTTTCAAAGAAAACTACCCTGATATCCTAGAACCAGAGGACAAAATAGTTATTGGAAGAATCCACTGAACACCTCCTGAGATATCAAAAAGAAAATTCCAAGGAATATTGTAGCCAAATTCGAGAATTGTCCGGTGCAGGAGAAAATACTACAAGAAGCCAGAAAGAAATAATTTAAGTAATGGGGAGCTAAAGTCAGGATTAATCAGCACTTTCTAGATTAAAGAATCAGAGGGCTTGGGCTATGACATTCCAGAAGAAATTAAAGCTATTTAGAGTCATATAAAAAAAAGAAATTCTCTGTATCACTACTGATTAGAGAAATGCAAATTAAAACAATTCTGAAATACCGCCTCACACCTATACAACTGTCTAATATGACAAAAAATGAAAATGATACATGTTGGAGAAGATGTGGGAGAATCAGAACACTAATGCATTTTGGGTGGAGTTGTGAATTGATTCAACCATTCTGGGGAGCAATATAGAACTATGCCCAAAGGGCTATAAAACTCTACATAACCTTTGATCTAGCAGCACCACTTCTAGGTCTGTATCCCAAAAAGATTATTAAAATGGTAAAAAAAAAAAAAAAAAAAAAAAAGGACCCATATATACAAAAATATTTATAGCAGCTCTTTTTTTGTGGTGGCAAAGAATTGGAAATTGAGGGAATGCCTATCAATTGATGAATGGTTGGACAAGTTGTGGTATATGAATGTAATGGAATTCTATTGTGCTATAAGAAATGATGAACAGGTGGATTTCAGAAAGGTTAATTTGAGGAAATGTCATAAAAATAACTGAGAGATGAGAAAGAGTAATAGACTGGGTGCAGAAGGATAAGAGAGGTAAAAAGGGGTGAATTATTTCACATGAAAGGACACAAAAAAAAATCTAGCACAGTGGAGGGCAAGTGGGAGGGTGGACAATGGGCATAGCTTGAACCTTATTTTCATCAGCATTGCCACAAAGAGGGAATAATATACATAATCAGTTGAATGTGGAAATCTATCTTACCTGACAGAGAAGTCAGAGAGGAAGAGATATAGTAAAAGGACGAAGGAGACTGACAGAAGGGAGGGCATATTGGGAGAGGTGGTAGAAGCAATAGACTGACATGAGGGAAAGGGAAAAAGGAGAGAGAGAACAAAGAGGAAAAATAGCATTTAGGGAAATGAGTTAGCAATCACTACTGTGAATGTGAATGTGAATGTCAAGGACTTGCTCATAAAATGGAAGTAGATAGAAGAGTGGATCAAAAACCAGAATCCTATAATATGTTGTTTACAAGAAACATACAATTTTGGCCAAGTTGCAAGTTACAAAATAAACCCATATAAATTATTAGCATTTCCATATATCACCAACAATGTCCAGTAGCTAGATATAGAAAGAAAAATTCCATTCAAAATACCTATAGATAATATAAAATACTTGGGAGCTTAAGAGAAAGCCAGGAACCATATGAATACAACGATAAAATGTTTTTCACACAAAGAGTAATCTAAACATTTGGGGAAAAAAATTGTTCATGGGTAGGCCAAGCTAATATAATAAAAGAGAGAAATCTATTTAGGGCAATCTATTTGTTCAGTGCTGACATTGGCCAAGGCACTGAGATTCTCTGGATTTCACCTTCCTCCTTTGTAAAATGAAGTTTTGATTAGATGTATGGTGTCAAACAGACCAAAACCGAGGTCAATATGTCATACGTAATGATCCCTTCCAGCTACAAAATGATTTAGAAAATCACAGGTTAACATTATTGATGTTCTATTGTGTTTTTACTCATTTTGTTGATGCATTTTCAAATTACGTTTTAATCTGGGTCAGTTCCTGGTCCCATGTTTAACACCTCTGTATTCAATGCTTCCTAAGACCTCTTCCAGCTCTCAGTCCCATGGTCACTTTTTCAACCCTAATACTAGTAGACTGTTATTTCGGTTTTGTTTTTAATACTTGATATATATGACCATCTTGGAGAATTCTGGGACCCTGGAGTTTGGAAAACATGGAGAAATATCAGTGGTAAAAACAAGATCTGAATTGAAATTCATCCTCAAACACTTGCCTAGTGTCACAGAACCTTTAAGTGTCAAAGTAAAGTATGATTAGAGGCATAAAAATTAGTAGGGAAGGAAGTAATTGAGGAGGAAAAATCTTGCATCAAGTTTGTTTGGAGCCCTCTTTACAATTATATAGACACATACACACACACATATATATATGCATATGTATATATACACACACATATAAATGTGTGTATACGTATGTATGTATGTAAGTGATTCAAATAAGAGCTATTTCCCAACTGATAATTGATCTAAGGATATGACTTGCCCATTTTCTAAGGAAGAAATCTAAGCTAAAAACATATTTTAAAAAATGCTCCACATCCTTAAAATAACTACAGAAGTGAAAATTAAAAGAACTTTGAGGTTCTACTTCCTATTCATGAGCTTGGCAAAATTGACAAAAACAGAAAATGAAAAATGCTGGTGAGGCTATGAGAATACAAACATATTAAATAATTGTTGATGTAGTTGTGAATTAGTCTAGTCATTCTGAAAAGTAATTCAAAAGTATGTCCACAAATATTACCAATGTTTGTATGACTTGTATTGTGTTTGTATAAAAAAGGATGCGACTATCCTTTGATCTAGTGGTATCACTAGTAGGCCTATATTCCAAAAAGAGGCAAGAAAGAAATAAAAAATTCCTATGTACAAACATTTATTACAGCTCATTTTTGAGCTAACTAAGAAACTAATATGGTGCCCATCAATTCCAAAAGAGATGAACAAACTAAAGTATATGAATATAATGGAATACTATTATGCTAAAAGAAATGATGAAGCAGTTGGTTTAAAAAAAACACGGGAAAACTTGTAGGGACTGATTCAGAGTGAGGTGAGCAAAACCAGAAGACCAACTTATATAACACAAACATCAAAAAGGCAAATGGCTATGAAAGTTCAAGAACCCCAATCTATATACTGACCAACCACAGTCCAGAAGGTCAATGCTAGTTACTTCCTGACTGAGGTAACTATTTATATGAGGCATGGGTGTGTTTGTGTGTGTTTGGACATAGACAATGTGACAATGTGTTTTGTTTGACTACTGACATTTGTTACAAAAGCATTTTTATTGATTTTTTCAGTGAGAATAGAGAAGGAGGTGGGAAGGAGAAAAAATGTATTTTTCTTAATGGAAATAATTTGAAAAATGAAATTGTATGTTCTCACATTTAATATTTTAAAGTCTTATTCAATTATCGCATTCTGTGTTTTAAAATCTATCACGGCCTTAAATTCTATATTCCAAAGTCCTTTTCAAGTCTGGCATTCTATGTTCCTAAAATCTATGATCTTTACTTCTTTAATATCCCATTTTCTAGAGTCTCATCTGGGGCAGCTAAGTGGTTCAGTGGATAGAATACTGGCCATGGAGTCAGGAAGATGTAAGTTTAAATCCAGCCTCAGATACTTACTAGCTTATGACAATGGGCAAGTCACTTAGCCCTTATTTGCTTCAGTTTCTCAACTGTAAAATGATAGCATACTGGAGAAGGTAGTGGGAAACCACTCCAGTATCTTTGCCAAGAAAACTCCATGTGCAAATGCCCATAGGGTCACATATAGCTGGACACAACTGAACACAACCACCACTACCACCACAACATGGTCTCATCTGGCTCTGGGATCCAACTTAACTTAACACATATATACTAAGTGCTTTCTATACATAAATAACTGTGTCTGGCCTTGGGGACACAAAGAACAAGGCAAATGATTTACTTTCCTCAAGGAGTTTACATTCTTTAAAGGTATAGAACCTGTGTACATGTAAATGATTTAAAAACCTATTAAAAAGAATACAAAGTAAGTGCAAAAGTGAGAAAGTACTGATAAATGAAATGATTATGAAAAGTCTTGCATAGATTATTGCATCTAAATTATGCTTTGAAGAAGGATAGAGATTCTACAAGACAGAAAAGATTGAGGAGGGGAAAGCACTCCAGACATGGAACAACTTGGGCATAAAAGCAGAGTTGGAACAGATAGGAGCCCAATCTGGTTGGAATACACACTGTATGCACGTAAATAATATGAAGCAAGACTAGAAGGGAAGGAAGATGGGAGTCAAAGCCTTTAAATTTCAGACTGAAAACACTATATTTTGTCTTAGAAGCAATAGAGAGCCATTAATGAATTTCTCTTTTGGGTGGAACGATGGTAATATGATCAGATGTACTTTAAGAATACCATGCTGTAAGCTGTGTTACCAATGGAATGGAAAGAAACTAGGGACAAAGATAGCCCCTAGGAGCACATTGCAATAGTATACGCAAGAGGTGATGAGGACCTGAACTGGTTTGACCAGAGATGATGAAAGCAGATGTGAGAAATGTTGGGGAGGTAGGATCAAGTAGTCAATCTGCATGCACTTATTAAACACATAGTTAACAAAAGCAAAAGTGGAACACACCCTACTTCCATTCTAGTGGGAACATAATGTGTATATACATATTGTACAATATGTACATGTTGTATAATACGTACATCATAAATACAAGGTGGATTTTTTTTTTGAGGAGGTGGTGTTGGAGCAGTAATTGGAGCCATTGAGAAAGGCTTCATCTACAAGGTAATATTTAGGCCGAATGTTAAAGGAAATTAGGAATCCTTGGAGTTTATGATGAAAAGAGAGCACATTCTAGGAATGGTGGATCCTCAGTACAAAGGCACGGAGATGAGAAAGTATTGTCTGTGACACACAGTAAGGCCAGTTTGTCTATAGAGAACATTCAACTCCCAACTTACACAGGAGTATTGAGTCTTACAAGAGTTGACAACTCCAAGTTCAAATTACTATGTAAGTCTACACTCCTAGATTGTATGTAGTTCACAAGCCCACCACAGGTTTATTTTACTCAAGAGTCAGATAGGGAACAAAATATGGTTTGAATATAGTCATTTACTAAAGTGAGATAATGTGAATAGCTACCATAAAGGCTTCCTCCTCCACCAAACCTGGCTCATGCTTTCCCAACAATCCATACCATATCACTGGGAAGAGTGGGTACATGGGATACTCTAATAGATAGGCACACACATAGGGAAAACAAGTGGTCAAAACAGCTAGGACCTCTGGAATTATAGTATCCTAATGGATTTTCTCTTCTCATGGTTTATTCATATTGTTAACCACTGGGCATAAAATTCTGAGAATGTCAGTCTGCTGACTCTTTGGGCCTGCTCTCAGCTGGCCTTTTTGATTCTTTTTGGGAAAGTTACTCCACTGCAAAGCACTATTACAAATGGGGAGGTGTAACACCAACAGGATATTCACAGTGCCTATAGCAACAATGAATATGCTGGTGTAATTCTGAATTGCAAAATACCACAGACTCTGTACATGGAAGATGGAACCAAAACATTTATTCAAAAACCAGAAAGCCAAATCCCAACACCAGAAAATCAATTCATCATAACAATAAAGAAATCTACACAATAACAGTACAGAGGAAACTGTCTTCCCCAAACCTTCCCCCTGCTAGGGACTGCCCACAAACAACACTCACAGCTTGCTGCTTCTTCTCTATACCTCAGCTCTAACTATTCTCACCAACTTCCTCTTAACTCTGCTATACCCTTCCTGCTCCACCCTGTAATGCCTTGCACAAGAAGATTCCTAAAAGAATGCTACTGTGAACAGCTTTAAAGGTTTGGATTAAACAGTTATAGTAAACACTCCATTTATTCCATTACAAATCAAAGCAAACATTTACAATATATCACAATATAATATTTGCAACAAATCGAGGTACAGTTCAATATTCACAGCATTACATCCTATCACAGAAAATCACAATATAGTGTTCATAAGAGCTTAACATTAGAATGGCCACAAAGTTTTCACTACAGTGGCCACAATATTTAGAACAAAGCATTCAACCAACTCACAATACAGTAATTGATGCTCAATCATTCAATCAATTCACATTAAAATAATCAGTCTTCCACTCATGGGGCAACCAATAACTTAATCAGTCACTAAGCAAGATTCAGAATTACTAAATATCATTAATCACTAGGTACAGTCAATAGAAAACCACACAAACCCTCCACACAAATCCTCCACCCCTCAGTGCCCAGCAAACCTCAATTTCATCCAAGGGGAGGCTTTTTCTTCATCTTGACTCAGGGTGATCTCTCTGATCCCCTGGATCCCCTTCCATGGTCCCAGCTCCCTCCTAAATCCACCAAATAGTCACCTGGATTCAGAAGCAGACAGCTCTCAGGTTCTTGTCCAGTCCTCAAAGGTAGACAGCTCCCAGGTCCTTGTCTAGTCCTTCAGGCAGTCCCTTGTACACACCGAAGTTCACATGGTCCAGCACATCTCAAACAATTCAACTCTTCTGTTTCTGGGAACTCAAAGATCAGCCAAGCCACAAACCAACAAGGGCTTATCCTGGTCATGCTTCTGGTCATGCTTCTTTACTCTTCCAGTAGTTCACCTGGCACTAGGAACCAGGAGAATCTTGGCCTTCCAGGAGGGGGCAAACACTATCATCCTCCCAGTAAACCTTCCAGGCTAACCTTCTCAGCCTTCCAGGCAGCCTTAACTAGATTCTCAGGAATACTCCAACTCTCTTCTTCAGTCCAGCAGCCCAGCTTCCAGATTCTGGGGCAATCCTGCTTCCTCCAACAAGAGCCATGAGGAGAAACATTCCAATTCTGTTTCTCTGTCTCTAGACCTCTTCTTACGTACAAACTGGCCTCCTGTCTCAGCCAATCTCCTTCTTCCATGTCAATAGGGAAGTTCATGTCCTCTCAACAGGGGACAGAGTTCACACCTTCCATACTGAGCTCACACCTTCCATATTTAGCCCTAAGTTACTAAGGGGTAAGTATCTGCTAAATTGATTGCTGTTACATACCCCTTCCCTTTCCATTCATTTAACAAGTTCCTCCCAATGAAGACTCATGAGACTCAGGCTTCCATGTATCTCACACAGGTCACCTAGGCCTATTAATGGATTGGAAAGATCTTCCCAATAAGCAAAAAACCTCTAACATTACATGAGACAGAGAAAAAAAAATCTCTTTTCTTGTCCTTCCAGTGCTCCCCTACAGGCTTTAGAAAATGAGCCTCATTCCATTTGAAAACACCTACTGTAATAATAGTGACAATGGTAGAGTGAAAGAACAGGTGGCAGAAGGTACAAAGGATCACAGTGTATATAAACATTAACAGCTGTTAATAATCTAAATGTGAGAATTTTTTCCACTGACCAATGAGTGGACATAGGAATGGGGAAAATAAAGTGTTAATCTTGATATTTTGCAAGAAATGAAAACAAAAGAGAAATCACAGCTAAAAGGAGGAATGGCTGATGAATTCTACTTGGAGAGGCAGATGAAGGAGTAGGCTGGATTGCTTTTTTTATGCATCTAAAGGCAACAAGAAATGTTATTTCAAAGGACATTTGGTCATTTCATATGGCAGTACTCATAAAAAGTACTTGTGAAGACCCAATGGGAAAATAATCGTAGCTTAAGTAATTGCATTGATTGCAGAGGATGAAGAAGTAAAGAAATATTACACAAAACTGGGAAGACCTTCCAAGTTAAGTGAAGATATACTTTAAAACTCAGTTACTTCAATACAAATGTTGCCATTTGGTAAGATGAGAAAGAATGTGTTTGAAAATATAATTTGGGGGGTAGGGGGCAGAGCCAAGATGGCAAAATAAAAACAGAAACCCTGTGTAGCTCCTGCTCCAAACACTTCCAAGACCTGTAAAATATTACTCTAAGCAAATTTTGGAGCTAAAGAACCCAAAAAGTGAAAAAGAGAAACAAATTTCCTGCTGTAGTCAGCCTGGCAGGCTGACAGGAAGGGTCTATTGCACTGAGTTGGGAGCCAAGTGCAGTCCTGGGTGAACCACCCATGACCAGGCCTGGGGTAGCCCTGATCTATAGCACAGACTGGCCAGATAGACTTCAGGAGAGTGAAGCACCAGCAGCTGTGACGGTTTCCAGACTTCTCAATCTATAAACACCAAATAGAAAGTAAAAAGTCAGTGGGGAACTCTGTTGGAACTGGGTGACAAAAGAGCAAGGTCTGGTAACTGCCCCAGAGGCGAGGAGTTACATAGCCAGGGCAGCTGCAGCTGCAGCTAGATGGCTCCCTCTGGAGCTCCTGGCCTGCAGATCATAGGGGGTCCAAGCCACCATTCAGAGGGTAATTGCTCTTGCTTTGACTTGCTTGGATCTGGATTGCAGTCTTGGGTGGTAGTCCTGGGGTGAGGAATGCTAGTGTGCCAATGTTAGGGAGTTCATAGAGAGGGCACTCTTTTAATAGCTCTGACAACATCTGCAAAAATCCAAGTGACTTGGGCCATATCTCTCTACACTCTGGAGATCTAAAATGGCCAAGAGCTCAAAAGTAAAGTAATTGGATGGCAAGATGAGCAAGCAGAGGAAGCACAATCATATCATAGAAACCTTCTTTAGGGACAAAAAGGATCAAAACATGGAACCAGAAGAAAT
>CM053588.1:99311254-99331463 GCA_028646515.1 Pseudochirops corinnae
GGTGTGTCCTGCACCAAAACTGCAGAAGAAATACAAGGTACAGAATTGAGTTCTGCATACAATATTTGTTGTCTTTGATATTTTCAATTGGGAGTGCTTGTTGAACATCATGGAAAAATTTGGTTGCCTGGAGTTCATTAGTATTGTATACCAGATTTATGATGAGATGCTTGTATGGGTTCTAAATGATTTGATCTCATATTTTCCCAGTTACCAGTGGAGTGAAGCAGGGCTCTATAACTTTTCTCCTGTGTTTGTTAATGATGTTGTCAAATGCCTTCAATGAGGACAAAAATGACATCTATGTCAGTTACCATATTGATAGAAAATTATTTCATTTGAGAACTCTACAAGCCAAGACTAAAGTAAAAAGTGAGTTGCTGCATGACTTTCTGTTGTAGATGATTATATACTCAATGCAGCCTCTGAAGTTGAGATGCAACAGAGTATGGATCACTTCTCTGTTGCTTGTGATAATTTAGGTCTAACAATTAATACCAAGAAAACAGAGTTTCTCAACTAGTCAACACCATACCATGCATACGTGGAACCACTGGTAAGAACAAATAGAGTAATTTTGAATATTGTGGATAAGTTCATTTACTTTGGAAGTATACTTTCCAGGGATATAAAGAAAGATGATGAGCCACTATTATCATCCTCATTTTACAAATAGGGAAATTGAGACTATAAGGGGTTTGATAACTCAATGTCACAAAGGTATAAAATGTCTGAGGCAGGATTTGATCTCAAGTCTTCCTGAGTGTAAGTCCAGAGGCCTATCCAATGACTACACTATGCTAAATCACAAGGTTTGTTTGAGTACACAATGAGATAATGCATATAAAGTACTTTGTAAACCTTACCATAACCTATAAATCTCAGTTATAATTATGGGACATGAACTATGGTCCACATCTGGAGATAAGTTTAGCCAGTAGGCCACAAATTTAGCATACTTGCTAGAGGAAAAATTGGGATGCCTCCAGGGAAGTGATAATTCTGGTATAGGTAAGAAAATAGGATTTTTAGTACATTTAATCCAGTATCCTTCTACCATCATAATGATACCTTCAATCTTGGAAAGGAGAATACCTCTAATGTTGTCCTATGCTTTGGGTTCTAAAGTTGGAAGGGAATTCAAAAGTGGCTGACAATAGAACAATCTCAAAATACTGTAGCATTTTTTTGAGGTTCCTGATGGGACAGAATCATATCTTAACTCATTGGACATGCTAGCACAAGGTTTGATCAGATATTCCTGGTTTTTCACATCCCCATGTGATTGGGCCTTGGATCCTTATACCAGGGCAACAGCTCTTCTAGTCAAAAGTCCTTGGAGAAGACAAACAAATGAATATACAAACAGAGAGTACAAACTAGGACTTGTTTGAAGTGGATTTTTCCTTAAAGAGGAAGAAATCAGACTGTCTTGCATGAGAGTCTGGATGCTGGTATTCTGATATTACTTTCCTCAGACAGATAATACTATTTTGACTATGACATAGAGAATGTAGGGAATTTGGTCTGCTTGGGGTAGGATTAGATGCCTGTGAATCTATCAATGTGAATCAAACGAGATACTATTTTGAAGGTGATTAACACAATGCCTAGCACATTAATTTTAAAAAAAGGTTTATATATCTTCATCTGGATTATTCAGTGACTGGGGACCTGGAGCTGCACTATTAAGAATAGAATCCTGGGTATCCTGACATAAAAAGAAGATAGGTTGAAAAGAGTTATTTCCATAAGCATGAGCCAAATCTATTCTACTCTTCTCATTTCTTATGATTTCTACTTCTAGTTGGTATAACTGGTAGATATTGATTTATCTAACCAAACTATGGACACAGTTCTTTCCCCAGACTTTTGGACTATTCTAAAAGTGCCTTGCCTATTTCTATTGACTTCTCTAAGTTAGTGATGGAGGCCTCATGAGACTGGGGTGTGTGTGTGTGTGTGTGTGTGTGTGTGTGTGTGTGTGTGTGTATGGGGAATGGGGAAGAGTGGGAGTTTGTGTATCTATCAGGCAAGGTTTGAAGCCTTCTATGGATATAGAAAGTGCATTTAATCAACATGAGCAGAGAGGAATTTTGGCAGTTCCTCTCTCATGAATTCATCCTTAATCAAGTCTGTAAGCCTTTTGACAAAGTCGTCCATTAGTGTGGCCTCATTCCAAGTTGTATCCTAACTGACTATCAAGAAAGCATTGGTCTCCACAGATTTTTCTGGGCCTGGTGACAAAATTGTCAAAATCATTCATCAGGAGGTTTTTTCACTCCTTTATCAATAACATCACCTAGTGTATGGCAAGTCACAAAAAAGAGAGCAATAAATAACCAGGACAATCTGGGCTCAGTCATTAGGGAATGCAAAGAGTCTCATAGATTATTAAAACTGAAAAGAGTCTTACATTTCATCTAATCCTATACTTACATGGTATGGATGAGGAAACTAGGCTACAGGGATGTGAAATAAGTTACCTATAGTCACACAGTTAGTTGGCAGCTTGGAGGAGACATGCACTCATTTCTTCTGATGATAAATCCCATGTTCCTTCCACTAGATCATTAAGTTGAAGGAAAGCTGGGTCAAGAATCTAGAGTATTCCTCACATAGACCAGAAAAGGACCAATAGGTAGTGAAAGGCCATTCACCCCCATGTCACAACTAGGTTACAATATCATCATAGCATTCAATACCCAAGGGGAGTTCTTTTCTTCATCTTGACCCAAGGCAAATTCTCAGCAGTTTCTGTTCCTTGGAAGACACAGTTTAACAAAGACACAATAACAAACATACACATTGCCAGTGTCCTCATCAATTCACTCTCTGCCTGTGAAATCAACCTAGACCCAACAAGATCTAAGGAGTCAACACAAATCATTAGTACAGTCCCAGGACCCCTGAAAACATCAGCAAGCCCCTCCTCCAGGATTTCTGTGAACATACAGCAAGAAAATCCTCTTTCAGGGCTTCTGAACCAACAGCAAGGCCCCAGAATTTCTTCAACAACAGTAACGTCCTCCATCAGCAAACAAATCTGACAAAGTAACATCAGAACAGACAAAACAAATGCTGGCACCATAGTCATTCTTCTCCACAGTTCAGTCCTTAGTTCTCATTTCTCTTTCTCCAGCAGTAGCAGGAGCTTCCAGATATTGGCTCCCTGAAGTTCTTGGCCTCTCTCTGCTTGGGCTTCTCTCTAAATCCATGACACCAGCTCCTCCCAGTTCAGCCCCTTCTCTTCTTGTCAACAAGCCCATTTCACAAGTGGGATTCACAAGCTTGGGGTTTTAACACTTAACCTGAAGACCAAGCCAATACAAGGGGATCTTTAAATTCTATTACCATTACAACTGGAGAAGTTGTTGTTTATGACTGTGATGTTTAAGAAATAATGAGTAGGGTGCTCTCAGAAAAACATGGAAATACTTTCATGAACTGATGCAAAAGAAAAGAGCACAATCAGTAAAACATTGTACACAGTAACGGCAATATTGTATGATGATCTACTGTGAATAACTTAGCTATTCTCAGCAAAACACTCATTCAAGACAATTCTGTAGGACTTCCAATGAAAGTTGCTTTTCATCTCCAAAGAAAGAACTTGTAGAGCCTGAATGCAGATCAAAAATACCTTTCCTTTATTTCTTTTTTTCTTTGTTTTCTTTCCCAGAATGACTTAAATGGAAATTTGTTTTGCATAACCACACCCATATAACCTTTGTCAAATTGTTTGTCTTTTAAATTGGCAGGGAGGGAGGTGAGGAGGGAGAGAATTTGGAACTCAATATTTCAAAAAAAAGAGGGTTAGAATTGCTTTTACAAGAAATTAGGAAAAATGAAATATTCAATAATATTGAAAACTATTTTAATCTCTTCAAATTTAATTCATTGTTGTCTGGGGTCAAGTAGGAAAAAAAAGTCAATTCCTCTTTCACATGACCTTCAAATGCTTGAACACTGTTAGTATTTCACCTCCAAAATCCCGAATATTCAGACTCAGCACCCTCAGGTCCTTTTTCAGACCCGTTATGTCTTCACATACATCTCTTCCTATTTGTCTTTCACTAGATATTCTTTAGTCTGTTACTGTAACTCCTAAAAGATGGTATGCAGGACTAGACATAATACTGCTTATGCTACCTAACCAGGACTAACTTTCAAGAACTTCTAGTCAGGAAACAAAAAGAGAGGCATATTGACTATTATATAAAAATTGTGCCCTTGGTGAGTTGAAATCTCGCTTCAGACGTTTCATAACCGTGTGACCCTGGACAATTCACTTAACATTGTTTGCCTCAGTTTCCTCATCTGTAAAATGAGCTGGAAGGGGAGATGTCAAAAGGAAATGACAAAGTGTCTTTGGAAGAAGGCCTCAAGTAGGGTCACAAAGAGTTTAACATGAAAAAAATGACTAAATAACACGTACACACATACGTAATACATATATACCTAATATATCTGCATACATATATACATACATATAATATAAATACATGTGTGTGCATATATATACATATATATGTATGTATGTTTGTGTGTGTGTATATATATATATATATATATATATATGTATCTGGAGAGAGAGAAAGAGAGAGAGAGAGAGAGAGAGAGAGAGAGAGAGAGAGAGATATTCAAGGTATTCACTTCTCAATTCCCTTACCCGTATAGTATATCTTTGAAGTCCAAATTAGATTTCAGTTGTCATTAACAGTGTATTTGGTAAGGCTACATTATTTCCTCAATATATAACTGTATTCCACGGTAATTTAACTCATTACAAAGGGAAAGTAAAGGTCCAAAAAGTCAGCGTCTTTGAAAAATATTGATTCTTTGAATATTCTGCTTTCCGGCTCAATACTGTCCACTGCCAACTAATTTTTTGACTTTCTTCAAGTAACTTAAAAATATACTTTGAATTGATATAAAATCAAATAACCTGGGGATTATAAACAATTAAAATCATTTTTGAGCAGCAATTGAAAACAAAATGGCATAATCTTTCATATATATATATATATATGTATATCTGCTTTGATTTTTAGAGGTTGGAAGGCAGGAAAATTGCAGTTCAGTGACTTGCCCAAGGTCATTCAGCTAGTAAGTGTTAACTATGTGAGGCTGGATTTGAATGTATGTCCTTCTAACTCCAGCACAGATGCTCTATTCAATGTGTGACTTAGACAACCCACTAACATTATTTCAAGTAGTTTTTTTTTCACTTGATTCTCTATGTATATCATCATATCATCTGCAAAGAGTGATAGTTTTGATTCCCCATTGCCTATTCTAATCCCTTAAGTGTAAGTATGCATGTGTGTATAAATGATTGGCTCAAAAGAACAACAATAAACCACATTTTCTTGCTTTGTTTCTTCTGTGATAAGAGGTCTGTTTTTGTGGCACTATCTTCACCAGGATCTTGCCTCTGTTGCCCTCATCACTTGACCTTCCTTTTTGTGTGTGGGTTTTGCATGAAATTGTGGTAATGATCCTGACCAAGGCCCTGAGCTCTGCTGCAAGACTTGGGACTTATCTTGCCTTTAGAGAATATTTTTAATGGGAATCATTTTGCTCTGTGATCTGACATACCAGCATATGTGTCTGTGTATGTGTGTGTACCTGCATGTGTGCCTCTGTGTACATGTATTAATGTTGCCAAGTTTCTGAGATCTGTTTTAATAACAGGAAAATCTCATATACAGTGAATCTTAGTGCCTTCAGAAATTATGTCCAATTCATCCTGTCTATATCTAATTTTTATATCTTTTTTGCATATTTTCTATTAGACTGAGTTTCTTGAAAGCAGGAATTGATTCATTATCTTTTGCTTTCTAATTTTTAATATGTTTTGCTTCCTCAGTGCTTAATGAAGTGCATGGCACACAATAGGTACTTAATAAATGATTGTTGACTTGTACAATAGACTTAGACTAACTTTGTTTTGTGAGTCTAAACACCATGTATTGAACAATTATCCAAAGTGAACAGCAAGATTGATGTTCTCATAAGGAAAACAAAGAAAACACCACCACCCCCTTTCCTAATTCCCATATTGAATATGGCGGCTAGGGCAACATGCAAGAGAAATACATTGGAGAAGGACATTTTCTCTCCTAATGTTGGAAATCTAGGAAATTAAAACCAAATTAAGGTATCACAATTTAAAGATAATCTTGCTCTATGATATCATATGAACAAAGGAGCCCTAAAAAGTTCAACAGAGGTAGGTTTGGAAGAAATAACTGCACCAGAAGTCATTGAATACCATAAGTGTTTTGCAATGAGTCTTGAGATGCCATTGTCTTTGGATGAAGATGATTTGAGGATTTTTTCCCCAAAAATAACTTTTGGGAACCTTGCAAACTTCCTATTTCTCTGGGTCATCAGAATCTGTCTCCATCCCTACCATTCACATAAGCATAGAGTCTTGGATGCTCAAGCACATTTTTGGTTAGTTTGTAACTATCTATGTTGTAATGTGTATTCTATGATAATATAACTTTTTAGATAATAAATTTTTAATAGTTTATTAAGAATTTTTTTCTTTTCTCTTTCTGGAGGGGGGAGGGCAGGACAATTGGGGTTAAGTGACTTGCCTAAGGTCACATGGATAGTAAGTGTTAAGTGTCTGAGGCTGCATTTGAACTCAGGTCCTCCTGACTTCAGGGCTGGTGCTCTATTCACTGCATCATCATTAAGTAATTTGACTGGAAAACATTTATTAAGTACCTTCTATGTGCCAAGCACTTTTCTGTAAAGCTCCAGATACTAAAGCTACCAAGAAAAGAAAAAGACAACTGATCTCTTGGAGCTTACCTTCTTGTAGGAGAAATGGTGCTTATACCTTAAGTTACAACAAGAGCTATACAAAGTGAATAATCATGACAAAGTAAAGGAAAAATGCTATTTACATCAGTAGTCTCTTAACTACTTGCAAAGTGTGATTATTTCATGTTTTGTATTTGTAATCCCCATGTCTCACTGTGACTGGTATAATTAGTAGATGCTTAAATGCTTGCTGATGGATTGATAAAAATGTATCTATGATACTTGCAATGCAACTGAGTGCCTGTAACTCTACCCTAAACTTTTCTCTCTTGCTGTCTTTTAAATTTGACGGTGAAACTATTAGTTTGGGCTGTTACTAAATTGTCCTTGAGAATGAGACAAGTGACTTGCTCAGGTGACATAGGTAGGTTGAATGAAAATTGGAGCTAAAACCCAGGTCTTTTCACTTGGGAGAAGAACAACACAAATAAGGAGAGAATACAAGCACACACACACACACACACACACACAGAGTTCTTAATATGTATCAAGCATTGTGATAAGCATAGTGAGTTAATATAAAATTACAAATACAGGAATATAAACATAAAAATAAAAATACAAAAGTAAAATCGTACTGTACTCTCAAGGAATTTATATTGTAATTGGGAGTGAAGCGTGTAGGGGAGTAGTGGTCAATGAAGACTATTTTGATTTGAAAAGTCACATGCACAGTGAGAGTGGAATTGTAAGGGAGTATAATGCCATACCATTTGTTTTTTCAAAATTCTTTTTGATTCTATTTTGAGTTCCAGTTTTTTCTCTTTCCCTCCTTCCCTTCCCTAAGGCCTCTCAAAGAAATTAAGCCATTTGATATAGGTCATACATATACAATCTTGTTAAACATTTTCCCATAATAGTCATGTTGTCAAAGAAGAGTCAAAGCAAAAGAGTGAAAATCACAAGAAAAAAAAAACGAATGAAATTAGTATACTTTAATGTGCGTTCAGTATCCATAGTTCTTTCCTTGGATATGGATAGCATTTTCTGTCCTTAGTCTTTTGGAAATGTCACTGATCATTGTATTGCTGAGAAGATCTAAGTCTATCATATTGACAATGTTGTTGCTACCCTGGTTCTGCTTACTTCACTCAAGGTCAGTTCATATGTCTTTCTAATTCTTTTCTTTCTGAAATCCACTTGATCATCATTTCTTATAGCAAAGTAGAGTTCCATTACATCCATATATCACAATTTGTTCAGCCAGTCCCCAACTGATGAACATCCCTTAATTTACAATTCTTTGCCACCACAAAAATAGCTGCTATAAATAATTTTGTACATATGGGTTCTTTTCCTTTTTTATGATCTCTTTGGGATACAAATGATAATTGCTGGATCCTTTGGCCAAATTAGTCTCCAGAACACTTGGATAAGATCCCAACTCCACCAACAATGCATTAGTTTTCCAATTTCCCAAAATCTCCAACATTTATCATTTCCTTTTTCTGTCATATTAGCTAATCTGATAGGTAGAAACCCAGAGTTGTTTTAATTTTCATTATTCTAATCAACAGTGATTTAGAGCATGTTTTTTTTTTCTTATGACTATAGATAGCTTTGATTTTTTTTTTTGTCTAAAAACAGCCGGTTTGTATCCTTTGACTATTTAACAACTGGGGAATGACTTATATTCTTATAAATTTGACTCAGCTCTCTATATATTTGAGAAATGAGACCTTTATCAGAAACATTGACTGTAAAAATCGTTTCTCAGGATTCTGCTTTCCTTCTAGTCTTGGATGCATTGGTTTTGTTTATGCAAAATTTTTTTAATTTAATGTAATCCACATTACCATTTTTCATTTCACAATGTTCTCTCTCTCTTGTTTGGTCATAAATTCTTCCCTTCTCCATAGATCTGACAAGTAAACTATTCCTTGTTCCCTTAATTTGCTTACTGCATCACCCTTTATAGATAAGGCATGTATCCATTTTGAACTTATCTTTATAGAATAAGTTCTTTTGCCTCTTTTTTGCCTTACAATTTTCCAGTTTTCCAAGGAGCTTTTTGCCAAATAGTGAGTTCTTTTCCCAGAAGCTGGAGAATTTGGGTTTATCAAACAGATTACTATAACGATTTACTATTGTGTCTTATGTATGTAACCTATTACAGCAATCCACCACTCTGTTTTCTTAGGAAGTACCAAGTATTTTTGATGATTGCTGCTTTATAATATAGTTTTAGATCTGGTGCAGCTAGGCCACTTTTCTTTGCATTTTTTTTATTACTTCCCTTGTTATTTTTGACCTTTTGTTATTCCAGATGAAGTTTCTTATAATTTTTCTAGCTCTAGAAAACAATTTTCAGTATGGCAATGAATAAGTAAATTAGTAAATTAAATAATAGTAAATTGGAAAAACAAGTAAATTAGTAAAATAAATAAATTAATTTAGGTAGAATTGTCATTTTTATTATATTAGCTTGACCTACCAATGAGCATTTGACATTTTTCCAGTTGTTTAGATATTACTTTATTTGTGTAAAAAGTATTCTGTAATCATATTCAAATTGTTCCTGGGTTTTTCTTGGCAGGTAGACGCCCAAGTATTTAAATTGTTTATAATTATTTTAAAATATAATTTATCTTTCTATCTCTTGCTGCTGGACTTTGTTGGTAATATATAGAAATCCTCATGACTTATGTGGGTTTATTTTATATCCTACAAATTTGCAAGATAAAACATTATTTTAACAATATAAAATTACTTCAAGTTGCATTTCTTTTTTACTCATCTGCAAAAAGTGATAGTTTTGCTTCTCCATTGCCTATTTTAATTCCTTAAATTTATTTTTCTTCTTTTGTAGTTAAAGCTAACATTTCTAGTACAATATTGAATAATAATGATAATGGACATTCTTGTTTCACCTTGATCTTACTGGGAAAGCTTCTAGCTTATCCTCCTTACATATAGTGCTTGCTTTTGGTTTTAGATAGATACTACTTATCATTTTGAGGAAAACTCCATTGATTCCTATGTTCTCTACTGTTTTTAACAGAAATGGGTGCTGTATTTTGTCAAAAGCTTTTTTTTTCATCTATTGAGATGACCATATGGTTTCTGTCAGTTTTGTTATTGATGTAGTGAATTATGCTGAGAGTTTTCCTAATGTTGAACCAGTCCTGTATATATCCTATCTGTTTGTAGTGAATTATTCTCGCAAAATTGCTATAATATCTTTGTTAATATTTTACTTAAAATTTTTGCATCAATATTCATTTGAGGCATCACATGTTCAGTATTTTGACATTGTTCTCTTCTGAGTTTGTGTTTTGATCTTCTTTGTTGCTATAGTAGCTTTCTATGGTCAGGGCTATTTTGGCGGTTTTGCTGATTTTTTTAGCTTAATTTATGACTTTTAAGTTGTGCTCTTCTCTTGGGGTACAGGGTATACTGTCTTAAAACTCTTGTGCAAGGGAACAGGGGCTTGGTCACTGTCTTTGTGCACTGGGGTCTCAGGTGCTGGCAGTTTGCCCACTGTGCTGGGGTGGCCTGACCTAGTCATCCCTGTTGTGCCATCCCTAGCTTCTGGGGCTGGCAGTTTTCTTCTCAATTGGGACTGGAGGCCTCACAACTGCCCTTCTCCTCCATTAGCCTGCTGAGCTAGGACCAGTGGCCCTTGTTTGATGATCTGTGCTGTGACTTAGACACTCACACTGGCTTGCTCAGACACAATCTACTCTGGGCTGAACTCCTCTTTTATACAAGTGAGGCAAACCTTTCCTGGAGTTCTTCTAAGTTATCTTACTTACGCTGAAAAATTGTTTCACTCAATCTTTTTGTAGGTTCTGTCATTCCAGAATTCATTTAATGCTTGCTTTATCATTGTTTTGAAGGAAACTGGTGAGGGCTCCAGCAACTTCCTGGTTTTTCTCTGACATCTTGGCTCTGAACCTATTGTATCCTTACTAGGAATGTAATGGTAATGAAATTTGAAGATCCTTTTGTATTGGAAAGCTGACAGGTACTTAGCACCTAGTTTCAAATTAAGCTTCTGTAAAGAAACAGAAGGTATCAACCCCTGTTGCTGATATAACAGGAAGGGGCTGAACAGGGAGGAAGTAATACTGTATATAAGGAAGAGTACAAATTGGACAGTCAGAACTTCTTGCAGAACTTCTTGGAGCAAGCCACATGGAGGGTGGAGAAAGTAATTTTTATTTTGAGAATGGGACAAACTGATTTTTATTTTTAGAATGGAGCTTCTGCTGAGACTTTTCTTCAGGGCACTTCTGCTGAGAACTTAAAAGAACCATGAGTGAGAGAGGAGGATCCCTGCTTGAGGGAACCTGTTCTGTTGTGAAGGCTTGGAAATGTGGGTCTCCATTGCATTAACCATGTGTACCAACTTTGTGGTTACTGTAATGACTTTGGCTTTCTGGTTCTAGGACTCAGTTTTCTGGTATTTGAATAAAGGCTTTGGTTCTGTCCTCCATGTGGAGGAGCCTGTTACATTTTGTGATTCACCACTATACCAGCATATTCATAACCACCATGGGTGTTGTGAATATTGCATTGTTGTTACACTGAGTTAGCTTTTGTTCCTCCATTTTGTAATGTCAAGCAAAGAAGTACTTAGTGCTTTGTTTCAGCTATCTAATTATTTAGCACCTTGTATCAGTTCAAGTTTTTTTTGATCCTTGTCCATGATTATATCAAGTCTTTTTAAAGAAACAGAACTTGTGAAACCCACAGTGGGAGGAACTTGCTGATGAAACAGAAAAGGGCAGAACAGGGAGGAGCTAATGATCATATATAAGGAGAAGCCCAAACATGGAAAGAACAGAATTGAGAAGAGAACACTTGTGGTAGCAGAGTTGAGAAGGAGAAAACTTTGTGGTATCCCAGCCCTATGTTTGTCTGTTCTGTCTGTGTTGATTTTTTATTTGTAATATTTGTGCAGAAGCCCTGGGACCTTACTGGAAGCCTTGAAAGAGGTTTTTCTTGTTGTCTGTTTACAGAAGTCCTGGATGAGGGTTTTGGAGGTCCTATGACTACACAGACAACTCATGTTGAGTTCTTAGACTTTGCTTGTGGGTCTCTTTTGATTTCACAGGCAGATAGTGAATTGATGATGGTGCCAGCAAACTGTATGAATATTGTTTTTGCTCTGTTAAGCTTTGTCTTCCCAGAAACAGAGACTGTGAAAGATTTGAGATGGACTGGATGCTGTGAGCTCCAATGTAGAGCAGAAACTGCATGGAGAACTGAAAACTGAACTGGGAGTTGTCTGCCTTTGCACCCAGGTGACAGTTTTGTGGATTCAGGTAGGAGCTACCTGCTTCTAGTCAAGATGAAAAGACCTCTCCAGGATACTGAGTAGTTACTGATGAAATAGACTGAGTAGTGACTGATGAAATAGGATACTGAGTAGTGACTGATGAAATAGGGTACTGAGTAGGGACTGGTGAAATTGTGATTCATTTGTGACTGGGTGGGTGGCTTTTGTACTTTCCACTACCCCTTAAGAGGGTACTGAGTAGTGACCGATGAAATTGTAATTTAATTGTAACCCATGGGTGGAGGGCTTTGACTTTTGTACTTTGTGTCCCTTAAGGAGGCAAACCTCCTTCAGGATAATTGAATGATTGAGTTACTAAATGATTATACTTTGTTGAAAACTATGTGACCACTTTGGTGAAAACTATGTGGCCATTTTAGTGATAAGTTGTTGAGTTGCGAAATGGTGAATGCTGTATTTTGATTTTATGTGATAAGCTGTAATATTGTGAATTCTGTACCTTGATTTCCTGTGAATGTTTTGCTCTAATTTGCTAGTGAATAAATAGAGAGTTTGTTATACTATGTAATCAGAACCTTGAAAGTTGTTCACAGCAGCAGTCCTCTGGAAAGCTTGTGCTTGGCTTTAGAAGGAACAATTGCCAAACTGATTTGTTTGCTTCCAGAACTGGAATGATCAGGTGTAATGCCAATGCACAAACAGCTTCCCAAAAGAATGCTACTGTGAACAGCTTTTAAGGTTTTGATTAAACAGTATAGTGAGCACTCTATTTATTCAAGAACAAATCAAAGGAAAACATTCACAACAAATCAAGATAAAGTATTCACAACATTACATCTTATCACAGAAAATCACAATATAGTGTTCATAACAGATTATCATTAAAATGGCCACACAGTTTTCACCAAAGTGGAAACAGTACTTATAACAAAGAACAAAAGAACAATCATCTGGTATCCCTAAGGAGGTTTGCCTCCTTACTTAGTCATTCAGTCATCTCAGAATAAAAGTCAGTCTTATACTTATGGGGCAACTAGGTTAACTTAATCAGTCACTTATTTAGCAATCAGTTACTAAGTATTGCTAATCACTAAATACAAACATTAGAAAATACACAAAACCCCCCACCTCTAGGTCACTAGTAAAGCATGTTATCATCACAGCATTCAATATCCAAGGAGAGATCTTTGCTTCATCTTGACTTAGGGTGGTTTCTCAAATTCCCTGGATTCCCTTCCATGGTCCCAGCTCCTACCTGAATCCACCAAACAGTCACCTGGATTTAGGGGCAGACAGCTTGTCCAGTCCTCCAGGCAGTCCCTGCTCCACACTGAAGTTCACAAGGTACAGTATATCTCAAAACCTTCACAATTTCTGTTTCCGGGAATTCAAGGATCAACCAAGCCACAAACAAACAAAGTCTTAGCTTCCCAGTCATGCTTCCTCAGTCCTCCAGCAGTTCAGCTGGCCCTAGGACCCAGAAGAAATCTCAGCCTTCTAGGTGACAGCAACAACTTTGGCCTTCCAGTCAGCCTTTTTAGCAGCAACTTTAGCCTTCACCAGATTCTGGTCTCAAGAAAATCCCCTCTCCATTCTCAGTCAGCTTCCAGATGCTCATTGAGAGAAATTCTCTCTCTCTCTCTCGAGCAGAACAGTTTCTTCCACCAGTATCTTGTCAGGAGAATATTCTGAATGTGCGTCTCTGGGGGTTTTCTTATGTATAAACACACACATACACATTGGCTTCCTGTTTCTGCCAACCCCTTCCTGTTATGTCAGCAACAGGAGACAGAGTTCATACCTTCTGTTTCTTTCACAGAGGTTTAATTAGTTACTAAGGACTAAGTACCTGCTTACTTGACATAACATAAAAAGGGGTCTTCAAATTTAATTTAATTAACATTACATGGGGAGGGGGCAGGACAATTGAAGGAGTAGGAGAAACTTTAGTAGATGACCAGGTAAGAGGGAGTAAAGTGAAGCATGGCTGTGCCCCTCTATGGACAAATGTGCCTGGCTAGGCACTTACCAATCATGAGGAGATAGAAGAGGAGGGCTATACTGGAGCTGAAATGATTAATCTAGGTCTTTAATGGGTGTTTCAGTCATTTTATATTGTTGGTTAGACTAGGAGTAAGGAACACTCCAGAAGAAATTTTATCTTAGTAAGTTATATGACCCTCGTCAATTCCCTTAACTTTTCTGTGCCTTAGTTTCCTTCTGAGTGAAGTGAAGGAGTTCATCTTGACAGTCTCTAAGATCTGTTGCTATTCTACATCTATAACTCTGTCATGCCTGTACTGGATGAAAAGAAAGATTTCTATTTTGTAGTTTAGATCCCTAGACCTTAGGGGCAGGTGGACACTAAACTGTCTGATGTAATTATATCAGTATCAGTAAAATAAATGAAATCTATTTCTTTACAAGTCTAACAATAACAAAAGGACTATATGGGGGTTTCAAGGAGAACCAGTACCTCTTGTTTGCATGCTGGCCAAGTCATTTTCAGGGCTTCTCATCCATCTTCGAAACCCACCTTTCAATGAACTCTCATCTATGATTTCAAGAGGGGGTAGCATGTTTAGTGGCCACACCCTGGTAAAACTGTCTGGGCAGAAAGACTAAACCATGTTGAAGGTAACTGACAGAACTCAAAGCCATGCATGACTTAGGGGTATCTCTAGCCCAAGCATGGGGTAGCACCAATGCAATATCCATGGCACCTATGAATATGTTGGCATAATTCTCAATCACAAGATATAACAGATTCTTCATATAAAAGATAGAAGCAAAATAATTATTCAGACACCAGGAAGCCAAATTCCGATACCATGAAACTAAATCCACACCATCCTTTAGCTTTCCCTCAAACAAATACTCACAAGCCTAGTTACCTCCTTAGGTACAGCCTCTCCTCCCTTCAGCTCTAACTGCTCTGACTCCCAGCTTTCTGTGGGCTCTGCTCCATCCTTCAGCAAGCTATTCCCACCACAGGCTCCATGTGATTACATTCCGCCTATCAGAGGCCAGGGAATATCTCCCAGTTCCCATTACCATTACACTCACCGCCCCCACCCCCCAAATCTCATGAGGAATGGATGAAAAAGAATAATTTGTTCCAAATACCATGAGAGTTATTGGTCCTCTTTGAAAATTCAGTATAAATACCAAAAACACAATTTTTGGAAGAAACTAAAGGAAAAAAAAATGTGGAGGGGATAGTAACATTTTGTTCTTTCTGATGGTTGGAATTGGTTAAACCAAACTGGGGTGGGTAGAGGTGAAGCCTGACTAATGGTGCACAATTTTCAATTCAATTCAATTCAATTTATATCTACTGATCCTACAATATGAAAGGCACTAAACAAAGTAATGATGAAGAACAAAAAGAAGAATAATATACATGTGCTGCTTTAATGGACTTTATCATAAATATAGCTTGGGAAAAGTGTTGGAATTGCATTTGTTTAATATAGATGGGAATAATTTCCCCTTTAAGGAGATGTGGAGACTGTCCGTTGAATTTAGTTGCTCTGGAGGATTAGGGCTCATACTAAGGTCTTGGCTTCTTTGCAGCCAGAGGCAGACAGTACTGCCAGTAAGAATAGGGGTGCCTGAGATTTGACTGGATTCCCACTGATATGGTGGACATATTTCTCACCCAGGTTTGCTGCCCAGGGAAATGTAAAGGTAAGAGAGCGGTGTTTGTTTTTAGTAAATTGTATCCTTTTTAATTTTATTGTGACTATTTTTATTAATTTTGGTGGTGGTGTTGTTCTTCAAGTATAAGCTTGAATGAGAAGACTGGCATGGTGATAATATTTATACACAAATAAGTATATTTGGAAGTACAAAGCATTTACATTTCAGCTCTCAACATGTGTATATGAAATTGCAGGAATTTTTGCATTGAGGCAAGTTGTTTTGATATTGTGTATATGATTGAGCCTCCTTTTTTTATACCTAGGAAGCTTCTCTATTGTTCTGGAATCCCAGTCTTTTTGTTTTTTAAAAAATAATGAATTTAACTCTAATCTCCTTAACTCCATTTTGGCTCTACCAGTTGCCTGCTGGAAATCTCCACCTGGATGTCTCATAGGCATATGTAACTAAACATGTACAAAACCAAGTTTATTCTGTGTTGTGTAATTCTATCTCCATGCTTCTCTCTTACACCCTCCTCTCTTTCCACTCTATTCCCATTTCTTCTCTCAAGCATCCATACAGGTACTACTCTCAGATATTCATCATCTTTTTTCTGAATAATTACAGTACATATGGAAGGGAATAAGCATTTATTAAATGCCTATTATGTGCCAATCATTGTAATTAACTCATTGTGCACAGCAGTTCTCAACCTGTGGGTTATGTTCAATTTGTAACTATGAAAATACATCCTACATATCAGATATTTGCATTACAATTCATAAAAGTAGTAAAATTACAGTTATGAAGTAGCAATGAAAATCATTTTATGGTTGGGAGTCACGACAACATGAGGAACCGTATTAAAAGGTTGTGGCATTAGGAAGGTTGAGAACCACTGTGCTAGAGTGTTTTCTACAAGGGGTATCAAAGAAGATCAATGTTACTGAATCACAGAGCATTTTATGAGGCTGGGAGATAGAAAGTAATTTGGAGCAAGACTGGGCACAGAGGAGGGCACCAGGATGTGAAGGGCTTTAAAAACCAGAGGAACACACACACATACACACACGTATACTCATGTACACATATATATATATATATACACATATGTATAGCTGAATGCATATATACCTGCAACACATGCATGCATACATATAAACACATATATGTTTGTGTGTATACTTACATGTATAGATGTGTGTATGTATATATGCATTTCTATATGTATTATGTGCATGTATATATGTATGTATTTACATGTGCATGTATATAGGCATATATAGATGCATAGATGTATTCATGTGTGTGCACACAGCGCACATTGTACATCTACAAATGCATATGTGTATATGTTTGCATACATGTTCATGTACATACACATACATGCATGTGTGAATATGCATATGAATAGATGTATGTATGCATACACACATTCGTGCACTTATACATGTATTCTATATGTGCATACATATGTACAATCTACACAATAAAATGTACACATGTGCATATGAACATAGATAAATGCAAAGACACATATGCATGTATGCTAGTAGTTACAGTTATCAGTATATGTTTCTATCCAGACAAATGCTTTCACTGATTTTGGAACTCCTGACATTTTAAAACATAATATCCTATTTATTTATACCTCATTGTCTTTGAGATTTGCCTGAGACTTAAAGAATTCAAGTGACTTGTCTATTGTTATACAGTGCACAAATTAGACAAGTAGTCAATGTAAGATTAGGAACAAAGTTTTTTGACTGTTAGCTCCTCACTCTACCCACCATGTCAAATCTGGATGTTTAAATGTTAATGAAACTTATGATCTCTTCTTCCAAGTATATGTCTTATGGTAATATAAATTTTGCATCCACTTTGTCTTTTCAGTGTTTATGATTAGATTGATCTTTTTGGTGTTTCTACAAATTTTAATATTTTATAGTGTCCTCAATGCAAAAAGCACCATGTCATTTACAAAGGGCAATTTGTTATATAACATCACCTATAGGACATCCTTTTGGTGTGGCCTCTGCCAAGATCCTAAAGGACAAGAAATTCAAATCTTTAATTAAATGTAATAAAAAAGGCCAATGGATTCAGGACATTATTTTCTTATTTCCAAGAAGTTTATTCTTCATAACTGGTTAGTAAAATTACTGTTTTTGTTTCTGTCAGCAGTCTTCAGAACATTTAGATCATATTATAAAGATTTATTATTTCCCTTTTGTCTCTGTTATCTTTAGGGGAACTTGATAATCACAGACCAAACAAAATCACTGAATTGACTTCATGAGAACACCACCCTCACCATCTTTCTTTTGTTTGATTTGGTGGACATAGTGCTTTCATTAACTGCTTTAAATCTAAGTGAAGCAATAAGAAGTCATTGTATGTTTTGCCAGTTTCCAATCACACATATGTGTGTATTTCCTGGGTACTTCGGTTTTCACATGAATGGTACTTTACGTTGTTGTTTACCTCAATGTTTAGATATATTTATTGTTCTGGGAGAGGCTGAGAAAGATATGATAAAATGGAGGTGCTATTCACTGTGGAACAGGCTCTGGAAAGTACTGAATGATTCTAGAATTCATCAGACTCTGACAGAACTTCAGTCTACTTAGGGAATAACGATGAGCTTAATTTCCAGAACTTCTATTAGATTGTCCACAGGACATGTTCATTCTTGGAGAAATACTGAAATGCCATATTGGAACTGATTTTTCATACTTCAGAGGGTTCCAAGACATAAGGGTAGGGGAGGCAGAAAAATAGCAGATTCCTCCAACTCTCCTGGAAATGATGGAGTTGGGAAAAGAATTTTAGTAATATTATCTTCAAAAAAAAGACAGGCAAATGTTCCCTTTTCTTAATATTTGCCTCTCTGTTGTTAGTGATGATCATAATGGCAGGATGGGAAACTTGGTATTTCTTGATATACACTGTTCTGAGAGATCATTGTTTTAATAGGACTATTTAAAAGTAACACCTTGATGTAGAGCCATTGACTCATTGGGAAAGAGCAGTGTAGCTTATTGGATAGAATGTTGCTTTTGGATTCAAGAAGACCTAGATTTAAATCCTGTTCTCACCCCCTCTCTCCTGTCTCCCTCCTTCCCTCCCTTTCTCTCTCTCTCTTTCTCTTTCTCTCTCTCTCACACACACACATACACACACACACACACACACATACACATGCACACACTCTTTCTGTCTCTCTTCCCCCCTCCCTCTGTCCCTCTCTCTATGGGTGGCTACAGAAATCATTTAGTAAGTTTTTTTGCAAGAAATCATGATACTTAGAAGTTGGCATCCACATCACAGAAATGTTTTGAATATCAGGTAAGATAATATATACAAATGACTTTGAATGATTAAAACCTTACATAAGCATTTCTTAACATACAGTCCTGTAATGATACTGGAATTTGAAGATCTTCCATGCCCCTTGAACTTGCTGACATAACAGGAAGGGGTACAGCAAGAGAAAGCCAGAACCAAGCTAGCATCTGTGCCATGGTGACTGGAAGTAGCGGCAGAGGCTGTGGTTGCCATGTGAATTCCTTTTTTTTTGAGCCAGCCAGAATCTCTGCTAAGAACTCCTGCTGAAGACTGCCAGGGAAGGAAACTGAGGGGGAGGGGCAGAGCTGCTGGGAGCAAGCTGCCTGGACATTGAACAGTTGTCGTGAGTGAGGAAAGGAAGATCTTTGCCTGAGATAGTCTGCCCTCTTTTGAAGGCTTGAGAATGTGGGTGTTTGCTGCTTTAACTATATGTGTCAACTTCATAACTACTGCGTTGGCTTTGACTTTCTGGTTTTGGGACTCAGTTTTCTGGTATTAAAAAAATGTTCTAGCTATATTTCTCATGTAGAGAGCCTGTTACATTTTGTGATTAATAACCATATTAGCAAACTTATAGTTATTGTAGGCATTGTGAATACTGCATTGTTGATACAGGTCTACATACCCCTTTAGGTTCCGTGGACAGAGTTTCTGGATGTCCAAACTTGCATAGGAAAAAAAAATCGTAATTTTGAGTAACCTCAACCTAAAATTTAGCAATTCCTTTCATTTAAAAAAATATTTTCTTTTTAAAAAATTTTTAAAATTTATTTATTTTTTTAAAAAAACCTTTTATTTATTGTATTTTACATCATTGATTTCCACGATATTTGAGTTACAAATTTTCTCCCCATCTTTCCCTTACCCACCACCCCAAAAACAGCCATCCCATTGTATAACCTCTCCCCCAGTCTATTCTCTCCTATGTCCTCCCCCATTACCACTCTGACTTTCCAGTAGGGCAGGATGGATCTCCCTACCACAGTGCCTGTGTATCTTAAGTTCCAGTTGGGTGTAGTTAATAATAATAATAATAATAACTCTGTCTATATATATATATATATATATATATATATATGTATATATATATATATATACATATATATTTTTAACATTTGATTATAGAATTTT
>CM053588.1:99331963-99356482 GCA_028646515.1 Pseudochirops corinnae
ATGATGTAAAGTAAAATAAAGAAAATAAAATATAAATAAAAAAAGATGTAGTTATACTCCAACAGTATCCTCTAGTATCTAGACCATATCTGGGTCTTATAAGGGCCCTACATCTTAAGAGAGATATGTGTGAAATAGAATATATTCAGAAGAAGATGATTCTATGAATCTTCAGTAGAGAATGTGATAGATTTTAAGGAAGAGGAGATCAAGTACCTTCAGATGATAAAGAAGATAGGTACATAGGGTAAAGAAATTTTGAGAGCTATTTCTGGTACAATATAATGGGATAGGAAAATAACCAAAGACCACAGTGAACCAGGATAGAAAAAAGAATGAGATTTCATTCTCAAAGACTAGAAAGAGTAAGGAATTGGGGTGGGGAAACATCTTGAGAATAGGTCTGCTCAGCAAATTGAAGAGATATTTTTAACATATGCTATTATGGCTAAATTTGCTTAACCCAAGAAGTTAAAACTAGAAAGTTTGTCTTTAATTACAGGGTATCACTTGCTTAAATAACTGTTTTAGTGCCATCTATGGGATTGGATAAGCATTAAATTATAAACATAATGATTATAATTAAACTTGGCTTATAGTAATAATAGCTCATTTCTGTAGCACCTTAATGTTTATAAAATGCTGCTAACTCGGAAATCCTCTTAAATAGAATTCAGATAATTGGACAGTACAGTAATAGCTAGGGCTAATAATGATCACACACATACACACAACATATGTACACACACTCAAGGAGGAGAAAAAAAAATAACTGATGACTCGATTCAAACAATCTATTCATTGTATAGATAAGGACCCTACTGTAGAGAATGATAAAGTGACCTCTTTAATGTCATGCATAGCATTAGGCAGATCTATGACTTATATTCTTCTGACTTCAGGATCAGTGCTCTTTAGAGCAACCCATCCTGTATCCCCTGAGATCTTTCTAAATCTTCACGTTCCCTGAACTTTTTGTAGCTTTTTAGACCCTTCTTGTAACTTTTATCTCCTTAATTGGCTTCTGAAGGCACTGTGTTCTTTTCATACTTCTCTTACCTTTCTAATTATCCCCTTCCCTCTTTTTTACTCCTCTTCCTTTCCTTTTCTGTCCTTTTACTTCCCATTCTTCCACTTTTTCTTTCCCCTTTCTTCTCCCTTCCTTTCATTTCTATCCCATCCCTTCTATGATTCCATATTTTTAACTTCAGACATTTGTTTCAGTGGATATTTATTTGTATAGAGACCTCTCATTTCATGTATGTAGAGAAACACCTTATCAGGAACCTCTGTACATCAATGCCACTGGCCAACTATTCTATTAATGTTTTATATACTTAGAATATTGTGTAATTTGGTGAGAGTGTAAATGACTTTTTGAGGGTCATAGAGTCAGTGCTTTTGAGGGTTTGAAACTAAGTCTTCTTTATAGGTTCTGTGTCACACTGCCTACCACAACATGGGGCACATGATATACTTTGATATTTGAAAAGTTTTTACGTTAAAATGAGAATAGATTAACAGTGGATTTTCTTTTAATGCCATGAATTCACCATCACTGACCTTGTTCAAGCAAACCTAGATTGGAGGAGAAAGTGTGCAGTGTTGAGAGGCTGAACTATTGTACCACTAATGATTCTTTGAAATCAAAGATTGAAAATTTTATTAAATAGAGATCAACACCCTGGGCTCTGAAATCACAATGAGAGCTTGTTATAAAAAAAATTGCTCATATTTATCCAGTATTGTAATGTCATCCAGGAGCAGCTTTCCAGAAGAATGCTACTGTGAACAACTTTTAAGGTTCTGATTACACAGTATAGTGAACACTCTACTCCATAACAAATCAAAGCAGAACATTCAGGGAGAGTGGATCACCAGCAGCTATGGCAGTTTCTAGAATTATCAACCCATAAATGTCAAAGACAAAGTAAAAGGTCATTGGAACCTTGCTAACTCTGGGGAATACAGAGTGTAGGCCAGCTGATGCTCCCAGAGAGAGAAGCAGCAGTAGTTGTGGCCCTGCAGCCACCTCCATGTGGCTGCTTCAGAGCTCCTGGCCTGCAGATTGTAGTGGGGGGGGGTAGCAAGCAATTATTCAGAGACTAAGTGCTCTTGCCTTAACCTGCCTGGATCAGGATCACAGTCTTAGATAGTAGTCCTGAGGTGTGTGACCAGTGAGCCAAAACTGGTGGGGGCCATAGAGATGGCACCCTCCTAAAAGCTCCAGCAGCTGTGAAAACCACAGTGATTTGGGACGAAGCTGTCCCTTCTGGAAGCAGAGTTCTACTGTGGCAAATAGTTCAAAAGTCTTGTCATTGGCTGGCAAGGTGAGCAAACAGAGGAAGCAAAGCAAGCACAGCCATGCAACTTTAGATTCCTTTTTTGGGGACAAAAATGATCAAACATGGAATGAGAGGAAGACAACACAGTCAGAACTCTTGCACCAAAAGCTTCCAAGAAAAATATGAACTGCTTATAGGCCATGGAGGAGCTCAAAAAGGATTTTGAAAATCAAGTAAAAGAAATGGAGTAAAAATTGGAAAGAGAAATGAGAATGATGCAAGAAAATCATGAAAAGAGAGTCAACAACCTGACTGAAGAAAATAATACCTTAAAAATACACTAACTCAAATGGCAAAAGAGGCACAAAAAGCCAATGAGGAAAAGAATGCCTTAAAAAGCTAAATTTGCCAGACGGAAAAAAAATTTCAAAAGCTCACTGAAGAGAATAATTCCTTCAGAATTAGACTGGAACAAATCGAAGCAAATGCCTTTATGACAAATCAAGATACTATTAAATAGATCCAAGGAAATGAAAAAATAGAAGGCAATGTGAAATATTTCATTGAAAAAACCGTTGACTTGAAAATAGATCCAGGAAAGACAATTATAAATTATTGGACTACTTGAAAACCATGATCAAAAAAACAACCCAGAAATAATCCTTCAAGAAATTCTCAAGGAAAATTGCTCTGATATTTTAGAACCAGAGGGCAAAATACAACTTGAAAGAATTCACCAATCACCTCTTGAAAAAGATCCCAAAAAGTAAATTCCTAGAAATATTGTAGCCAGGTTCCAGAGTTCCCAGACAAAGGAGAAAATATTACAAGGAGCCAAGAAGAAACAACTTGAATATTATGGAAACATAGTCAGGATAACACAGGATCTAGCAGCTTCTACATTGAAAGAATGAAGAGCTTGGTGGATGATATTCTGGAGATCAAAGGAGCTAGGATTAATACCAAGAATCACCTACCCAGCAAAACTGAGTATAATGTTTCAGGGGAAAACATGGTCATTCAATGAGGTAGAGGACTTTCAAGCTTTCTTGATGAAAAAAATATAACTGAATAGAAAATTTAACATTCAAATATAAGAAGCAAGAGAAGCATGAGAAGGTAAACGGCAAAAAGAAATCATAAGAAACTCATCAAAGTTAAACATTTATATGCCTACATAGAAAAACAATAAGTGTAACCTATGAACTTTTCTCAATATGAGTATATTGGAAGGGAATATAAATACACATACACACACACATATATAAATGCATATATGCCTATATAGGAGGGTATATATGCATATGAATACATATGTGAGTGTGTGTATATATGTCTACAGATATACATAGAGAGAAAGCACAGGATCAATTGAATAGGAAGGGGTGATATTGAAAAGGTGAAATTGAGAGGTGAGAGAGGAATTTAATGAGAGGAGATGGAGAGAGACAAAATGGGGTAAATTATCTCATACAGATGAGGTAAGAGAAAATGGTTATGATGGAGGGGAAGAACAGGAGGGCAAAAGGGAATGGGTCAACCTTATTCTCATTGAATTTGTTTTAGGGAGGGAATGACATACACTCTGAATTGGGTATCCTTCCCTACAGGAGAGTAGGGGCGAAGGGGATAAGAGGGGAGATGATGGAGGGGAGGACAGGTTGGGTGGGAGGGTAATTAGAAGCACACACTTTTGTAAGAGCACAGGGACAAAGTAGAGAATAGAACAAGTGGGGGGAGCATAGGATTGAGGGAAATATAGCCAGTCTTTCATGATATATCCACTATGGAAATGTTTTGCATAACTACACATGTGAAAAATGTATTGAATTGCTTATCTTCCCACTAAAGGTGGAAGATGAGGGAGGAAGGGAAAGAATTTAAAGTTTTAAAATAAAATGTTTTTTAAAGATTTATTAATTATTATTATTATTATTATTATTATTATTATTATTCATTATATACAAGTAACTTGGAAATAAGATATATAGGCACTGGAGTATGGAGATTCATCTTGCCCTACCAGAAAGTCAGAGGAGTGATGGGGAAGATATAGGAGAGAGCAGACTGGGTGAGGAGTATTCAGTGGGATGACTGTTTTGGGGTGATGGGTAGGGGAAAGATGAGGAAAAAATTTGTAAATCAAAATCTTGTGAAAATGAATATTGTAAACTAAAAATAAACACAAAAGTTAATTTAAAAAAACAGAAAAAAGCAAAAAGAATTTAAAAAATATAAAAAAATCAAAGCAAAACATTCACAGAAAATCAAGGTACAGCATTCACAATATTATAACTTATAGAAAATCACAATATAGTATTCACAACAACTTATCCTTAAAATGGCCTCATGGTTTTCACCAAAGTGGTCACAATATTTAGAACAAAGAAAAATCATCTGCTATCCCTAAGGAGGTTTGCCTCCTTACTCAGTCATTCAGTCATCTCAGAGTACAATAGTCAGTCTTCCATTCCTGGGGCAACTAAGTTAATTCAATCAGCACTTCTTCAGCAATCAATTACTAAGTATCATTAATCACTGAGTACAATCATTTGAAAATACACAAACACTCCACTCCTAGGTCACTAGTAAACCATGTTATATCATCACAGTGTTCAATACCCAAAGAGAGGTCTTTTCTTCATCTTGACCCAAGGCAAGTTCTCAGCAATCTCTGTTCCTGGGGATACAACATTTAACAAAGCCACAACATACATTGCCATTGTCGTCATCAATTCACTCTCTGCTTGCAGAACAGTCTCGGGACCCCTGAAAACATCAGCAAGACCCTCTTCCAGGATTTCTGTAAACGTACAATAAGAAAATCATTCTTCAGGGCTTCTGAGCCAACAGCAAGGTTCCAGGACCTCTGCAACAACAGCACTGTAGTTCACCCGCAGATGAGTCTGGTAAAACAACATCAAAACAGACAGAGAGAGTACTGGCACCACAGGCATGCTTCCTCAGCCCTCTGGCAATTCAGCTGGCCCTAGGACCCAGAAGAAATCTCAGCTGGCTCCTGGAGTCAAAATCACTCCTTCTAGGTTTTCAAAATCATAATTGTTTTCTCCATCCTGGGGGGTGGTGGTGGAACTTTTCTTTTTAGCTTTCCTGGTGGCACCAAATTCAGTCTCCATGATTCTTGTTTGAAGAAAATTCTGACAGTTCTCAGTCCAGCAGTAGCAACCCAGCCTCCAGATGCTGCTGAGAGAAACTCTCTCTCCCCCCAGCAGAACAGCATCTACCACCATGTTCTTGTCAGACTGTGCCTCTTTGGGGCTTTTCTTTATACACGAATCATTAGTTTCCTGTTTCAGCCAACCTCTTCCTGTTTCCCCAACAGAAGCTTGATCAATTACTAATTGCTAAGAGCCTGCTAACTTTGCTTAACTTGAAACAAGGTGCTAAGTACCTGCTTAGTTGCTGTATACAAAAAAGGGGTCTTCAAATCAAACTAATTACCATTAAAAGTATTTTGTAATTTATATTGTACTTTCCTCATACAACTCTGTAAGGAAGATAGTACAATATTATGCATTCCATTTTCGTCTGAGGAAACTGACAGTTTGAGGGTTTAATGGCTTTTCTAGAATTGGATGGTTGTTATCAAAGGTAGAATTCAAATTCAGGTCTCCTTTCTCCATGTTCAATTGTCTATCCATTTCAGTAGCATAATGGTAAGTCACATCCAAGCAGTTCAGGTGGTGGGATCTGAGGAGTGAGTTAAATTTCTGAGTTCTCTTTAAAGGAGATTTGGGAAGGAGGATTTTGCTCTGCCCTAACCAGTCCTCCAATAAGAGGGGCTGAGGCAAGGGAGGGTTTGCTGATGAAGTGTGAATACCAAAGCTAACTGTAGTCTCTTTGATGATGAGTTTCTTGGTAATGAAATTTTATGAAGGGGAGCACAGCTATGGTGGGGTTGAATTCACATATGATGGCAAATAAGGATTTGATGACCTTCTGACCCCTCTTTAAATATGTCTTTGTGAGGAGTGTTTTGATTCTCCTTCTGAACATTAAATCAGAGAAAGGATTCAAATCCAGAGTCTTTAATTCAATTCTAGCCCAGTAATTAGGAGACTTTGGTTTGAATTTTGTCTGATACTTGGTACCTACAAGACTGTGGGCATCAATTAATCTCTTTGCCCTTTAGTTTCCTCAACTGTAAAATTAGGGTATTCATATTTTCAGTACCTGCCTCCCCAGGTTGTGGAAAGAAAAGTGTTGCCCAAACCACAACACACTATCTGCATCTAAGTTATATTGAAAAACTGAAAACAAATAAAAAGAATCACTAATTAACAGTATGTGAATGTAAGTTATTTGCCAATATCATACTGCTATAGTTAAGACTAAGTCATAGAAGAGAAATTTTAAACATACAAATCAAATTTTATAGGTAGTATATTGGTTTGAAAGTAGACTGCCTCTGAAAAGGTTGGCCACCTATTCATTACTTGTGATCCTAAAATCAGGTATCTTTTAAATTTAAAAAAAATGCATGAATATATAAATATGTTAATATATGCATGTGTATGCATAAGTTATTTATCTACAGGCATTATATATAATAACACATGCACATCTCTTTTTCTCTAACTGCACAAAATCAATTTTTTGGTCTGGATTTGTTACTTTATTTGTATAAGGAATTCACAGTAATGAAAGTTACTTTTCTAATGTAAATAAGCAATTATGCTGAAATTTGTTTTGGAGAGTTGCCTGGGGCAATTTAAGTGACTTGCCCAGGACCACCCTGATGGTGTGAGGTTATATTCAAACCTATATTTTCCTGAATTAAAATCTGGATTCCTATCCTCTACCCCATATTCACTCATACATTGTCTCTTTCTCTTCCTCTCCCTCTCACTCCCAGTCTCTTTATCTGTTTTTCTCTGTGCATACTCCTACACATCATCCATCCACATGCATTTATAGTAAATAATGATACAAAGTTAAAATATTAAGTTTTATTTATCCTTTTCTTTTTATGTTTATTTCAATTCAAACAAATTATTCATTTTTCTTTTCATTACTGTCTTTGTCACTTTATCATTTCTTATTCTAAACTTTCTCAGATGGATAATCAGCTCATCACTCAGGGATATAAGGGAGCTCTTCACAGCTCTGAGGCTGAATTTTGGAATACTCACATTATTTCTTTCATGAGATTGTTGTGAGGAAAGCAATTGGTAAATTTTAAACATTTGAGAAATGAGAGTTCACATCATTTTATCGTCATCCTACTTATACAAACTGGATTTTAAAAAGATGGTTCATATTTAGAACCATCATGATGATAACAGAAACCTTTATTTCACACTTCATAGTTTATAATATACTTTTAATGTATAGTCCCCATTTTCCAAATGGGAAAAATGAGACTCAGATAAGAAAACCTAAAAAAACAGTTAAGCAGGTACTTAAGTCACATGAGTATTGTCTTCTTCAATGGAAATAGAACTTTTTTTCAGAGTTTAGTAGATAGTAGATGTTTATTAAGGTCAAGCTGTGAGAAGAGTACTTTGTTTAGTGCCAGGAGAGATATGAAGGGCAAGGAAACACATATTTATTAAGCATCCACTTTGAATCAGGCCCTGTGTTAAACACTTTACAATTATTGTCTCATTTGACCTTCAGAAAACACAACAAAGGCAAAACAAATAAAAACATTGAGGGGTAGTTATTACTATTATCTCCATCCTGGATTTGAGGAATCTGAGACAGACAGAGCTTTAGTGATTTGCCCAGAGTCACACAACTAGTAAGTGTCTGAAGCCAGGTATAAGCTTAAGTCTTACTGACTCCAGTGTCAATCAACATTCGATCAACTGTGTCACTTAGCTTCCTTGGTCATGAGAATATTACAGATAAGAGATAGCTAAATTTTAGGTAGAATATATACCAAAGCCTCATGATATTCTTGTAGACCAGATAGAGGGAGGTGAGATAGATGATAATAGAGTTATCAAAAATCTGGACTTGAGGGACAAGATCTTAAAGTCTTAACATTAATAGTTCTATGTCAACTTGAAGAGACCTCAATTGTACAGTTTGCAAGGATCTTTCCTAGGGCTACATATACATATAATATTATTTAAAAATACAGTGTGTTGAGGAAAGGCATAGGTAGCATGTTTCTCAAATATATAAATGACATGAATTGGGGAAGGATAGCTAACAAGTCAGTAAGAACTCAAAACCCATCTGACAATCAGGACCAGATTTCAAGAAATACAACTTAGTAAGGATAATTACAAAGTCATTGAAACGTATTCTAAAAAAATTAAAAGAAACCAAAAAATGAAGAAATACAAGATGGGATAGACAAAACTACACAACGGTTTGCATGAAACAAAGATCTGGGGCTTTCAGTGGATGGCTAGCTGTCTGTGACTTTTGAAGATTTCTTCTTCCTCTATTTCTGTGGTTCTATAACCTCAATAGGAAGTTAAAGCTTATTTATCTTCTAGACTAACATTTTCAAATTACGTATAAATAACTAGACACCCAGAAAAGGGAAATGACATGCCTGTGGCCATTCAATTAAAATTCAGCTGTCATTCTAGGATAAATAAAAATGGTCCCTGTCTTCTCCTGTTGCTTCCCACCTAGAAGGGAAATTATACCTAAATTAACATGTGATATTGCACGATATGTGTGTATTAGGGAGGTTCAAACACAATAATAAGTAGTGTCCTAAGAGCTGTTCCTCATCAGACTGAGGAGTGCAAGTCGTCATAGAGGATGGCAGCATTTGAGGTGTACTTCAAATGTCAGACAAAAGCTAACAGGCAAAGAAAGAAACCGAGAACAGAGATAGAGAATATCATGAGCAAAGGAATGGAATTGGCAGAGCCCTGGCAATTTGGGTTACAATTCCTAGTTTAGTTTTGCTATAAAGATTAGCAAGCATAGAGAATAATTTGAGATAAGGATGCAATGAGAAGATGGCAGCAAGTCCTTGTATCTGGGTTCCAAACAAACAAGCAATGACATTATTCTGGTCTCATTCAATCTTAACATTGTGACGGTTTGTGCCATATGGGAAAAGATCACAAGTCATATAATCATAGGTGCTAAACAAAACAGTGAACCCATGCCAGTTGAAAGGATAACACCTGATTTGACATGCAGTGCCTTGCACACTTTTTCCAGAAAACACAAAAACTAAGACAGCCAATATAAGAGACTAGGTCTAGGAGCAAATATGATTCACTTGTCACACACTCCTAAATAGATTCACAGTCTGTGTTTTAATGAATCACCTGGGAGGCAGAACTTTCAAATTCCTTGCAAAAGGGGAATGATAGCAGGAAGAGCGGGACATAATTTGGAAGCCTGGTGGCCAATTATTGTCAAAAAAAAATAAGAAAGAAGCTACAGGCTTGTGCTGCCATTGGCATTCCAATGGGCCAGCTTGTGAGAGTGCAACTAACAATCTTCCCACCCAGTCCATGCCCACCTTCTATCTTAATGTTTGCCTGACAGATCATAACCCAGTCTTTTCCTTTCTGAGGCAGACTGAAACAGTGTTTATATCTCTGATGCTTTAATTGTCCCTAACAAATGCAAAAATAGGGTCTTGTGGCTACTCTTCTGACTCCATTCAGGTATTTTAATGAGAAATCCTAGAATTTGTGCCCTTGGTGATTTGCAATTTAGGTAGAGGAACTTTTTCCTCATCTACAGGTGAACTACATGATCTTTAAGATTCTATTCATAGCTGAGATTTCATGATTATGAGATCTTTCTACTGGGCATTTCTACATCTTTGTCTTTGCCATTTTCCCCACCTGTAATGTTATTATCCTTCCTTCTTCACCTCCACACTTATACCTCTCTGCTCAGCTATGAAAACTAGGTTGTTCATTAGTCTCTCTGTCTCAAGTCTCTCCCTACTCTAGACCATCTTCCATTCAGTTGTCAAATTGCTTTTTTGTCTGCTATTCAATCAGCCCTAATCACTCCCTGCTGCCTACAGGATTAAATGTAAGTGCCTCTTTGGCTTTTGGAGCCCTCTGTAACCCCACATGTTGTTTCCAATTTTTTTCCCCCACAAAATACACTGTCCCCACCAACTACTCTACAACTAGCCCTTTTACTGTTCCTTGAACTAGTCATTCAATCTCCTGACTCTGTATATTTTTACTGGCTATCCTCTATACCTAGAACTCTCTCCCTCCTTATCTCCACTTCTTAGAAATCTTAGATATTTTCAAGTCTTAGCTAAAGCTCTAATTTTTACCAGAAGTCTTTTTTTAAAATTCTCCTTACTGTTATGTCCTTCTCTACATTGATTATCTTTAATTTATCTTCTACATATCTCTTCTGTACATAGTTATTTGCATGTTGTTTTCCCCATTAGACTGTGAGCTCCTAGGAACACAAATTATCTTTTGCCTTGCTTTGTCTCCTCAGAACTTAGCATAAGTCCTGTCACATGGTAAGCTTTTAATAAGCACTAGTTGACCAACTTAGTAATTTTTATCTTTCCAAGATATTCATTTATGGGTCAATCAGTGTATTAATTAAAATCATGAAGTGTTTATTAAATACTTTCTGTGAATCAAGTCTCATGCTAAGTGTTATCTAATGCATGAGATCTTAAGACTTTTACCACCCTAACTCTAAAGGAGAGATTGGAGATTGAACAGACTCAAAGAAGTGTCAGTGAGGGTTCTGATCCACTTGGTGATTAACTTGAACTGTTTTAGGAAAAAAGCAACGTGACATAGAGTAGTGGATAAAGCATTGGATTTGGAGTCATAGGATCTAGAAATAGAGGAAATGTTGGAGTTAATTTAGTCTAAACCATTCATTTTCTACTCAAATAAATTGAAGTCCACAAAGGCTAATTAATTTGCTCAAGGCCATATAGGTAGGCAACATAATACAGTGTCAAGTAAACTGAATTTGGAACCTATGTTCACATCCCCACTCTGCTCCTTGGGACCTGTGTTACCTTGGACAAGTCAACTCCTCCACTCTGGGCCTTAATTTTCTTTCTCTTTTATAAAATGAGGAGATTAGATTCTTTGGTCTCAGATCTCTTGTTGCTTTTAATTTATGATTCTCAGCAGCAGAGATTTGATTCAAAACTGACTTGAAGATTTGATTCAACTCTGGATCATAGTCACCTCTATTTCTACTACATAATGCTACCAAACCTTTATTATTATTATTATTATTATTAAATACACTCAAGTTCATTACTATGACTGAAAAATAGAGATCTGCTTATTTTAAATAGGAAAAATTGAAAGAATACAAGATGGAAAAAAAAACTCTTCCTTTTTCATTTTCATGGGTTGAATATTCTCAGTGTGCTTGGTGTCTTTAGGAAGGAGTACATGAAAAAATGCACATATAGTCTCTTGAGGGAAAACTACTAATTGCTGTTAAAAGAGTAGCTATTAAGAAGCATAAATCACCTTTCCTCATATTTCTGACTTCTATTTCTCATTTGGGAAGCTTAATAATTAAAGGAGGTTCTGAGGATTATTATAAAAAAGACAGGGAGACAGAGGAAGAGGTAAGGCAACTTGGGAATTGTTAATCTTACAGAAGTACCACCAAAAGTGACCAAGGCTTCTAAGCTGGATTAAGGAGTACTTATCAGCCTGAATTCCTTTAACACTTCAAAGTTTACAAAGAATTTTCCTCCCTATAACAAAATATGAGGTGCAGTACAAGTATCATCAATTTACCTTTGTGGGACTCAGGTTCACCACCTACAAAATGAAGGCATGGGACCAGATGGTTTTCTAAGGTCCCTTCTTACACTAAATCAGTAATTCTTTGGTCCATTTTTTTCCCTACGGGAAATCTAGGCCCAGAGAGTTAGGGTGATTTTCTTATGGTAAAACAGTAGTTATAAGTGCCTGGATTCAAACCTAATTCCTCTGATTAGTCCAGTGTTTTTTCTTCTGCACTTTAAAAGCATGTGATGTTTTTGAAATTGATCAACCAGTAAGTATTTACTGAGTATATATTATGGTCTTGTTGAAGATGAATAAAACTAGTTCTGTGTAGTTTCAGAAGACACACCTAGCAGTAATGAAAGGAATCAGTCAATCAACTACTTATGCACCTACTATGTGTCAGGTACCATGACTACAAATAGGAAGACTGAAACAATCCATATTCACAAGTAGTTGGCATTTGAATGGCAGAGACAGCTCTATAACATAAATCTATACAGCATGAATATAGCCTTAACATATACAAATCTAGACAAAGCATATTGCAGTCTGTGAGGAAAGACAGGAATAGTTGACAGGCACCAGATAACTCTTCATACAGAATATGCATCTTATGAGAAGAGAGAGACTCTGTAAAGTAGGGGGGGGGGCAGTGAGGATGTACATTTCAGGTGCAGTGGATAGCCCATACCAAGGTACTGAGAGGGGAGAGAGATAGGTTTCAGTATAAGCAGGAATTCTGTAATAGAGGAATCTAACACAAAGACCACTGGACTGGAATTCAGGGGATATTGGTTCTTCCCTAGCTCTGCTTCTTATTAAATGTAACTAGTCACTTCACCTTTCTTGCTGAGACTATACTTTCTTACCTGAGAAATGGGAATAATAATGCCTGTACAACATAAATATGGTTGTTTTGACAATCAAATTAGATACTCTGTGAAAGTCTTTGTAAAATTTTTGTCAAAAACATATTGACATTCAAAGAGAGCCCATTGAAATTTTGAAAAATTGCTCATGCTGTATGACCTTCTGTGATGGCTAGTCTTTTGTATTCTCTGTTTAAAATATATGCTTTGCTTCTTGAAATGAAAATCCAATTTCATAATTATCTATTGTTGGATATAAAGAAACACAGCTTTGTTCGTTGTAATGAGTACTGGATATTAGTGTCCAATCTAAACTCCTCAAGGGCAAAGATTTCATTTTTGATATTGCATTACCTGGGTATAGGATATTGCTTTGTACATTGTAGGCTCTTAATAATTACTTGTTGAATGGGATTGTACTTGAGAGAAATCATGTGCAGTTCTTGGGTAAGAAAACTATTTAACCTCTCTGAGTCTCTGTAAAATGGGAATAATATGCTACCTATTAGACCGATGTCAGTTAAAAATGATTTCTTCTTCCATAAGTCCTATATCACTCCTATCTTTGATTCCTTTTTATTTACTTAACCATATTTTTAACTTCCGTCATAGTCACCCAGGAGTAAATTGTCTTCTTTCCTTCTTCTACTAAATCTCACATTCCTTGATGATAAATTCTAAGAAAAGAGCCAGTAAGTATATTCACTAACTCAAATGTCTATACAGAAATGTTCTTAATCTATATACCAGTCAAGATAGACTAGGCATCCTAGCTCATGGAAGTAAATTTAGCATCATAGGTATATTCAATGAGACTTGGAGTCAGTGCAAAATAGCTTTTAAGAGTGGATATTAAATTTTCAGTTTGGAGATTTACACTTTAGAAATCATCAAATGTTACAAACCAGTGCATGATTTACTATTTGTTTCTTTTCTTATCAATTGCGATAGTGTCAGAGAACATGTTGATAATACAGATTAAGTATACAAGTATATTATGTATGCATTTTTCCTAAGAGCCAATTGTGAAACATTTACTAGCATTTCCCCTCTCCCCCAATAAGAATTATCACAAGAATATTGTTCTGAAAGTGCTTATTATTGTCACAGTTTGATATTGGTTGCTGTCCATTTTCAAAGAGGACCAAAATGGCATAACTCTGTTGGAATCAAGTTACAGTTAGTCTGACGATGGCTGATCACACCAATATGAATTTGGAATGCTCTACACCAGTTCAGAAACAAATAGTCCATATGAACATTTGGGGTAGAGATGTCTCTAAATTTGTACTTCTCATATTTATTTTTGAGTGACTGCAATTCTTCTTTGCTCATAATACACAGCACCTTCTTTGATGTGGGCATGCCATGCTGGGCGATCCTGTGCCAGTGTCTCCGAAGACACACAATCAGTTCCAAAGTTCTTCTGAGAGATCTTGAGAATGTCTTTGTATCACTTCTTCTGACCACTATGTGAGCATCTTCCTTTTGTGAGTTCTCCATGAAATAGTCTTTTAGGCAAGTGTACGTTGGACATTTGAACAATGTGGGCTGTTCATTGGAATTGGGCTCTCTGCAATAGATTTTGAATACTTGGGAGTTTAGCTGTAGAAAAGACCTTGATGTTTGGTACTTTATTCAGAATCTTCCCAAGATTCCAAATTACTTTGGAAGTTTCCAAATGGAAGTAATTCAGTTTCATGGTATGACACTAGTATATGGTCCAGATTTCACAGGCATACAACAATGAGATTAATATAAAATATTTGTAGACCTTCAGTTTGGTAGGCAGTCTAATACCACTTTTCTCTTACACATTCCTACTATAGAGCATTAGGATAGGAATGAAAATAGGAATGGACTTCACAAGAGAGTAAAAGTCCATAAGTCTTTGATTCTCTTATCAGCTATCAAATAATGTGTTGTTCTTTCCTGGTGTATCCAACTTCTGATCTGGCACAATGCTACAATATATCTATATCTATATCCACATCTATATCGGCATCTATCTATCCCTAGATGAATATGTGTTTAATAGGTACATATGTCAATACAAGCTATTATTGCTAATTAAAATGTTCTTAATTTTTAGAATATATTAAATAATTTAACACTGAGAATACAATTGAATTTATTAATAATAAATAGAGTTTTCAAAATGGGATGATATACCTCACAAGGTACTGAGTTCTCCATCATTCAAAAAGAAAATTAACTTTGGGTGTTCTTGAAGGCTGTCCTGATTCTTGTCTACTGTCATGTTATCTCAGTTAGTGATCTTACCAGCTCATGTGAGTTCAATTATTTCCTTGAAGATGATTTATTCTCAGATGAATATATCCAAGTCTTAGTCCCTTATCTTAGTGACCACATCCCTAACTTCCTCATGAGAATCTTAAATTGTATTTCTCGTTAGCATCTTAAATTCAACATGTTCAAAAGAGAGTTTATTATCTTCCCTACCCCTTCTCCCCAAAAAAAGAAAATCCTTGCTTAATTTTTCTATTTGTAGAACTGAAGAGTTCCACCATCCTCTCAAACACCTAGGGTTTTATCCTTGATGTCATTCTCAGTTGCTCACTCACAATCCCCCTTCAGAGCTAGTATATTATCAAATCTTATTTCTACCTTTACATCATCTCTCTTATAACTCTTAAATTCATTCAAGGCAACTCAAATCCAGCCTTCTCCAGGAAGCCTCTTTCTTGCCTCAGAAGAAGGAAGAGAGAAAGAGAAGAGGGTGCTATGGAATTGGCATAAATTTGGCTTATATTAAATGAATGAAAAATAATTTATTGAGCATTTACAATGCGTTATGCAAGAATGAGAAAACTGTTGCCCTCAAGGAACTTATATTTTAAATGAAGTAAGCAACTCACATAGAAGATGGTCACCAAAGAGGAGCACTTGGACCTGAAAATTGCAAGGTCGACAAATTGAACTATAAGACAATAGATAGTCAGACTTTACCCAGGAACAATGCCAGTCTTTATCTGATCACGGTTTGTGGTTCCAAAATTGTGGGCTTGTAAAAGGGAGTTAAGTGAAGGGTAGTAGGAGCCATTCAACTAGTGTTCTACACTGATATTCACCAATTAGGAGAGCAAGGCATGGAGGTACAAGTTCTTCCTGGCCATGGTCTTTGCTGTGGTCCTCAAAGCAGTTAAAGCTGGGCAACCATTAAAAGGAGAGATTGCTATGGGGCTTAAGGAATTCATGGCTCAAGCAGATGTGGCATGCATCCTGGGGAGTTTGCGCAAACAAAATCAGAGATGTTAGAGAGAATCTTAGTAATGGAAGTCCCTGAATGTCATGGAGAGGAGTTTGTACTCAACTCGGTAAGTATCAAGGTGTCTGGGTCATGGGAATAATACAATAAGTGCTCTACAGTGACTGAGAAGAATAAACACAAATTCAAAGTGGCTGTTTAGTATAGTGGGAAGAAAACATTGGATTTAGAGTGCAAAGAATTGTATTTGAATTAAGGGTATACACACATATATCTATAAGCCTGTACATGTATACATGATGGGACTTGTATAAAAAGACCCTGATGTTGTGAAAAATTGAAGGCAAAAGGAAAGGGGGATATCAGAGGAAGAAATGGATAGATAGTATCATGGAAATAACAAATATGAACTTGGACACACTATGAAAGATAGGGGAGAATACAAGGGATTGGCATGCTGTGGTCCATGGGGTTATGAAAAGTCATACATAACTGAATAAGTAAACAACTTCAATAATATATGTGTGTCTACACACAAATATATACATACATATATATGTATACATACATATACACCCATATACACATTTACATGAATGTATATTTATAGATGGCTAGATAGATGACTGGATGGATGGATGGATATATAGATAGATAGATAGATAGACAGATAGAAAGAAATAAAGATAGGCATGCCTAGGAAAAATAAATGGAGATGAGGGGCAGGAGGATATAGAGGTCCCAGAAGGAGATGGAGAGTAGACAGAATGGAAATACAATCGAATCTATTCTGCAAAAGCAATGAAATAAATGGACTTCAGTGAACAATTTAATTAACATTAGACTTAATGAAAGTTATTTGCCATTTCTGCAGGAAGGACAACTGAAGGAAGGCATACACATATACATACACCTATTTTATTTGGACGTGTTTATATACATATATATGTATGTGTCTGTGTACATATATACAAATTTTATTTATATAAAGTTATGTACATATGCAAGCTAAAGACTCATCTCACTATTCCAAAAAAAACTGAAATACTTGATCTTCTATTCATTGGCACTATTTTTCTGCCAAATTTGCAAATGTCTTTTCTTATATGCAGAATATCTCATTTCCACTGCAGACTGCTTCCGTATTCCATTGCAATTACTTCCTAAATTAGGATAATAAATGTTATTAAAAATCATCCCTTCAATTTGTTTTGCTTTGTAATGATTTTGGAAAGGGCATTTTCACACACAGGAACTCATATGATCCCCCCTGACATTGCTGGAGAGTTTTTCTACAGGGATTATTATCCCTTTATAACAGAAGAGGAAACCAAGAATCAGTTAGTGGCTTATCAAGAGCCTAAGTTAATGCTTTCCAGTTTTAAGGCAGGTACTTTCCATTATGTCATACTACCTTTCTAGCAGAACCTCCTGCAGATCATTTGGGTTGCAGCTAAAACCTTCCATAGGTTTAAGCTATCTCCTCATTTGAATGTGAGCTTTTTTAGAGCGATAGCTAAAATAATCTTAATTTTCTATCTGTATCCTCTGCACATAGTCCACTGTTTTTCACACAGTAAGCACTCAGTGTTTCATTAATTCATTGATTCATTTTCTCTGGCAAGGTCAGAGATCACTCATCAACCTTCTGGCTTTCTTAATTATAGTTTATCATCATCCTTTATACCTCAGCTATATTTGGAGGATGTGGAAGAGCAGACTCTGCTGGAAAATCACACAACTGCAGTTTTTCTTATTATGATTTCACTTGGACAATAGTAGGGAAGGGATTTTAGCACTGAAACAGCAGGTAGACAGCGATTTATCCACTTAACTACCACAGGCAAGATTTCAATAAAGTGATAACCTCGAGTACAGAGACATGCTCATTGTCCTAGGAGCAGGAATCAAAGAGGATTTAGATCATCTATGATCTAGTCACTGTGAAATTTCTAGACTTCCATTGCCTGATCTCATGGATGTCTAGATGTCTGTGTAATATAGCAGGTCTAATTCTGGCATGAATCTCTAGGGAATATTTAGAGACAAAGAGGAAGCTATTTTCCATGTATTTATTAAATCCCACCTCACCAAATCTATTTTAAAGATATAATTGTCTGTGGGTCCAAGAATCCATTTCCAAATCAACAAACATTTAATACTGTATTATTACTAATGGTGATTAGTTATCTTTTGTATAGCCCTTTAAGATTAGCAAAGTATTTTTTGTAGGTTATGTCATTTCATATTCTCAATGATGCTGTAAGACAGAGCTTATTTTATAGAGGAAGAATTTGAGGCTTAGAGGTTCAATAATTTTCCTAGGGTTACACAACTTGTAAATAGCTGATACAGGATTCAAACTCAGGGCTTCCTCTTGATTGAAAGTCCATTGCATGGTCTAGAGCAGGGGTGGGAAACCTGCAGTCTCAAGGCCATGTGTGGCTCTCTAGGTCCTTGAGTGTGGCCCTTTGACTAAATCCAAACTTTGCAGAACAAATTCCCTTAATAAAAGTTCTGTACAACTTGAACTCAGTCAAAAGACTGTACCTGAGGATCTAGAAGGCCACATGTGGCCTTGAGATTGCACGTGCTCCACCCCTGATCTAGCCTTATGAAGCTCCTACCATGTTCAAAGAACTGGTGGAGGTAGAAATGTACAAACAAAACAGTCCCTTCAATCTAGGGATTTAACAGTTTACTTGTGGAATGTAGCATCTAAGCAGATTAAGAAAGTTGAAATAATTTGAGAAGAAAGATAAAATTTCCAACTGGAAGGATGAGAATCTACCATCAAAAGATCAACATGAGATGAGGTTTGAAAGAAATTATGTATTCTAAGAGGCATGTCTGCATATATATATAGTGTGTGTGTGTGTGTGTGTGTGTGTGTGTGTGTGTGTGTGTGATGGTTGGGAGGGGGATGTCAGAAGGAAGAGCAAAAGAAACAGTCTGTGCAAAAGTAAAGAGGTGGGAGATGGTATGTGAAATTCACAAGCTGCTAAAAGACGAGCTTAAAAAGAAAATAGTCATGGACATGATTAATCAGAATAAGTTTGTAATAGATGTTGAGAGCTTTAATAGACAGGAAGAGTTTAAAATGTTTGGCTTAAAATGTAAATTATCCTAGAGGGAAAGCCAATAGAAATTTTGAGGCAGAATTCCATCAGATTTCTGCATTTGGCTTATAAATGTGTCAGTCACGTAAAAGATAGGTGGAAGAAGGTTAGACTGGAAGATGGAGAGAAATTAGGAGCTTATTTCAATAGTGGAGGTGATTAAAGTGCCAACCAATGAAGTTGTTATATGAATATAATGTAAGGAATGAATTGAGAAAAGTGAAGGTTGAATTGACAAAACTGAGAATTGTTTGGTTATGGAGGTTTGAGGATGAAGGAGAATAAAGAGTTAAAGAAAAACCATCTATCTAGTCATATCTATCAATCTATCTACATTCACACATAAACAATTGCATCTCTATTTCTATCTCAATATCACCATTGATAAATACCTCTGTATCCATATTTATGTCTCCCAGGTATATTATTGCATTGGCAAAACATTGGTATTAAAAAAAATGGGCCCTTCTTATAGGCAGGAGCTTAGGGTCATTAAAGACCTGTGTAAATTTGTATAGGAATTTCTGGTTCATTGCCTTCTTACTCTACAATTTTTCCCTGTGCTTGCATGTCTTGGACATTGAAATTACACATATAGGTAGAAGTATAAATTTTAAAGTATAGGTTCGTTTTTACTGATAATCTAAATAATTTTTCTATTTATCAATTAGTTGGAAAACATTTATTAACCACCTACTGTGTATCAGGGACTGTATTTAGTACTGAGGACATAAAGAAAGGTCCAAATACAGTCTCTTCTCTCAACAAGTTTATAGCCTGGGGTAGTTCGGTGGTATAATGGATAGAGCAAGGGTCTTGGGGTCAGGAGGATCCGAGTTTAAATATTACCTGAGACACTTACTAGCTGTGTGATTCTGGGCAAGTCACTTAACTCTGATTGCCTCCAAAAAAAAAGTTCAGTGTAAGATGTGGAGACAACATATAAGCAACTGCATGCCAATAACATGTAAACAGGATAAATTGGAGATAATCAAGAGATGAAAAGAACTGGAATTAAAGGAGATTGGGCAAAGACTTCCACAGAAGTTGAGGTGTAGTGAGGAGATGGGGTGGAGTCAGGACTGGTGCTGGAGTGAGGAAGATTCAAGTTCAAAACCAGTCTCAGTTACTTACTTACTTACTGTGTGACTTGGGACAAGTTATTTAACCTTTGCCTCAGTTTCTTCAACTATGAATTAATACAATAGCAACTTCATAGTGTTATTGGGAGGATCAAATGATGCAAAATTTGTAAAATGCTTAGTATAGCACCTGGAACACGCTTTAAAATGTTCATTCCTTTTTCATTCTCTCCCACCACCAACAAGACCCTGAAAGCAGAATTTTAACTAGGAATTGAAGAAAGCCAGGGAATATCTGGATATCATTGGTTTCTAAAGTAGTGGAAAGGGACCAGGTGGGCACGACTTGACACAAAAAGAAATGGGATTAATTAACTGGAAGATGTAAAGGTGCAATTCACTTTCCCTTTTAATAGTGAATCTTCTCAAATATAACTCATCACCTATTACATCTCATTTCTACCTAATTTCACCTCCTTAATAGCTGTGCAAACTCCCAGCTTCTCCCACAATTCTGAACTAGTGATTAGTCCCTCAGGGCAGTCTTAATCTAACTCTAGTGACGGCAGTTGCACAGGGGTGTTTTTTGGGGGAAATAAAAAAAAAGAATCCTTCTTTTCCCTCTCACTTACCTCTCTTACTTCCATCAATGTTAGTATATCTGCCAGGAAAAAAATATTGATGGTTCATGATCACACACACACACACACACACAGACATACAGACACACACACACATACATACACACTTAGAGACTACTAGTGTTATCTAGTGAGCATTTTTCATCTTCTCTTTATAGTTGTTATATTTCTGCTTGAATAGCTAGGACAACTCTTTTGTATGGTTATATACATCATCCAGGAAACTCTGTCTGTACTTGATCCAATCAACACAACACCAGGACAAAACAGCACAATATCTAAAGGATTGAATTAGAGGATTACCCAAAAGATAACTGAATGGCAAATGATAGATACAAGTAGATAGTGACATGGCTTCTAGTATATTGGGTAGATGTACTATGGTGAGTTCATGGGAGATCATGGATTGGTTATGATATAGATCAATGGGAAAAATATGCAAATTGCTAAAATCATAGATCCCTTTGTCACCTGTGTATCTATATCTAAATCACCTATATCTATATCTATATATACATATACATATATATAAAAGTATGGATATATATTATATACATAAACATTTAAATATTTCAAATATAGTACATGTACACATATATTAAATATGTGTTTGATTTTAGCATACCTAAATATCACTTCATATATAAAAATATTTCCTGGTTCCTCAGACAAAATGACTTTTTCTCCACTGATTTCATAGTATATGGTGTATTTATCTTTAAAAACTTATTGTATCATGGTAGTAATAGCACCTAATAAAGGTTGCTTTCCTTTTAGGGTTTTGGGGAGGCCATTCACTGGATTATCATTAGTTTAGTTTCCTTCTTACCTAAAGCACAAAAGACCCAGCCTTTTGGGAATTAGTGTCAGAAGCTTTAAAATATCTCTCTGGAAATATATACCTTTCAGTCCTATTGTGGACATTGACATGGTAAATGCAGAGGTGCAGAGGAATAGTGTTTTATCTGGATCATATCCTTTTTAGCTTTATCCTAAATAAAGCTAGTTTTATTTCATTTTTAGGGAACATGAATATTTCATTGCATTCTAATTCTGGGCTTGAATCATTCTATTGTCCTGAATTAGACCTAGTCTTTAATACTCATTCAAATTTGTATTTTAACTATTTTGCCTTAGTCTTAGTCTCTACTCCTTAAGCTCCTTAAGGAAAATCAATAACTTTATCTTCCTTATCATTTTATCATAGGATCTAGCACTGTACCAAATATATATTTTATAAAGATGGATGATTTGATCGTTGAATGGACAGAGGAAAACCTATATTGTATATACATATTTCTTTTTAAGAATTTCTTATTTAAATAGTATGGATGTTCTTACCACCATCACAAATCTGACATACTTTAAGAACGGCTTCCTCCATTTCTTTGACACCCCCCCCCCATCCCTCTTTCATTGCCTAATGCCAAATTCCTGTGCACTTAGGCAGTTCCCCAGGTAACCAATGATTTGTTCTTTACATTCATATGAATTATTATCCTTAATTTGTCAGAAACAAATAGTTGCAATTTAAAGTTAAGCAAGACATCCCTTCTCCCTCCCCATCATAGCAACAAATGTGCATTGCTGTCTTCAGTTTTCTCCTCTGATTAATGCAAGGTGGCTGATCAAGATGAGGTCTAAAGTACATACAACTAGAATAATGACAACAATTACAACTCACATTTTAAAAATATCACTTTCTCCAGTTTTATAAAGTGCTTCCCTCACATAAGGGAAGTATGAAGTACAAATATTATTATCCATATTTTACAGAGGAGGAATTTGAGAGTTACAGATGGGAGGCAATTTACCTTTGAGCCCATGGGTAGTAAGTCTTCTGACACAAAGCCCAGTGCTCTTTCCATTATACAATGCACTTTTTATTAGATTATAATATATTAGATCCAAGCTCATTAGTCCTAGAGACCATGTTGTTTTTCATCCTTTCATCCCTAGCAATTTGCACAGGGTCTGACACATTGTACACAATCAATAAATGTTTACCGAATTACTTCTCTAAAGATATGTACAAGCCCAGATATTAAAAGGTGACCCTTAAAGGTATAGTACTGCTTTAGACACTGGAGGGAAAAGCAAGCCTGAACTCATATTGGAGAGAATCTTAGGGATTCTGGATCTTCCCTATTGAGAAATGATGCTGTTGCTACTACAGCTGTTGTTCTGGCTGCGGGCATCCTTGCAGACAAAATTCTCATATCTTTGCTCTTCTGATCTGTTCCATCATATGGTCCAGAGTAAGTAATTAGTTTGAATTGCCTTATTCATTAACATAGATGTCGATATAGGGTATTGCTAATAAGTCCAGATCTATATAAAAAGTTTCCACATATGATTTGTTTGGAGGAAAGTATCAGGGCTAGGAGAAATGACTAGGAACTAAACTCCTACTAATTTACTCATCAGTGAAATGGAGATTGTATACTCACTATCTCAATCCACAGAGCTAGTACGGAAAGAAATATTATACAACTTAAAATATTTTATGTGCATGTATATAAACACAAATGATTAACATGAACATGTACATATATGTGTATATACGCACACATATATATTTAATTATGATTATCACTCTGATTTGAAAAGAACGTGAAAGTTATTTTGTTTTCCTCTCTTAGGTTTCTGATAAGAAAAATAAAACCAATGTTTATTGTCATCATTGAGGTGAAGGCTAAAGATTTCCAGTCTTTCCTCTTTTCTTCACATCATTCTATGAAGAGCTGATTAATCTTGATTATAAGAATTATTAAATTTCATAAAACTAAGTAAAATTTTCCATAGTGAAATTCTGTGTGCATAGATTTAGGGAGTTCATAAGGTCAGAACTAAGTAGGATAGGAAAGTTTCTGTAACCTGAGAGAATACCTGAATTTTGACATATGAAATATACAAGATCCAGGTATAGAACTTCTTTAGAAGATGAATGAGGAGAATCCTTGAGGACAGGGAATGTTTCAAGCTTATCCTTGTATCTATGAACACAACATGGCAAAGTAGATGGACAGATGACCTTGAAGACAGGAAGAACTATATTCAAGCTCTGTCCCTAACACATACATACTGGCTATGTGACCCTACTAACCTTCAAAACTTCTGTTGCCAGGATCTCAAGGATCAACCAGACCATGAACAAACAAAGGCTTATCCCAGTCATGCTTCTTCAGTCCTCCAGCAATTCAGCTGGCCCTAGGACCCAGGAGAATTTCAGCTTCCCAGGAGGCCTTCCAGGCTAGCCCTCTCAGCCTTCCAGGCAGCTTTCACCAGATTCTGGTCTCTGGAAAACTTCAACTCAGTTCTCAGTCAGCTTCCAGATGCTGGGAGGGAAACTCTCTTTCTTTCTCAAGAAAACTCCAACTCACATCTTCAGTCCAGCAGCCCAGCTCCCAGATGCTGGAACAATCCTGCTTTTTCCAACAGGAGCCAACAGGAGGAACATTCCAATTCTGTGTCTCTGTGTCTCTGTCTCTGTCTCTGTCTCTGTCTCTCTGTCTCTCTGTCTCTCTGTCTCTCTGTCTCTGTCTCTCTGTCTCTGTCTCTCTGTCTCTGTCTCTCTGTCTCTGTCTCTC
>CM053588.1:99356982-99386581 GCA_028646515.1 Pseudochirops corinnae
GATTGAAACTATTAATTATGTTATATCTTAAGTTAAATTATAGTTTCTTCAATAGTCACTGTTTCATTTCTGAAGAGAATGTAACATGTAGACTCAACATACTAGATGAATCAATGCAAAATTATAAGAATATATATGTATATGTATATAATTTGACATTTTTTCCTTCTTAATATACTTTAAAAGGTAAACCCAATGTTTCTTTTCAATATGATTTTCAGAGATTTGAATTGCTATAAACATATCTATAAGGGTTATCTCAAAGGGATTACCATCATGGTATTTCTTCTGAGGAATTTGCATTCATCTCTTGTGGAACAGATCATAACAAAGTCTCTTCATTAATGAAATATTCAGATTGACATCATCCTCTCCCAGAAACTTTGTTGGCCATTTTCTATCTTCCTTCTTCCCTACCTATTTTTCCCTTATATACTGAAGTTTATTAAACTTTTGTTTATTTGTAGATTGGTATATGCGTGAGTGTGTGTGTGTGTGTGTGTGTATGTGTGTGTGTAATATTGTTTTATATTACAACATTTACATATTGCTTACTATGTTCCTGGCACTATACCAAGTGTTTTTTTCAATTTATTTCACTAAATCCTCACAACAGTCATGGAATATAGGTATTTTATTATCCTTATTTCACTGATGAGGAAACTGAGGCAAATAACACTTAAGTGAGTTGCCCATGGAAACACCACTAGAAAGTTTTTGAGCCAGATTTGAACTCAGGTCTTGACTCCAGGCTGAGCATTCTTTTGACTGTCACCAAGATGCAGAAATAAATTTAGATACATATATAGCTATAAAAATATAGATGATATATAGCTGATAGACTATTGTAATTCAATATATTTTGTTTATTTTGTATTAGTATGCATTTTATTTATGCATTTAAAAATTTCATTCTGAGAAGGGTTCAGGACAAAAAACAATCAAAAACTTTTGCTATAATCCCTTCCAAAGAAAAAAATAAACAAATGAGGAATATTCACTTATTTTTTTTTCACTGAAGCTCCCTTTTTCTCATTTTGTTCCCCTCTCTTTGAAGTTCCACAATTTTTATCTTCTTATTGTCATTTTTTTTAGGTTGCCATCTGCCTCCCCTTTCATAAGCAGTCTTTTTCATTTTGTTTCAGGAATGTCCAACTCACTGTGACCCCATTTGGGGTTGTTCTTGGCAAAGATGCTGGAAAGGTTTATCATTTCCTTTTCCAGCTCATTTTACAGATGAGGAAACTGAGCTAAACAGTATTAAGTCATTTGCCCAGGGACACACAGTTATTAAGTGTCAGAGGTCAGATTTGACCTCTGGAAAATGTCTTCCTGACTCCAGGCCTGGCACTCTATCCACTGTGCCACTTAGCTGCCCCTTATAAGCAGTGAGGAGGATACAAAGATGAATAAGTTAAAGTTTCTGCAGTTGAGAAACTTAAATTCTATAAGAGGAGGTAAGCTCCATGTATGAATTAGCATCCTTTATAAGATCAGCATAAGAGAGGTACTAGTAAGGTGCTGGTACATACTGGATACAAAGCCTGCATTAGTCAGAAAGACTTGGGTTCAAGTTTAGAGTCTGATGTGTTGGCTCTGTGACCCTAGGAAAGTCACTTTTCGTTGTCCCAGACAGCTCTAATACTCTGTATGGAAGGACAGTTTTTTGTCTTTATTGGTAGAAGGAATTTCATCGCTAGAAATCCCTTGTTCCAGTGGAACAACAGATCCAGAACAACAATGATAATAACAACAACCAATCTATAAAATTTCCTAGGGAGGAGAGATCATTTTTTAGCTGGTAAAGGTTAGGGAAGTATTCATAGAAGGAAGAGACTATTTTCTGGCTAATTCTTTAAAATTAAAAATAGCATTAGAATAGCAATCTGTTGTAGTGAATAGAGTGTTTAACTTTAATCGGAAGATTTGGGTTTGAATTTGATCTCTACAACTAACTAGACAAGTGCACTTGGATAATTTACTTCCTTTCCCAACTTAAATTTCATCTGTACCATGGAGATTCAGGGACAGAAATTCAACAATGAAAATATGCAGGATTGTCCATGTGCGTATCAGACAACAAGGCACAGGTAGGGGTGATGAAGGGAAACATAAAAATAGATGATACACTGATACCTCAAGAACGTAATGAAGTTACTTTCTGAAGTTGTTACACTGCCTATACTGTCTCCCATTTATATTACCTTCTTCACAGGGTTAAAATGAAACTCAGATGCAGTTTTATTTTTGCTTTGTCTTCATTCCCCATGTTGAGGAGTCGGGGTGGAAATACCCTTCGCTGGTGCTGCTGAGTAATTTATTTGTAAATCATAGTTTTATAATCTTTCAGCTACATGAAACACTGAGAGGTTAAATGTCCTGTCCCACATCTAGAGTTTCTAACATAAATTGAACACAACCTTTCCTGATACTACCTGGACCCCTGTTCTCTATTCTACCTTGACTGTCATTAAATGAGATAATGAATGTAAAACAAGTTATAATCAGAAATTACAACATAAGTGTGAGGGTTTATTTTTTTGTTTTTTCCCTGCTAATTGAACAACCTCAAAAAGTTTCTTGCCTGTCTTAAGTCCAAGTGTCCATTTCTTGTACTTTTTCAATGTTAAAATGTTTAAAGGAAAGAATCACTTTCAGTTGTCAAATCTTTAGCTCTAGCCTCTGTTTTTTAGGGTTTTGTTTTTTTGTAAGTTTCTTCCTCTTAGGTGGGAATCACTTGCTGATGCTTAAATACTATCTGGCATGCTGTATTTATTGATCAATAGATCTATTGATCAGCTGTCTACCAGGATCCATGCTAGCAAGGTCAGGAGGGGGTAATTACTCACTGGGTAGGATAGGGTCTGCTCCAGGAACACTCCTCTCTCTCTCTCTCTCTCTCTCTCTCTCTGCACATACGCTTGCTTGTTCAGTATGCACAGCACATCGTTCTCCCTGCTCCGAGCAGCCTGATGAGTGCATGCAGTTAGTGCAGACACACACACACACACACACACACACACACTTCTGTGCTCTCCCTCAAAGTGGAGCGTCGGTAACAGCAGTCAGTCAACCAGAACCTTCTTACTTCTAGTTCAGTGGAGCCACTGGCCAGCCACTGCCAGAGCCTGGCTGGGGGACCCAGGAACAGCACTGGAGGCAAGTTTCAGAGGAACCCAGGAGATGCTTCTATCACATCTGATGGCTTGAAGTCACTCATTCTGCAGCCTATTTCCGGTCACTTTTCTAGCACCAGCAACAGTGTTCTTGCCTCAAGAAAGAAGACTGTCTGGGGGAGGAGAGAGCCAGTTGATCAAGGTAAGTGCCAGTCATCCTTATAATCACTCAGCTGCTGAAAGCATGTTGAGAGGACCTAACAATTTCACTGGCAGGCAGCCTCTGTGCAATTCCCTTCACTCAGTGACTAGCGATGCTTTGCAATCGTGGCATCATACAGGAACAGACAGCAAAGTCTTTTTTTTTTTCCCACTAAAGTAAGCAGAGGAAGGAATCATTTCATTTGTGGGCAAATCCTAGGACTGATTAAAGTTTCTATGTTGGTGATAACTCAGTCCAGCTACCCCAGCCAGCACTTATCAGTATTCTGCAAAGAAGATGCTTTGACCAAAGGCCCCCATTCATTATTTTGCTGGGACCATCCCATTTAATAAAACTGGACTACTCTAACCCTGGAAATACTTGACAATTGTCAAATAATTCTGCCTGTGGGTCCTGGGGTTCTTAAATAGGCTTCCCTTATTCAGTGGGTACCATGCAAGTCTTTAAAAATAACAGCAGAGATGTGTGAGCCATGGATCGAAGCTATCTTGTGGCATTTAACACTTGGGAACCTACTTGGGGAAAAGTTGCTGAATCACAGAAGTTTAATATTCATGCAGATGTCTATATTTGTAAGAGAGAGCAAGTGCTCAAAGTCTCTTCAGCTTTCAGAGAAGAATGTGCATGCTTGAGGTCTTGTTTGGTTTTTAAGGAATTAGTTCAGAGTCAAGTTTCCTCAGTTAGAACCCAGTCAAAGGGGAGACACTTGCTTTCTGGTTACTTTGCTAACAGGTAAGCCTCCAGGACATTCTCAATTGCATCATTGCTTGTCAAATCCTTTTTCCTTCACTAGGCAATGGGGACTCTCAGTGTGTAATACTCCTACTACACTTTCAGACAATCCTTCAGTATATAGTTACTCACACTCATAAATAAAATATTTATTCCCTTAGGAATATACCTAAAGTAAAGTTTTTTCTGCTCTCTGAGTTGACAAGAGTGGTGTGCATCATTTTGTGTACTATTAAAAATAACTTTGTTTCAAAAGGGTTAAAAAAAAACAAAAAAGAAATGTAATGGGAGGGAAAGACTGGGATGAAGTAAATAACATAAATTAAAAGTATAACATTAACTAGAAGATAAATCATAAATCCGAAGTTGAACACAAAACTCCATGTCACTTTTGGTCTAAAGAAAAGAGATTTCAGCCTTGAGATATATTGAAGTTTTTGACCACTGGCTAATGACAAGACTAGAAAGAAAGATGAAGGGCAGAGCTTGGTATAAAGACTGCACTTTTGAAGCATTTTGCTGTCAGTTTTTTTTTTTTTAATCATCTTGGGAAATGTCTGGGAGCCAGACCTACAATCTTTTGCTTGAAAATGGAGAAACAGAAGTTGAATTTGGCATGGGAGTTGAGTAATGGGAGCTTCGAGCCACTCAAGCTTCTTCTCAAACCAAGGAAGCCTCCTTGGTCTGGAGGTTGGTCACAGAAGAGCAATAGGGTCATTTGACTAGAGAGCTAACTCCTTTCCCAGCTGCTAGAACTCCTTCAGCAAGGAGCCTTGACTGAGTTATCAATTTATGGTGTCTTTGGGAAGTCCAGTTTGGAGGAAGAGTTTACCATTTTTAGCTGCCTTTACTGCTTATTACAGCAGAAGCATTTATGTTGCTCTGTTGGAATTTCCCGCCATATCCTTGGGCACTAAGTCTATACTGACTCTATGCTGTGATTCCAAATTGGTTATTCATGAGAGAAGTTTGTTTGGGTAGGACAGAATCTATCCTTGCCATCATCTTTACCCTCAATTCTTCAAAGAACAACTTGAGGTGTGTGTGTCTCTCTGTGTTTGTGTCATGTGTGTGTTTCCAAGATTGAACATTATGTTTTGAAAAGTGCTCAAACTTTCCTAGGGCAGCCTATAAGAGTTACCTGTTAAATCACTGGGCTTGAGATCAATACTGCTCAATGTGTTGTGACCAGAATATCTATTGTAAGAAATGACAAAGACACAGCTATGTTATACTTAATTTTATAATGTCTGGATAAAGTATATATTAATTCTATTTGGGAAGAGAGATATAAGGAGAAGTTTCCCTTTAATGACTCCCAACCCATTCCATTCACATTCTTTCTCAGGCTCAGTGGTGGGACATAGATGAGCCCTGGGATATGACCTTAACCTTATCATCTAAAAAGGTAAGAGATTAGTAAATTTGGTCTCTCAAACAGCTTGCCCTTCTTCTTCTGCCAAGGCAAACTTACCAAGCAGCTAAAATGGTCCCAGCCTGTTTTTAGATCAGGGGTTGCTACTAGAACTGACTTGACTGAGATAGAATTCATCTCATTTTGCTAAAAGTCAGTGATTATGACATCTCTGATCCCTGAGCTGGGTAAGAATTACATGAACATCTTTTTTTTTTTCTTTTAATTTCTATCCAGACAGTCCTTTTTGGGAAACTTTGTTGAATCAGCATTCTCTAAAAGAAGGCAAGTCGTGATTAATATGGATTAAATTAAATACTGGCCTTACAGGTCACAACACTAACTTTTCCATGCTAGTTGATCAATGAGAATAAGGTTGATGGTTACACTTCCCATTTTCTATTATATTCAGGTTTCTGACACTTCAATGTCTATCTAATTCTTCCATAGATTTATGCGCCACCCCCTCCAGCATGAAGATCCACATGGGACAGAATGTATTTCTTTCCCCCACCCTTTTCTCACATGACCCAGAAATGTGTGTATGTGCAAACAATACAGTTGAAATTAATGTCCAAACATATGTACTAGAAAATCAGCAAGCATCATAAAAGACAAGCAGGTGCGGGCTTCTGAGAGAATTATCTACTTGTTCACCACAACAGACTTCCAAAAACTGTCTTGTCTTAAAAGCTGGCTCTAAGGATGAGACCACATATAGCCCCTTTAGGACCACAGTGAGTGATAGATGTAGATTAGAAAAAAAGAAGAGAACTCTACTGTTTCAATATTGAAGAGAATTAGGATCCAGATGGCAAGGCTTTTTATAGCAATACATTGGATTAAGTTTCAAGCGTCTGTGGCTATTGCCCTGTTCCATTCTCTCTGCTGTAATGCAGTTTGACTGAAGGACCAATTGCTAAAAGATGTAATAAAAATGCAGAGCTTTGAATATTCTCTCAATGGAGATTTTCCTGTCTCCATTGACTCTTTCTTTTATGACTAAGGAATTTCCACTTTAAACTCCAAGTTTGACCCAGACAGTGCCCTCCTCCCTATCCCACCATATCCCAAACTGATGCTGTTGTGGAATACACTTAATTAAAGCCAACATAGGCCTGGGTTAGTAAGAGAGTTTGGATTGGAAGCAGACCTGTTGTTATGCTAAGTTTCCATCTGTCTTTCTTGGTATCTCTGCTATATTTCCATTTCATGTGATAAACTTTGCTCCCTAAAGTCATTCCAATGGACAAAATTAGGGGATACTTAACCATAGCTAGGTTGAGGTAGTCTGGTTTGTTTCCAAGAGGATTATTGTCTCCCAACTACCACTCATTTCCCAAAGTGGACATCCCATACACTTGTATAGAGGCTATGAAGACAATGGCCACTCCATTCATGAATTATTGTTGAAAGTGAGACACCCAGTGGAGATGGTGAATACAGTAGTTTGAGCTTGTTATCTTCAACAGAGTAAGTGCGATCTATGAAGGACAGTATCTTATTAATTTGTTATCACAAAGGGAAGAATTTCAATATGACTTGTCTTGAGATAAGTATTTTATACAAAATATTATGTTCTGTATTTTGTGAAGATTAGGTTTAGTTTCAGGTTGAAGTATTTTAACTTTTCAAGCCTTGTTTCAGGTATGTAATCTTATCCAAACAAACATGGAGCCTTACTTCTTTCTTCTGTCCCTGGCCATGAAGGATGATGAGTAGCGATATGTGGGGCAGGTGTGCATATATATATATATATATATATATTTGTATATATGTATATATATGTATGTATGTTTGTATATGTGTATACGTATATATATATATATATATACATATATATGTAAGTGCATTGATTTGTAATCATTAATATTAACCATCTATGCATGTCATAGTATTTATAAATACATCAGAAATGGTAAGTTTGACTCTCTTTATGGTATAAATGATAAAAAAAAGTCTATTGAAAACACTAGAGGAATATATACTACGTCTTGAATATCTTGATTATAGAGTTAGCTACATTTCATTCTTGAACAAGTAGGTAAGTGTAAAGAGCCTCAATATGAACAGGCATTCAGATTGTTGATGATGGAATCTCTATGTTGTCTTACCAATTATATTAAGAAATAAAGTTGAATATCCTTTCATTCTCTGGTTCTTCCCCGTGGAGCTCACTCTATCACCTCTTATGTTATTAAGAAATCCCAAAAGAAAACTATCATTAACATTATTATGCCTGGCCCATTGCTTGGCAGGGAAGATGTCTCTCTCTTCCTGCCAAAACACTACAATTACGAACATACTTAGTAGAGCTAGAGCACAATAAGGAAGCATAGGCAGTGTGCTAGAATTAGGAAAACATAGAACACAACTGGATCTGTGACTGAATGAAACGTGCATGATACCCATTAACCAGTGAATTTCTGTTTCAAGAAGTATGGAAGGAGGTATTGTGACATACCTTTAGAGTTAGACATGACTAGAACAGTCTCCAGTTCAATCTATTCATTTCAGAGACTAGGAAACTGAGGCCCTGAGAAATTGTCTGTTGCTCAAGGTCATACAGAAAGTAATAGCTGAGATTTTAAGGCCCCCTGATTCAAAATCTAGTGTCCTTCCTTTTATGTCATGGTGCTTTAACCAATGACTTGGCCCTATTTCAACTTAAAATGCAGGCTAATAGAGTGAAAAAAGAAACAGTCAAGAGGCCTGTGTTCTCTTCCTGGCCTTGACATTTGCTAATGCTAGATCTTCAAACCACTCAATTTCTCTGAACCTCAGTTTCTTTATTTCCAGGTGAGCAGGATATATTAAACACTATTTAAAGTTTGAATATTAAATGTTACCATAAAGAGTCTTTCAGTGTTCTCATTGTGTGTTCTAAGGTCACTTTGGCTTTAATCTTTGTTGTTCTTTATTCTGAGGTCCATATCAGTTCTTTTGGTCTATGTTCTGACGTCTATACAGGTTCCAACTTCTTGTGTTTTAAGGACTGTTTAGTTTTAATGTATCTGAAGGTCTCTTTTACTCTGACATTTTATACTCTAAGGCAGAGGTTTCAAAATTATGGCCTGCAACACTCCCAAGTGGAGTCTTAATCAGATTAAAATGCAATTGAGAAATATTTAACAATGTAAGTAAGAATATAATAAAACATAGACAACATTACATTTTATGACTAAGTCAATATGAAGCCCACAGGCATCCATATGTACCAATGAGAGTGCTGTTTTCATTTGATTCTGACCTCAGTGCTCTAAGGTACCTGCCAGCTGTAAGAGAATGTATGGTTATTGTTGAGATTCTTACTTTCTATGAGAAAACTCGTTTAATGCCAAACTTGATCAACACTTACAAATTAAAAATAAATTTAAAAAACTACCCTCTGTTAACTACTTGTGAAAACATGTCCTTGTGATCCAGCAAATATACAGCTGCATTTCCAGGGGCAGTTCTTTAACTATACACAGTAACAGTTTTTTCTCCTTGGGTTTCATGTTCATTTGTCTAAGCGATCAGCCTGTGCAAACCAATAATTCACTACATTGAAATATGGCGGGGGGGGGGAGGTATATTTCAGTGCTGTGAGATATTGTTTTCTTGCAGCAAAGTTACTGATCTCTTGCTGCAAGTGTGAATAATGCATGAGCTGATTTCATCTGAAGAAGATTTCAAGAAATGTGCCACTTGGTTACTGAGGCCTAAAAGGGCAAGATAGGACTGGGGCAAACTGATACAGAATGGAGACTGCTGGGCTGAGAGGCAGAAAACCTGGGTCACTCACTGGCTGTACAACCTTGAACAAGTCACTGAACTTCTCCAAGGTTTGGTTTTCTTATCTGTCAAATTAAAATGTTGTCCTGAATGATCACTAAGGGCTCTTTGATTCTCATATATATATTTTATATATATATATATATATATATATATATATATATATATATATATATATATATATTTTTTTTTTGTTTTGTTTTGTTTTTGATTCCATTAAACTTCTAGTCTTTTTGACAGTCCTGAGAGGTGAAATGAGTATATACACAATTGAGCAAGAGTAGTAGAAGTCTGAAAAACAAAAACAAAACAAAACAAAACAAAAACAAGTTTCTGCTGATTTGGGCAAAGGTAAAGACCTTGTCTTTCTATATCAGGCTGCCTCTGATCAAGAGCCTACATCCTACTCCTTACAGTCTCATTTAGGGTCTTGCATCTTTCTTTGTGTGGGTAAAAATGCAACCATCATAATGAACTATTGCTTTTCAGCATTCTGAGACAGTTAGACACATCTGTAAAAGCTTCTAAACCTCCAAGTGACTGAAATTAAATGGGCTTTTTTTCTCTTTTCCTGAAAAAGTTTCTCCTTTCCCCTTATGATTTCACTATTTCTCTCTTAGGTATCAGTATTCACCCAATTTCCTAATGTTTAGAATTAATTATCAAGCCTTTTCCCTCCTTTTTATTTTTCCTTTCACAGTCAATCAACTGCTGGGTCTTCTCTGTGATATCACATTCATATGCCTCTATTCTCTTTCCACTGCCACAACCCAAATTGAATTCTTTATTACTCTTCTAGAAAACTGAAATAGTCCCCTTGCCACCTCCATCATCTCCTACTTTATTCCATTCTTCATTCTACAATCAGATTAACCATCCTTATATTTTGATCCAGTCAGGTCCCTCCTCTCCTCAGAAATCTTCAGTGACTCCTTCTTACCTGAAAAAAAAGATATAGTTAAAACTCTTGTTCTTGGTATTTAAAGATTCCTCTTCCCTCACCCCCAAACCTGCCATTTCCTTTTCTCTCCAGCCTTCTCTCAAACTACTAACTTTTTGCAAAATTGGACTAAGTATCCATTGGCTTCTTTGCCAACAATGTTTTGTTCTTCACGGATTATGGAATTCTGCCCATTCTTTAAAGGCTAACTCAAATATCCTATCCTTCATGCTGTGTCCCAGTTGTAGCATCTAGTCATTATACTTTACGTTGTGACACTTCTCATGGATGGAAGATGAGACAATGGAAAAACAATTAGTGGACTTGGAGTTAGGAATACCTTTGTTTAAATTCCGTCTTAAGGTACTTACTTGCTGTATAATCACGGACCACTCACTTACGTGGAACTCAGGAGCTTAAATTTATTTAGCTGTAAAATGAAGATTAATAATATTATAATTGTTCCAACAGGATTATTTCTAAGGATCCATTGAAATAATGCATATGGGATACTTTGCTTATCATAAATAATTTTATAGATATCAACTGCTCTGATTTTGCTGAAGCTTCTCTTGTGCCCTTATCGTGAGTCAAGGTTGCAAAGATAAATGTTTAACAATCCACTCTGGAATTAAAGAAAATAAACCATATATATGATACAGTTTAATCAGCATTATTAACATTTTCTTCATCACTCTCTTATATCTAGACAAAAAAAAAAAACCTCATAATAAATCAAGCCCTGATTTGTATCATTTGCCAATTTCCAAGGTACAAACGCACCCAATGAAAAACTGAAGAGTTGGCTCTCAATAGCCATTGTGAGCTTCTTCCACCATACTTACAATATTGTAAAAAAAAAAAAACAATATTAAAGAAAGGTGTTAATCTACCCTATGAACCATGCTATGTCTAGCTTTTGCGTCTTCTCTAGTATTAGCACAGTCCCCTGCACTCAGTGAGAACTTAAAATATATACTGAGTTGAATCAGCACAGCATCTGAAGCCTTAACACTGTCTGACACAAAGTAGGCTTTCAATAAGTATTTATTAAATTGAATTGAAATACATGGCTCTTTTATATTCTCTAGGACTATCTTCAAATAACCTGGTTGGGGGTTGTGGTGGTAAAGAAAATGATTATGAAGCAGTGATGTTTGAATTTTAATAAGGTCAGAAAACCATAGAATCTCAAAATTGGGAGATAGTAAATTGAGCATCTAGTCTAGGCTCTATTTGAAAAAGTATCCCCTTTTTAATATACAACGTCCACTTAAGGAACTCATGTGATGAGAATCTCATTACCTTCCAAGGAGATCCATCCCATTTTTGGACAGATCTTGTAGTAAGAAAAACATACCCCAACAATCCTCTCCCCTCTCCCCCACATACACCAAAGAAGAATCTACATGGATGCTTAGGATATCACAAAGCACTTTACTTCGGATCCTCATTTTAGTCTAACGAGGCTGATGCTATTATTTGGGTTTTTTTTAGCTCTTTAACTCCAGATAGTTAAGTGATTTGTGTGAAGTGACATATCTAGTAAGTATTAAAGACAGATATAGAACCTCAGAACTCATGCTAGGCCCTATGTTCTTTCTACTATATTATGATATTTCTCTAACTAGAAATATTCCTGGTACTTCTTGTATTTGCAAAGGACTTCAAAGAAAGGACCCAGGAGACTAGGCTCAGTTTAATTCAATCAACATTCATAAAGTGTCTGCCACATGCAAGACATGGCCAAAACAAAGAAGGGAAAGAGCTCCTGCCCTCAAGGAGTTTGCATTTTCCCATATTAGTAAAGCAATCCAATATATTTACAGAGAAGTATTATGTAAGGAAAATTGAGTACTAATAACTAAGGAAGGGTGCAGAGAATAAGGGAAGATTCATTGTGAAGATACTGATAACCTGTAAAACATTCCAAGAATAAGCAGGACGAGGATGGAAGTAGAGCTCCTGCCATGTTATTTGGTTTATTTAACTGGGGCAGCTAGGTGGTACAGTGGATGGGGTTCTAGGTCTGAAGTCAGGAAGACTCATTTTCCTGAGTTCAAATCTGACCTCAGACATTTACTAGCCATCTAAAACTGGGCAAATCACTTAAACCTATTTGCCTCAGTTTCCTCATCTGTAAAATGAGCTGGAGAAGGAAATGGCAAATCATTCTAGTATTTTTGCCAAGAAAACCCAAATGGGTTCACAAAGAAGAGTATTTAACTGAAATGATTGAACATCAACAACTACAACTGGTTAATTAGAAAGGAGAAGACTTGATTGAACATCAACAACTACAATTGGTTATTTAGAAAGGAGAAGACTAGTTGTCTTCAACTATTCAAAAGATTATCATATTGAAGGGAGATTAGACATGTCCTTCAGTCCTTGGGAATAGAGGAATGACAGAAAGAGGGAAAGGAAGGAAGCAGACATTCACTGAGCACCTACTCTATTCCAGAAACACTTTGCTAGCACTTTGCAAACCTTATCTCATTTGATCCTTACAAGAAACATGGGAGGTAGGTACTAATGTTAATTCTCATTTTACAGCTAAGGGAACTGAGGCAGACAGTGATTAAGTGATTTACCAAGGGTCACACAGCTGGCAAATGTCAGAGACGAAATTTAAATTCAGCTCTTTCAGATACAATGCTCTATCCACAGTACCAGCCAGATGTTTCTCTCTTATATGGTGGAATTTACAGTGATAGAGACTTAAGCTCTATGCAAGGACTAAATCTCATCAAAAAACAAAGATGATCCAGCTAAGATCAAGTCATTTGACCTCTATCCACCCCAGTTGTGTTATCTGTTGAAACAGGGTAATACTGTTTATACTATCTAATACACAGGATTGCAGAGAGTAAAACTTTTGTAAACTGAAAAATATAATATAAATATGAAATAGTTTTAAAGTGGTTTCAGATCATTCAATTTACCTGATTCTGATAATAATCCTTTTAGGTCACCAATGAGATATCATTACCTCCATTGTATGAGAGTGACAGAATCTGGTACTCAATTATGACTAATTATGACTCAATTATGAACTAAAACTACACTAAGTTGGGTTTTTTTCCCCTTTTTAACAGGCCCTCCAATGTGGTTGACTTAGCTGTAACACAGAAAAAATATCAACAAGGATGTAATATTTAATTTGAATGTCTATATAGAAATTCGTTTGGTTAGGCGATAAATTTAGAGTGACACCTACAGAGTACATGGGACAGTCACCAAGTCTGAAGATCATAAACTCAGCATAGGTTGATCTTTTTCATGCTTTCAGGTTACCAGGAAGTCATATCAATGGACTAACCCTTAGACTTTAGGCCAATGAAATCTTGAGGATAGTTCAATAAAATCTGTGCATGCATGTGCATGCGTGTGTGTATGTGTGTGCATGCACATGTGCATATGTGTATGTGTACATTTAGATATTTGGACTTTTAGTGAGATCAGCAAATCACAGAATCTCCAAATTGGGAGGTACTAAATTGAGCATCTAGTCTAGACTCTATCTGAAAAAGAATTCCCTTTATAATATAAAACATCCACTTAAGGAAGCCAAGTGATGAGAATCTCATGACCTTCCAAGGAGATGCATCCCATTTTTAGACAGATCTAGTAAGAAACAAATACTCCCCCCACCTCCCACACACCAAAGAAAAATTGACAGGGACATTTAAGATATCACAAAGCACTTTACTTTTGTTCCTCATTTTAATCTGGTAAGGTTGATGTTATTATTTGTTTTTTAGCTCTTTATGGTTAAGTGATTTTTGTGAGGTCACATGTTTAGTAACTGTCAAAGACAGATAATTGAAGCTAGATCTCTTGTGACACTAGGTCCTATGCTCTTTTTTCTATTCTATGCTATCTCTCTAACTAGAAATATTCCTAGTACTTTTCGCATTCGTATATATATATATATGCATATATATACATATGCATGTATATATATCTGTGCACACACACATATATTTGTAAATATGTATGTAAATATATGTGTGTACATATAAATAGGTATAGATATACATTTTAATTGTCTACTCTCCATATAAAGTACTTTTAGGAAAAGAGATGAGGGAATAATTACACTTCACTTTTAACTTATTACAATTTAGATCAAACTTTGATGTTCCTGAGAAGATAAAATGTCTAAGAGTCAAATATCTAAATATATTTTTTTGGTTTTTTGTTTGTTTGTTTGAATCCACTGTACTTGTGAAAAATCCTGATGGAGCTCCTGCAAGGAATCAAAAAAGAATATGATTTTCCCAAAATCTCCTATCCTTTCTTTGGCTGATCCCAAAATGGAAATTGGAGAATGAAAATGTCACCAAAACAGGAACAAAACTTCACCATCATGTCAAATGCATTTCAATTTCTATGCATATTGAAGCCTGGGATTGGTGGTAGTTTCAGTTTGAGATTGTGAGGAACTGTAAAATAAGTCACTCCCTGTTTCATTTTTTTTTCCTCCTAGAGACAGATGCTTATCAACCCCATGATTTTTTCCATTTAAGGCTTTTATAAATCCTCAGTCAACATTCACTCAGTGAATTGTGATGTGCTCTGTTAATCACTCTCTACAATGTCCCTTAAACATATGTAAATTAGACTTTTGATGAATGAGAATATTTTGCAGATTTTCTGCATAAATCACAGACAAAGGAAAAGTACCCACAAAAACAAATACACACATACATGCCCCAAACCTGGGTGAATCATAAGCTATTTTTCATTTCATTTACTTTGGAAGATTGAGGCCTGGGAAAATTCTGTTTTTGGTGGCAGGTTGCCATACTCTGAGGAATAAATATTGTAGGTTTTACCCAGACTTTGAGAAAACAAAGGTGGAATCTCCACCTGTTTTCTTTATAGGCCTCTCAGGATAACAGTGCTCTGACTTACTTCAGATCATGATATCTGAACAACTATTGTTGAAAAGTATTGATAGAATCATAGAATCTCAGAGTTGTAAAGAGGCCTCAGATGTCATGTATTCCAACCTACACTTGAATTGTAATCTCCCCTATAGTATTCCTGACAAGTAGCCATCTAATTTCTACTTGAAGACCTCTAGGAAAAAAAAAAAAAAGAGAATTTAGTATTTCCCATAGCAGCATTCCATTTGAGCCTAATTCTAATTGCTAAGAAGTACTTCCACTCATTGATCTGAAATCTATATATGCCCAACATATGTTTACTCCCAGTAATGTGTAGTTACTTCAATTACAGTTTCTTTGATTGATTCTTATATAGCATGACATCCACTTCTCATATCATCCTCATGGGTCTCCATCAGATACATACCAGATTGCCAATGTCCTTCCTAAAACATGGTACTCAAAATTGAACATAATCCTCTAAAATTGAAATTTGACCCAATCCTAATCAAAGGTATTCAAGAATTCTGGTCAACATTCTATAAACCAATGTTGTACTTTGAGAATGAATTAATGTGAGCCATATTTTCATTGGATATGATCATCTGTTTGAATGTACTTTCTCAGGATTACATGGTATTCAACAAATTTGAAAATTTAATAAACATGAATTAAGGAATATTGGTTGGGTAATCCCTGTGCTGGGCACTAGGGAAAGGTGTGACACAAGATTTAGATATGATACAATTATGTACCTCAGGGAACTTGCAATTTTTTTAAAGGTAAAAGACAGACACAGATAACTAAGATTCCCCAATTGTAGCCATGAAAAAATAAAGTGCCACATGAAGTCTGAGGTACAAATGGAGACATCAGAAAAGGTTCTTTGGAAGAAATTAAATTCAAGATGGTATTTATGGAAAGATAAATAGGGAGAAGAGTCATATCATATCCACAGAGAACACATGAACAAAATTATCAAAGCAGAAAATTGCTGGACATTTTGGGGAGTGGGGATGTGGGGGTAGAACATTATACAATTTATCTGAAATACATAGTATAAGGAAGGGAGTGATCAACAGATGAAGGGGGTAGATGGCAGAACTTTGTACCAGATTGTGAAAGGGCTTATATGGCACGCAAAGTAATTTTATTTTTTGCATGTTATTAATGAGGAATCACCAAAAAAAAATTGAACAGAGATGCATCATGCCTAAATCTTTGCCTACACCTTAAAGAGTATGACTAGAATCTTTCCTTTGCTGAGTATGCATTTCTTTGAAATTATCTATCTATCCATCTTTCTATCTTTGTCTGTTTGAATTAGGTAAATATATGTATATATGTAAAATAGATAGATAGATATATCTCTATCCAAATCTCTATCTTGAGGTACCTCTATAGAAATCTATAACAATCATTGTTCAGTCTGTGTGTGTATGCATGTATGTATGTATGTGTGTGTATATATGTATACAGACATACACACATATACATTGCTATCCAAATCTATATCTATATATGCCTGTATTGATAAATGTATCTCTATCCTTATCCCTGTCCTATCTCTATCTCTGTGTCTTTCACCATCTCTATAAATATCTATAACTGGCTAATTACAGTGAAGCTAGCATTTGTTCTGTAGTCATTGCCTGAAGTCTGACATGACGGGGACTATTTAACTTTGGACAAAATGCTAGGTCTTGCTTTCTTCATCTGAAATACAGTGGAGTTGACCTCTAAGGTCTCTATGATGTACCTATGTATTTCTTTATGTGGAAAAACCGCAATCATAATGAAGACAAAGTTAATCAACCAATATTTTTGTCACTAAAACAAATAAAAAGGCATTATTTTGATACAAGTCAAAAATCATATTAAGGACTCAATATGAAACCTTCTACTTTCCTTAGATATTGATTAGCTAAATTTTCAAAGAGGAAGGGTGAGAGACGAATGCCAAAAAATGACATACTTGTAGTGCCAGGGACATAAGGACTTTACTATACTGCTTTGAAGGAAAATGGAAGAACGGTAGTGAGCCAGGATCACCTTGCAAGAACATGGCATGCAAGCACAAAGGTACCATTTTATCTCTGGATAATCTTATTAGATGACACCTGGGCCCGAGGACCTTGTGCTAGTCACTGCCAAGGTTCTAGTCATATATGGAGAATCTTCCACTCTAATTTTTATTGCATATAGAACACAAATGTGTTCCTTGGTTGTCTGTTCTCACTCATTGACTCTGAAAAGAGAATCCTTACATAAAGACAAGATACTCAGGCTGCCAAAGGCCACTTATTTATTTCTCTTATTATTAGGTCATGGGGACCCATGCTTTGGTGCTAAAGACCAGGGGCTATTTTCCCAATCACTAATAGTCCTTTGCACTTACAGAAGGCCAGGACCTAGTCCCACAATAATGAGAACAAGTCAATATTTGTGGCTAAAGCATCCATTTTGTAATCTGAAACAGTCCTATCCTACATGGGTGGGATGCTGTCTTTCAAGTTTCATATTTAAAACATACTGCCTACTATTAGCTAGCTCCCCAGTATCCCTTCCTGCTAGGATTCTATTACATGTAATTCTAGGTGTGGGAGGGATAGAAGCTTTAATTACTCTGCATTGCCTCCAGTTCAAAATATAAACTTCTCTATTTGCACTTAAAGTCCTTCACAACTTGGTGATAATCTACCTTTCTAAAATGGCTTTTCACTGATTTAACTTTTTGTCACAATTTGAAACTCCAACTGAACTGGCCTATTTGCTGTTTTCCATTCATATTAATTACCTTTCCTCTATGCCTCTGTAGCTATCTATTACATTTGAAATCTTCTTCTTCTTCATCTATACATGTTAAATTGTTCATTGGGTTAACTGGCACAGTGGATAGAATTCTGGGCTCAAGGTCAAGAAGACATGTGTTCAATTCTGGTTTCAGAAACTTGCTAGCAATGTGAACCTGGACAAGTGACTTAACCTTTGTATACCTCAGTTTCCTTAACTGTAAAATGGGATTCATAATAGCACCTTTTAAGTTTACTGTGAGCATCACATAAGATATATGTAAATTACTTAGCACAGTGCCTGGTGCATATTAAGCATTTAATGCTTGATCCCTTGTTCCTCCCAAGCATTTCTTTTGAATGTGAATAAAAAGGGCACACAGAAAAGAAAAAGCTCTTGCCCATGGTTCATTGACCCAGTCAAGATTTGAACCTGGTTTTTTCTAACATCAAATTCAGTGCGCCTTCTACTAGTCCACACTATTCCTTGGTCTACTGGATCTCTCCGCTGGTTCCCAATACCCTTCTTTTATCCACTATCATATATTGGATAGGTTAATGGGTGATTCAGTGGTAGAACTCTCACCAGCCACATGGGAGGCTTAAGTTCATTTTCTAGTTCATGCATAAGTGAATTTTTGGGGGCAGCTAGGTAGTACAGTGGATAGAGCACCAGACCTGGAGTCAGGAAATCTGAATTCTAATCTAGCCTTTGATAGCTGCTAGCTGTGTAATCCTGGGCAAGTCATATAACTTCTATTTGCCTCAATTCCTTATTGGTAAAATGGCGACACCCTGGAGAAAGAAATGGCAAAACACTCGAGGATCTTCACTAAGAAAATCCAGGAACAAAAGTCATTGGGGGTCAAGTAGAGTTGGACATTACTGAAAGACTGAGCAATAGCATCTACCAACACCCTCCACTAGCTTTCTTTAACTAGCTGGGTTGCAGAGACAGAAGGTTCTGGCAGAAATAGCAACATAACTAACTCCTAGCAGACCCAGCTCATCACCACCATATTGGAACATTGTAGAGCACCCCCAGTAAATGTGAATCTGCCTTGCATAGTAGGGAGAATCACTTTAAAATCACATTAAAACCTTATATGTTGTCATTTTGTTTTCTTTCTTCTTTCTCTTGGTTCCTCCCTTAGTTCTAATTCTTCTTTATATCATGACTAATATGAAAAATATGTTTAATATGAATGTATAAGTAAATAGAACCTATATCAGATTGCACACCATCTTGGGGAGAGGAAAGGGAAGAGAGAGGGAGAGGGAGACAGAGAAAATTTAAAACTCAAAATCTTATGGAGGGGAAATTACAAATTAATTAATTTTAAAAAATCCTATGCATTGGCTCCATGACCTGATTCCTCTAACAGTAACTACTTTCTAAATAAAATTAAAAAAAAAATGAAAGTAGGAATAATGAAAGAGAGAATTAGAATCTGTAACCACCTTTAACTTCAATTAAGAGGGTTTTGACTCTATCATGCCCCCACAATAGGTAACACTTCTCACCTCCTTCCCCACTTTTCATCTTCCTCTTGTGTGTTGTCTTCCCTCATTAAACTGAAAGCTCTTTGAAGGCACAAAATATCTTTGTTTTTTCTTATTTACATGCCCAGCAATTAACACACTGACTGTCCCAGAGTAGGGGCCAATTATTGAGTTAAATTGAAAAGGACATCATGTATAAGAGGGATTAGATGAATTCTGCTTGGTCCCAGAAGCCTGAACTAAAATTTTAAAAAATGGTTAAAAATATGGTGACAGATTTAAGAATTATTATGAAGAAAAATTTCCTCTTAATTGAAGTTGCCCCAATGGGAAGAATGGCTTTTTGACGTGATTCTCTATCACTGGAAGTCTCCAAATGGAGACTAGCTATTCAATTCCCAGGAGGATGAAGTAGAAAGTCTTGTACAAGTATAGGTTGGGGGTGTGGTGGGAATAACTTGATGTGTCTCCTCTGGGATTCTGTGATTGTCAGAACCAGCATTTCTCAACATCTACTCATTTACTGTAGGTTAGTTTTTTTTTTTCCTTGTAATCCACAGAGGTAGACTAGTATCAGAGATTGAGATACATGGCAAATCCTTGATGACTAGAGCAGAGAATACACTAAACAATCTCTCTCACTTAGTTACCAAGTTTTGCCATGTTAGGTACCAAGATTTTATAAGACAGCAGAAAGAATGTCTCAAAGAATCAAGTTGGTTAGCTAACATGGAAGGACATGTGAAGGCATATAAATGGTATTTTAAAATAATCATATATTTCTGGATTTGGGAGGTAATTTACAAATGATATAGATCATCTGAGGTCATTGTTTGAGCACTTCCAATAGCAGGAGACTCATTACCTTATGAATCAGTATATTTCATTCAGAAGTAACTCCAGTTGTTCAGGAGTTATTATATTAAGCCAAATTCAGTCTCCTCATTAATGTTCGTATGTTGAATTTGCAACTGTGACAATGGAACTAATATAAAATTCCCTCGATAGTATGGGAGAGGACTACAGTAAAAGGTCAAGATTTGAAGTTGAAGAGAATTTTGGTGAATTAGGGTATTTCCCTTTATCGTTCCAGACAGTTATGTAATGATGACTTCTTAAAGGGTGAGCTGCTAATCTGCCCATGGAGGGACAAATAATTATTTTATGTTTACATAGGGCCTTGTAATATGTAACATGCTTTCATACACATTATTAATTGGAACCCACAACAGACCTGGGAGGAATTTAATGTTCATATTATGATTTACAATTTAAAGACAAGGCAACTGAAGCTTAGAAAACAAAAATGGGTAACTTCATCTATTAATGTTTAGTAACTCAAGAGTAGGAATGGTTATGCCATAGCATGGGACTACTTCAGGTGAATCATAAAAATTAGAATTATGTGAAAACAGAATGGTTTACCTCAAGAGTTGGTTGGTTCCCCTTTCTTTGGTGCTAGATAACCACTTGTCATATATACTCTAGTGAGAATTCCTTTCCCAGTGCACTATATGGCCAATATGATTCCTTCCAACTATCAATTTAAATTGTGAGATTTTGAGATTTTATATGTAGTAGAACCAAAATAGCCTTTAAGTCACAGAGGACAAGGATTCAAGGGTAAAGATGAGTGCATTATTTTTATCAGGCTGACTATAAGGTCGAAACGATATTGAAGAAACTATGCACAGACTAGGATTGATAGGCTAGGAGAACATGAAAGAAGTGGGGGAACCAAAAATTGTAGGAGTAAAAATCAGACTGAAGTTAATCCATCAGTCAATAAGTATTTATTAAGCATCTACTAAATACCAGACAATGTCCAATGCACTGGACATACAAAGAAAAAAATGAAAGCCCTCAGGAAGTTTACATTCTATTGAGATGGATCTAACATTTTACAAATAAGTAAAGAATACTGGGTTAGAATTGGACTAACAAATGGAACACCAGGAAAGTTTTCTTATAAGATAGGACACTTAAACTGAATATTAATAGGAGATGTGCATTTCAAGAAGCAGAAATAAGGAAGACACTCATTCAAAGGCCTAATGGTAGAAGATAAGTCTTATATAATGAATAACATACAGGATATTTTGCCTGGGTCATTTACATCAGAAGGGTGGGTAATGTGCAGTCAGCCAATAAAGACAGGCTGGAGTAAGGTTTCACTTTCAATGAAATCAAAGCCTTTTCTATTTGGGGCTAAAGGCAAAGGGAAGACCCTGAAGCTTCTTGAGCAGTGGACTGACATAGTCAAATATACACCTTAACTTCAGAAAGAATACAGGAGTAGAATTGGTAGAAAATCAATTGTAGTCATGGGAGAATACAGAAATTTGAGACTTAAGATTTTGAAAGTACTATGGTTTCGAATGGTAGTAACATTTAAACTATGATTCAGATACCCTGGTAGGCATTTTAACTGGAATGGAGATGAAAGTAAGAGAAATTGAGGAATTCAATGAACTCTCAGGACAAAGTGCTAGAGGAGTGAATAATTCAGGAATGCATTTCTTAGTTTAATTTCTTGTTCTGTTCTCAACATTCTATAAATTTCTTTGCTAAAGCATAGAATTTCAGATTTGGAAGGGACTTTTATAATTGGAAGGGTTTGTACAATATGGAATGTCTGAAATGGGGTGGATTTTAGACTACTGAATGCCAAAGAGGAAGAACTGGATATATAAATATTCATAAACCATTCAATGGTGGAACAAAAAGTGACCTTTGGGTGTAAAATGGCAGAATTACATTAGAAAATAGAAGGTTAGAGCTAGAAGGAACCTTAAAATATAGAATATCAGAGTTGGAAGGGTCTTCAGAGATGTTCTTGACTACTCTCCTCATTTTTAGAAAGGAAGAAACAAAAGCTTAAAGTCATTAAATAAATTACGCTGGTCATACAGCACTGTATTAGAAGTATATAGTGCCTTCTTCATTCCATAGAGAGTTGCTATCATCTACCTGTCACTTCTGGAAGGATTGAATAAACTAATTTATCTTAATTTGCTATAAATGATACAGATTGGTATGATTCTTCTCAGAGATACTGGCATTCCAACTGAAATTTTCCTTTAAGAATCCAAGAAAAACTCTCCAGTTGTGAATTTTCATGCCTCTGATGCAGGTCGGAAGGAGATGTATCCATAGAGGGAGGCACATAGTGATATTCAAATTACTTCACAAATACTCCAATACAGGTAAACCTATCATTTATTATTGATCAGTGAATAGTTAAGGGATGTTAACTTGATATCCATGATTTTTTGTATGTTTATATATGTATATAAATACATGGGATATGTGTGTATATATATTTATAATCATAAATGTATTTATGTAATATGCATATGCATTATTTCAATGTATTTACTTACCTTTATAAATCAATGTATTTTAAGCATTATATGTTTATATGTGTGTGTGTGTGTGTGTGTGTGTGTGTGTGTGTGTGTGTGTGTGTATAAAGAGAGAGAGAGAGAGAGAGAGAGAGAGAGAGAGAGAGAGATCTGTATATCTGTGTAATTTCCTGAGGGGAGGTTCATACATTGTGTCCAACTGCCAAAGGAATCTGAACCATAAAAATGGTTAAGAACCCCTGATGTAGTAGTAAACAGACTCCATGTACCTACTTATCCTTGAATAAATGTCAGGCATTGTGTTTTATTTATATTCAATTACCAATCAATTAAAAACATTTATGAATCTCCTTTTATGTGCCAGGCATTATGTTCAGGGTAGGTGCTATAGCAGCAAAATGTGAAATAATCTCTTCCTTCAAAAAGTTTATATTCTTGTGGTCAAGAATTCTGGGTACTATTGAGTCACAGAAATTAAGTACATTCATGGCTTTGAACAAATCTCAACCTCTCTTGGAACCTAAATTTTCTAATCTGTAAAAAGATAACAAAGAATTAGATGACAACTAATGTTCATTGTAGTTTCAAAATTCTAAGTAACTTAACTTTGAAAATGAGATATGTGCAATCTATGTGGAAGGAGTTCATAGTCTACTTATTCCAAACTGTATTTGAAAAAGAAGCCCATCTGAATCTCAATGGGAAAGTTCTCTCACAGGAATTTGAGTGGCTCCCAAGTTTGTCCTGGGTTTATGCCACCAGTTTATTTTTGACCTGATCTTTAAATCCACACTTATTTCCCTGCCGCTGCCCCATCTTCCTTTGTAATTTCTCTTTATTCCTTTCTCCTCTCCTTCATTTTCTCCCATCTTTTTTCCTTTCTTTTACTTGCCTTGCCTTCCTGCATTGCTTTCATTCCTGTCTTCCTCTCTCACCTTTCCTTTCAGAATTATTCCTTGGGTATTATGAAGGTGACAGACATGAACATATCTCTCAGGATTTCCTTTGAATTTATGTTGAATATACATACAATGTCACATGGTGGAATCCATGAAAATGTTTCCAAAAGTCTAAATGGTTCCAATCTTAATTACAAAAAACGAATGAAGTGATATTCATCACTCAGACCACATTCTCTTCCTTACAATTAAATATAATTACATTCTTCCATACTGGAAAGAGAATAATGTTATTATTCTGTCTTTCTAAGGATAATGCTGTGATATGCAAGGTATGCTTTTAGAGATTCTCTATGGGAAAGAAGGGCATTAAGGGAAGAATAATTTTGAAACTGGCAAGGAACAAGACTCTTCCAAGAGGTTTTACAAAATTCATTATTGTGGGTTACTCAGAGCTAGTCTGTGCAAATGATAAATTATTCTATCCTTTCTCAATAGTAAATTATACTAATAACATTCCTACTTTATTCAGATTCTAAAAATTGGTTCTGCGGGTAGGGGCACTGCTGTCGGTACATACCAATTTCCCCTGCCTGGTTTGTTCCCTGTGGCATGATTTTTTTTTTCCTTAACAAACATTACTGAAATTAAAATTCAGTGATATAAAATATAAAAAGTAATAAATTTCAGAAATCTGGACGACTTGAGGCCATAGGGGAATGGAGGGTGAAATAAAAAAGGATGCCAATTTTTCCTTCTCTTGAGTTGCTAAAAGTAAATGCTATGTGGGGAGGTAATGATGATTAAGCTGATGAAGACTGTCTAGGTTTAAAGAGTGAGAGACCACAGAGCAGTAAGCAGGAAATCTGATTTCCAATCCTGCCTCTTTGTTTATCAGCTGCATAATGATGAAAAAAATTTCTTTAATCTTGTTTAGCCTTAGTTTCTTTATCTGCAAAATGGGCAGGTCTTACTTCCAATCTAATCCAACTAAATACAAGAAGCATTTATTAGCTTTCTATGTTGTTCAAGTCATAGTGCTAAATATTGGGGACACACAGACAAAATTTAAAATAACCTCTGCCTTCAAAGAGAATTTTCTTTTACTGGTAACATACATCTTGTAAAAAGATAAGCATATATAAAATAATATGAAGAAGAAGGGGAAAGTATGAACATACAAGAGCTCAATCAATCAATACATATTTATTAAGCTGCTTATTAAGTACTAGGCACTGTGTTAAGCACTGGGGATACAAAAAGAGGCAATAGACATGCCTTGCCTTCAAGGAACTTACAATCTAGTTGATGAACTGAGAAAAGTGGTATGTGATAAGAAGCCTGAAGGAAGCTAAATATATCAAACAAAATAAATAAGGAGACATGAAGACATATATTCCATATATGGGAGAAAGCCTATGGAAAGGCTTGAAGGTAGGGAAGGAAAGAATGTAAGAAACAACTATTTATAAAGATCTTAATATTATATTGCTTTATAATGCTTTAATAAGAGGCATTGCCTTAGAAACATTATCTTATTTGATCCTCACAACATACTTGAGAAGTAGGGGCTACTGTTATTCTCAACATATAGTTGCAGAAACTGAAGTAGACAGAGTCTAAAATACTTGTGCAGGGCTACATAGATATTAGAAGCAGCTAGGTCACACAGTGTGTACAGTGGCAGGCCTAAAGATCAGGAAGATTCATGTTCTTGAGTTCAAATCTTGCCTTAGACACTTGCTAGCTGTGTTAAGTCACTTAACCCCGTTTGCCTCAGTTTCCTCATCTATAAAATGAACCGGAGAAGGAAATAACAAACCACTCCAGTATCTTTGCCGAGAAAACCCCAAACAGAGTCACAAAGAGTCAGACACAATTGAAAGGACTGAAAAACAGCCACACAGTTGCTAGTTGTATGAAGCTGGAGTTAAGTACATATCTCCCTAACTCCAGGTCCAGTACTCTTTCCACTCTTCCACACTTAGCTGCCCAAGTTGAGCAAGGCATGCTGAATTTGTGGAAAAGCCGGTGGGCCAGTGTAGCTGGAAAGTAAATTATGCAAAGGGGAATAATGAGAAATAAGTCTCAAAAAGTGTCATGAATTTATATCTAGAAGGGTTTAGATGTCAAGATGAGAGGTACATGTGTATATAAATATACATATACATATGTACATGCAGTGCATGTATACATGTGTATGTATATCTGTGTATATATGTATTGTGTGCATGTGTATACACACATACATATATCTATATCTATCTATCTATCTATCTATCTATCTATCTATCTATCTATCTATGTATTTATCTATCTATATGTGTCCCAAATCTTAATGGAACAAATTCCCTTAATAAAAGGATTTGTTCTGTAAAACTTGAACTCAAAGGGCCACACTTGAGGACCTAGAGGGCCACATGTTGTCTGGAGGCCACAGAATCCCCACCCCTGCTTATGCTCATACTTATAGACCAATTAGCTTAATCTTATTTCTAGGAAATTTCAAGAAAAGGTGAAAATGGAGACAATTGACAATCATATTGAAAGTGATGAAACAATTCATTAAAATGAGCCAGTGTGACTTCATCAAAAGCAGATCATGTCAATTATTAAACTAGTAGATAAAAATAATCCTTTGTATATACTTTAGCTAAACTTTTGAAAAATAATCTCATGCTATTCTTATAAAGGGGAGATATGGATTAGATGATAATATAGTCAGATCAATCCAGAACTTGTTGGATGGTAAAACTCAGAGGAGTTAATATTTGTTCCTTGGCAATGTGGCAAGAAGTCCTCTGTATGATACCCTGGAATTTTGTATTTTGTTCTGTTCTCTTTAATATCTCTGTGAATAACTTGGATAAAGGCATAGATAGTATGGTCATATAATATGTAGATGATACCAGATTGATAGGAATAGTTCAACAGATTGGATGAAAGAATCCAAGTTCAAAGAGATCTTGACTACTTAGAGCGCTAGAAAGAATTTAGTCAGATAACATCCAACAGAGATGAGTACAAAGTTTTGCCTTTTAGGATAAAATAGAAATAATTTTCAATAATGTGAGTTGAAAGATGCTACATAGTAATTCCAAAAAAGATTTGGGGTCTTAGTGGATGGCAAGTTGAATGCATCAGCAGTGTAATATGCTAGTTGAAAAAAGTCAAATCATATATGTTTAGCATTGAAAGGGGCATAGGTCCAGGAATGTAGAGGTGATAGAACCACTGTTTGATACCCTTGTCATTTTTGAGGATCACAGTTTAATAAGGATAATGATAAGTCAGACCACCTACTCTGTGGTCTCTCACTCTTTAAACCTAGACAGTCCATCTAAAGGAGTCAGGGATGGTGAAGGGCCTTGTAGTAATGACATATTGGGTTTGGTTTAAGGAACTGGACATGTTTAGCTCAGAGAAAAGAATTGCAAAAAGGCGTCATGAGAGCTGTTTTCAAATATTTGTAGTATTTTTCATGTAGAAGGGAAAATAGTCTTTTTTTCTGTTAGTTCTCAGAGGACAGACATACAAGCAATAGTCAGAAGTTGCAAAGAAGCCAATGTAGGCTTAACCTCAGGAGAAAAAAAAAATCACTCAAGTGGAGGTATCCAAATGTTTTGCCTTCCAATTTTTTTCTTCCTGAGAGATCTTAGGCTTACTCTCCATGGAGTCCGAAATCATACATTTAGGTTACGTTATAACGGCAATTATTTTGTGTTCTGACAGATGTGTTCTTAGGTACCTACCATTTTTCTTCATTTTATGATACTATAATGTACCCAATAAGCACTCTCTTATAACAAAGAGGGAAGCAAATGACCCAACACAGTGTCCCAATTTCAATATATGCAACTTTCCAAACAGTTGTCACCAATACCAGTAATGAAAGGGGAAAAAAAAATTCTTTTCCTTATCTTCTGCCTATGAACAGGACTGATCATTACAATTTCTCAATATTTAGCATTATTTTAATGTTCTTTCAATTAACAGTGTAAATCATCAGGCATATCATTTTCCTGGTTCTAATTCCTTTACTGCATTAGTTTATAAATACCTATCTATATTTTTCGAATTACAAATATTCTTCATTTTAATGATACAAAAATGTTTTGGGGGGTGGAGCCAAGATGGCAGTATAGAAGCAACAAGGTTCCTCAGCTCACACACAGCCATTTCAAATACCCATCAAATATGACTCTAAACAAATTTTAGGCCTCCAAAATACACAAAAATAAGGAAAAACATCCCCCACTGAAGGCAGCTTGGCAGGAACAGCTCATCATAGCACTGATAGCCAAAATCAGCCCAGCCTGAAACCATGGGTTGGCCCTGGGAAGGCCAGGATGAGCCACAGCTGTGGATCAGCCACAGTTTCCAGAATTATCAAGCCATAAGAAATAAGGACAAAGTGAAAGGTCAGTGAAACTCAGCTAAATTTGGGGGAGAAAAGCAGTCTGGCTGAAATGCCTCCAGGGCAAGGAAGGGGCAGAAGTGGTGGCCCTGCAGCCATCTCCATGTAGCTGCTTGAGAGCTCCTATCCTGCAGACTGCCAGGGGGCCAAGAGATTGTCCAGAGGCTAAGTTCTCTTGCATTGAGTGGCCTGGATCTGGATTGTGGTCTTGGGTGGTGATCCTGGGGTGCATTTTCAGTGAGCCAAAGCTGGTGGGAGCTGCAGTGGCCTCCTGATAGCTCCAGCAGCTGCAAAAACCCCAGCAACTTGGGACAGAATTTTCCCCTCTGGAAGCAGAGTTCCACAGAGCTAAAAATTCAAGTAATTCACTGGCAACATGAGCAGGCAAAGGAAGCAAAGTAAGAACAGCAATTGAACTTTAGATTCCTTCTTTGGGGATAAAAAGGACCAAAGCATAGAATGGGAGGAAGACAACAAGTCAGAACTCCCACACCAAAAGCTTCTAAGAAACATGAACACTGTCTCAAAGCCACAGAGAGCTTAAGAAGGATTTTGAAAACGAAATAAGAGAAATGGAGGAAAAATTGGGAAGAGAAATGAGAATGATGCAAGAAAATCATGAAAAGAGAGTCAACAACCTGACAGAAGAAAATAACACCTTAAAAAATAGATTAACTCAAATGGCAAAAGAGGCCCAAAAAGCCAATGAGGAGAAGAATGTCTTAAAAAGTGTAATTTGCCAGATGGAAAAAGAATCTCAAAAGCTTTCTGAAGAGAATAATTCCGTCAAAATTAGAGTGGAGCAAATGGAAGCAAATGACTTTATGAGAAATCAAGATAGTATTAAAAAAATCCAAACAAATGAAAAAATAAAAGGCATTGGGAAATATCTCCTTGAAAAAACCCTGACCTGGAAAATAGATCCAGGAGAGACAATTAAAAAATTATTGGATTACCTGAAAGTCATGATCAAAAAAAGAACTTAGAAAGAAACCTTCCAGAAATTTTCAAGGAAAATTGCCCTGATATTTTAGAACCAGAGGGCAAAATAGAACTTGAAAGAATTTGCCCATCACCTCTTGAAAAAGATCCCAAAAAGAAAACTTCTAGGAATGTTATAGCCAGGTTCTGAAGTTCCCAGATCAAGAAGAAAATATTATAAGCTGCCAAGAAGAAACAATTTGAATACTGTGGAAACACAATTAGAATAACCCATGATCTAGCAGCTTCTACATTAAGGGATCGAAGGGCCTGGAATATGATATCCTGGAGATCAAGGGAGCTAGGATTAAAACTAAGAATCACCTTCCCAGAAAAATTGAGTATAATGTTCCAGGGGAAAATATGATCATTCAGTGAGGTGGAGGACTTTCAAACATTCTTGCTGAAAAAACCAGACCTGAAAAGAAAATTTGATACTTAAATACAAGAAGCTTGCGAAAGTAAACATGGAAAAGAAATCATAAGGAACTTAACAAAGTTGAACTATTTACATGCCAACATGGAAAAACTATAATTGTAACTTA
>CM053588.1:99387081-99414657 GCA_028646515.1 Pseudochirops corinnae
ATGCATACAAACTCATATCTGAGTATGTGTATATATGAGCACATAGAGAGCACAGGATCAATTGAATAGGAGGGGATGATACTCTAAAAGGTGAAATTCCGAGCTGGGAGAGGATGAGAATGAGAGGAGACAGGGAGAGACAGAATGGGTTTAATCATCTCATATAGAAGAGGCAAGGGATAATTGTTACAATGGAGGGGAAGAACAGGAGGGCAAAAGGGAAAGGGTCGACCTTACTCTTATTGAATTTGGCTTAGGGAAGGAATGAGCAAGCAGGGGAGAGGGGGTGGTATAGGAAGGAGGGACATAAAATTGTTCTCTCACAGTATGTCCATTGTGGAGATGTTCTGCATAACTACACATGTATGGCCTATATTTAATTGCTTGTCCTTCCAGTGCAGGTGGGTGATGAGGGAGAAAGGGAAAGAATCTAGAATTTAAAGTTCTATAATCAAAGTTAAAAACATATATTTATATATATATATATATATATATATATATATATATATATATATATATACAGATATATTCTTCTTCTTCTTCTTTTTCTTCTTCTTCTTCTTCTTCTTCTTCTTCTTCTTCTTCTTCTTCTTCTTCTTCTTCTTCTTCTTCTTCTTCTTCTTTTTCTTCTGAACTACATCCAACTGGGAATTAAGATATACAGGCACTGTGGTAGCGAGATTCATCCTACCCTACCAGAAAGTTAGAGGGGTGAGCGGAATCTCATAGGAGAGAGCAGATTGGGGGAAGGGGTATACAGTGGGATGGCTCTTTTGAGGTGCTGGGTAGGGCAAATATGGGGAGAAAATTTGTAACTCAAAATCTAGCAGAAATGAATGTTGTAAACAAGAAAATAAATAAATCAATTTATTTAAAAAAATTAAAAATGAGGGTGTGGATCTAAATAATTTCTACCACCCTTTCCTAGCTTTATGATCCAATAAATAAATAAATGATTGTTGACTGAATCACTGAAAAAAAAAGAAAATAATGATTCAATCTGCCCTTCCAATGTTTTTTGTTTGTTTGATTGTTTTAACTGATACTAGTGTAAGTTTCTCTCCCCTGCCTTACTCTAATATGGTTTCTTGATTATAATAGAAATCCCTTCTAATATATCTAGGCAGTGATACTATGAGATCTTAATTCCTTAAGCTTTAAAATTTTAAGAATCTATGGCACACTCAACTGGGAATTAGGAGGTCTAGATTTGAGTCCAGTTTACTGCTAACTAGTTGGCTTCTAGAGAAGTTTTACTTCTTGCAAAAGGATAGAATTAGATCAGATGATCCCTAAAATTCCTTTCAGCTCTACTTCTCTGTGTTCCCATTATTCTAACATTCCTTTCATCAACAACCATAATCTTTTACATAGTGAATGTGTGGATGATATATCAATTAAATCAAAAGCTCTTATCTTTGCTATCTTGGATATTCGTTTCTAAAACAGATAAACTATGCATGGTAGTTTGAAGAAAAAGGTCACTGTTTTGTTGTTGTTGTTGCTATTTTTTTTTTTAATTTTACCCCAGTTTATAATATTCCTATGATTTTTTTAAAAGGGTTTAAAAAGATAGCAAAGATGTATGTTTGCACAGAGGTTGTCACTTTTCTTAACATCAGCCTGTTGTTATAAATCTCTCTGAATTCAAATATAATTGGAAAACATATAAAAGAAACATTTGGGTTCATTAAAAATATCCTCAAAATTATATCAGGGTTAATCATTAGTAACATTTGTTTCTAAATTACATTTACCATTTCTTCTTCCACACATGCTCAGCAGAATGCAAGATTCTTGAGGCTAAGGATATTTTATTTTGTTTTCTATTTGTTCCCCCATTCCCAAGTACAAGAGATTTTATATAGGTGATAAGTAAGTAGTTGTTGGATTGTATCGAATTGGTTATAAAGGATCCTACACCATCACCTCTTAAAAGGAAAACTAATAAACCTCTACCATTAAAAATACAGTTTCTTTTTTCAAAAATATCATTAGGCATATAACATATGCTATATCCCTATGGTCTCTGCAATTCTTTCATTATTACAAGTTTTATAAGATTCAATTAGGTATATAAAGATCTAAGGTCTTCTGACTGATTCATAGTATAAGAAGCCAAGATTCACACAAGTGGATATGCTGGTATATATCATACCTGACTCATCTATGACTAATTTTAAGGTGGAAAGTAAATTTTCAGAAGTATCAGGGAAATAAAATATTTAGACTTAAATATCAAAAATACAGTCTTTGAACCCTCAAACCTTGGAAAGCTAGAAACAAAAGTGAACTTACAGGGTACTTGGTACTAACTTCTCATTACAGAAGAGGATTGGGGGCAGATCTCTGTCACCATGTTTTTATATCATCCCTATATCTATCGTCTCCACTCATTGTAAGTACCCATAATCAAGTGCTCCTAAGCAGAAATTCTCTTGAGAAGTTTAAAGAAACTCTCCCATAAGGAACTCTACCCTCTACTTTCTTAAGTGCATATCAGATTTATTCAATTCGATGCAAATCTGTTGATCATTCCCTATCAGTAAAGCCTTTCATTTACAGCTATGAGTTTCATTCATTTATTATCTCATATTTATCCATTATTGTATGCCCTCACTAATCACTGACAAGGCTGACTTCAAGCTTTATGCAAATTATGACCATCTACAAACTATGGGAATGAAAAATAATTTAATATGCTTTCATTTTGTGATAGTAATAGTCATGTATGTGTTCTTCCAAAACTAGGTTAACTTATAACCTCTGACCTTTACCAAATGAATATGTATTTATTTGGTTTCCATATTTAACTAACTGTCAATTGAGCATTGAACTTCATGATGCACAGATGTTCTTTATTGTTAATTTTTGTTTTGCTCTTAATGAATATTACAATAAGGAAAGAAACAAAAGATGAAACTCTTAAAGAAAATACTTCAACAGTTGTTAGAGATATTGTTATGGCTTTTGATGTAAGAAAGTCAAGTGTTTCAAGAATAATTCAAGCCCAGAATGAAGTAAGATAAGTCATACCAAAGCATAAAGGTAAGTATAGCTAGAAACAAACAAAAATAAGACACCAAGAACAGAAAATACACACACACACACACACACACACAAACACACACACATGCCAAATAGCCGAATAACTGCAAAAAAAAATTGTAAAAGAAATTTAGAATGAAGCTGGACTCTAGAACAATTATTACTAAATATTCTAGAAGGAACTATGCCCTATAGGCTTCATGACCTTGGAAAAACACCAAGAAAGTGATCTAAATACAAAACCAAAAAAGGTGATAACTGTTGTTATAAAGAAAAAAAAAATGCTTGTCATAGACAAGATAATACAAAGACTAGAATACTGATGCTTTGGGGGAAAAAATTGTTGTTTTTTCCCGTGGCGAAGCTCATTTTTTTTTTAATTCAAGGCTTTAAAACTATTACCAGAAGACCAAGTAAACCTTTATTATTTGACCATTGATATCAGACAAAAAAACATCTGCTCAAAAACATTTTGGCGATTTTCACTTCTAAAGGACCTGGGGTTCTTGTTAAAATGATAGAATGACAAACTTTAAACTTAAGAAGTTTTCAATAGCCTGGGAGCTACACTTATCTAAAACTATATTGATGGGATCTAATGAAGACTAGAGTTGGATGAATAGACTGTTCATCTAAATAATAATTCATATTTAATATAATTTCGAGATGAAGAATTAAAGGAGAAGTCAAAGTTGTTAGAACCCAATGCCACATTATATAAAACAGGGGCCAAGAGCAAAGGAAGGACATGTTGTATTTTAAAATATTTGAATAAAACAGAAACTTGGAAGTTTTAGTGTATAGCAGTAAATTTAACCTCTTTAGTTAGTAACAGTTAATTTGTATATAATCCTGTGAAGGTCACAATATAATGTAAATGGTTAGATGGAAAGTTCTTGTTGATTTTCATAAAATGAACTTATGTGATTCTTAGAGCCATCTCCCTCCTTTTCTGTTATTCTGCCACTCTTGATCCAGAAGCAGATATGTACTGGACTGAATAGGATAAAACTAATTAAAGGCACATTTGAAAATATATCTAGCTAAGGAAATCATCACAAGTTTGTTCAAGCATGAAAATGGAAGAGAGTAAAAGCAGAAAAAAATAGAAAAGATTTGCAAAAAACAAAAACAAAACAAAAATATTTCAACTAAATGATTTTATTTTGGAGGAGGGGAAGGCAAGGTAATTGGGATTAAGTAACTTGCCCATGGTCACACAGCTAATTAAATGTCAAGTGCCTGAGCCTGAATATGAACTCAGGTCATTATGACTTCAGGGTCAGTACTCTATTCATTTCACCACCTAGCTGCTCCAACCAAATGATTTCTTGAACAATGATAGCTGGACTACTACACTTAGATTCTAGCAACACAGAGCCTAATGAATTTACAGAGGTACTAAGATTGGCACTAAAGAGAACAAGTAAGATGGTAAAATTAGATAGTTTGGACAAAGTACATGTAGGAAAGATTTTGCTGGAAGCAATCTGATTGTGAAGTTATTGAGGGACTGATGTATAAGATATATGAACAGGGAGAAGTGCATATTCAAGAAAAATTCAGATTTTTTTGAGCCTGAAAAAAAAAAAAAGATGATCAAAAGAATATAGGTAACATTTTACCTAAGTCCTTACTTTCCCATCTGTGCAAAATCTTTCAAAGCCAATTGCATACTGGTTCATCAATTAGGAAAAAAACCAGTCTTTAGAATGCTATTTTAAACAATGGAGTACATGTCCACCCCATCTTTTAACTGAGGGTTGCAGAAAAATTAACATACCATTTTGCTTATTATTTGTTGATGATGAAAAAAAAAACATTTAACTTAATTGAAAAGAATAACATCATATGACAACTTTTGTATAAACACACTTTTGCCATACATCCAAGTTCATTTAAGACTCTTGAAAATGTAATAGGAGAAGGGTCATCCTATGACCCTTCATAAACTTTGGGTGAGATGTAAATCAAGGAAATTTAAGCTTTTTAAAAGTATTCAAATCTGAGATGGAAGAGATTTATTATTCAGTCCAGGTTGTGGAGGGCTTCCCTGTGAATGTTATAAGGTTCAATGTGTAGGCATGGCTGACCTTTTTAGTACAAGTTTGGTGTTGTGATAAAATGAAGCAGTCATGAGTCATTGAACAAAGGTGGTTTACTTCACCCAAACATAGCAAGGATATTGAGGGATACTTAAATTCTCTGGAGTTACTTCACACCCCAATTTACATCTTGAAATGAGTCTAGTCCTTATTTCTCTGGTGGTTTCAGGCACCACCACCAAGGCTGAGAAGTTCTGACTGCATGATAACCACTAGTTCTATCATAGTCCTGGTTGTGGATAACAATCTGTTGATTGCATCAAACCACAATACACTGCAAAGTGTCCTGAAATAGATATATGTTTGTTCAAAAGAGTTTTATTTGTCCATCCGCATTTGGAAAGACCAAGTAGATGAAGAAAAACTACTGCACAGAGTTGGTATGCACTGGAGAGGACATCCTGTAGAGCAGTGGTTCTCAACCTTCCTAATGCCATGACCCTTTAATACAGTTCCTCATGTTGTGGTGACCCCCAACCATAAAATTGTTTTTGTTGCTACTTCTTAACTGTATTTTTGCTACTGTTATGAATTGTAGTGTAAATATCTGATATGCAGGATGTATTTTCATTGTTACAAATTGAACATAACCCACAGGCTGAGAACTGCTGCCGTAGAGCTTACCCTACAGTGTGTATACTTGGGAAATGCAGTAATATGGAAAAACAAAAACTAAACTGTTTAAAAAGTTAAGACAAAAAATTTTGACTAGAAGCCTTTTTAGAAATTGCTAAGCTCTTTTAGTGATCCATGAAAGCAAAGGCCTATATTTTCAACACAAAGTTGTGGAATATGAGAGCCTTTGAATGAAGAAAGATGAGAAACACATGAAGGACAATGGAGAGACACATGGTAAGTGTGAATAGGTGGCAAAATTTAACAAACATTGAGGTCTCAAGTGCAGGAATGAAGAGTAATATCTAGGAATTATGTGAAAAGAATTTGAACATTTTGGGGGCTGGAGAGTGTCAAGAACAAGATATGGCAGGTAGACGTCCATAATATTCTAATGAGATCCTTGCAATGTCAGAATAACATCAGAAATTATTTAGGAAGGATCCGTCATGGCAAACATTTGGGAGAACATGGAAAATAAAAGGATAGGCACATGTGGATGAATTTTGATCTTCGTCATTGGAGGGAATCTCCCAAATGGTTTAGATTAACGATCCATCTGGGTAATTGAGAGTAATATATTGTTGTTGTCGTTTTTAACAAATAGTGATTTGATGTATTTTTTAACACCATCATAATTTCCATCAGTAGATCTCTCCCTCCTACTCCCAGAGAGCTATGTAACATATGAAATAGTATGTATTTAAAGAATAAAAAAAAAAAAAAAAGAAACAATCACCGTAACTGATTAGTATATCAAAAAAGTCTGAAAATAGGTGAAATGTGAAACACGTGAAGAGGTGAGCTGGGATGTCTTCTTATTTCTCTTCTTTTGAGTTCTCTTTGTTCTTTAAAATTTCACATTTACTGTTTATGTGGTTATTTCCATTTACTTTATTGTAGTCATTTTTGTATTTTTTTTTACTTTATTCATTTTATTTTGCATCAGCTGATATAGGATATTTAGTGCTTCTCAATGTTTATCATATTCATCTTTTCTCACAAAACACTAGTATTTTATTATGTTCATACACCTCAATTTGTTTTGTTGTTGTTATTCACTTCTCCAGTCATGTCTTACTTTATATGACCCCATGGATCTTGTCCACGTGGGTTGTTGACAAAGACATTGGAGTGGTTTGCCATTTTCTTTTCCAGTGTGTCCACATTTTACTAATGAGAAACTGAGACAAAGAGAGGCTAAATGGGTTGCCCAGGGTCATATTGCTAACTAGTAAATATCCGAGGCTTTATTTGAACTCAGATCTTCCTGACTCCAGACCTTGTATTTATACTCTGTACCACCTAACTGACCAATTTTTTTATTCTTCCCAAATCAATGGGCATTTACTTTGCTTTTCATTCTTTAGTATCCCCCACCCTAAAAAATCCTTCAATAAATATTTTGATTTATGTTGGGAAGTTTTCTATCAATGCCTCCTTGAGGTATGGGCTCAGTAATGGAATCTCTAGACCAAAGGTCATAGACATTTTAATCACTTTATTTGCACATTTCCAAATTGATTTTCCAATGGTTGTGCCAATTCACAGCTCCATAAATAACATATTAATGTTCCTATCTTCTTACAACCCCTTCAACATTAATGATTCTAAACTTATCCCCTTTGACAATTTGTTGCGTGTGAGATAAACCCTGAGTGAATTTTGATTTGCATTTATTTTATTTTTAGTGCTTTGGAGCTTTCTTTCAATAGTTATCTTCTAGGTTACCTAATAGGTTATCAGAACATCCAGGTGGCACATCAGATGGAGTGTTGGACCTGTAGTTGGGAAGATTCTGCTTCCTGAGTTCAAAACCAGCTACAGATACTAGCTGTGTAACCCTGGGCCAGTCATTTAACCTAATTTACCTCAGTTTCTTCATCTGTAAAATAGACTGGAGAAGGAAAGCCACTTTAATATCTTTGTTAAGAAAATGATAAATGGGGTCAGATATGACTGACAAATGACTAAATGAGAGGCCATCTATTTATCTTCTATAATTGTTTCTATAATTTGTTGACTTTTAAAGCAAGGATTGTGGTGGTACGATTCCTGAAAGATCATACATACCCCTGTGGCATTTCCACCGATCTTTTGAAGCCCAACTCAAATGTCACCTACACTAAAATGTTTTCCTTGCTCTGTACACGCTTTCTGAATTTGACTTGCAAAACAAATGACCAAGATCTTTACTATATTTTAATGGAATTTGATTCAACATAGATTTGTGTCTCCTTAACTGAAACATTGCAAATGTGAATCATGTAAAAAGTTACCATCAATTACTCTTTGATCCCAAATGAGCAGATCTTTTGTATATTTGGTGAGCTTCTTGGAGAAGTAAAGGAATTTAAAAGAATCAACATCAAAAAAAAAAAGATTACTCTGAGAGAAACAAGAACTATGACAATAATAACAACAGCATAGCTAACATTCATGTAACATTTTGATATCTGCAAAGAGCTTCTCATTGGCTACTTATCCATGGTATAGAGGTGACTTTTTTGGGGCATTAAGTATGTTAGTGGAGAAGATTTCTGGCCAAGTCCTACTAAATTGGAAAGGATAAAAATTCTGGTCTAATGACTAGCTGCATCTGTTAACTGAGAGTTAGCTTAGCTAAGTTTTAAAAAGTTCATTACTTAAGGATTTACAACTAGATGATGGATCATGTATGACCACGGAAATCCATTAATTTATATGGTACAGAAGGGTTGTGATCTATACTAGTGAAATAAGTGGCAAAAGTGAGATCCTTGAAAGATGGAATGTTTAGTATTATTATATTAGTTTAATAAAAATAATAGTAGTGGTGATAGCTTTATCTCTCATTTCTATAATGATGTTTCATAAACTCATTGATACATATTATTTCAACTCTCATATTACTCCACTGAAGTAGAAAGTCGTTATTATATAAATAGTATAGATAAGTTTACTCAGTCCTAAAGAGGTTAAGTGACTTAAACGAGGCCATAAGACATGCAAATACTAAAACCAGTAAAACAAACAAACAAACAAACAAAAAAACAAAAAACACCTAAATCAGCCATTCTCAATCTGTGGGTTGAGACCCCTTTGGGGGTCTAATGATCCTTTCACAGGGGTAACAGGGGTTATCTAAGACCATTGGAAAGCATATTTCTGATGGTCTTAGGAACCAAGACACTGCTCTTCTATACATCTCCAGGCAGGTCCACCCACATGCAGATACACCCACACACAAGTATTAAAGGGTCCAGGCATTAGGAAGGTTGAGAACCACTGCCCTAAATCTTCTCATTCCAGCTCCAGTGTACTTTACTCTATCCCTGTTGTTTACCAGTGCACAAAATATTTTAATAATGATTTTAAAAGTGTGAAATTTTAAAATTACTTAACTTACATCTTAACAGTAATTCTATTCCTTTAGCAAAGTAGAGACTAGTAATCATGCTTAATTGGTTCAATTATGAAACTAGTAGATGATGCATTTTTTTTTTTTTTGACACAGTGACCAAATGTCAGGTAAGTTCCTACCAAGGCTGGACACATTTTTCTTATTCTCATTTCAACCTTTTCCAGAAACATCCCACCTTCCTAACTCTGACCCTCCTGGGGTTTGTGTAATAGGGCCTTGGTCTATCCACAATAGAACCATGTCTAACCTGTTTCTCCCCATAGTTGATTTAAGAGTAAATTTACTGCTGCTTCCTCTACCCCTCAAAATTACTAGTTATGATTCCATTTTTGTTTATTCAGAGAAATTGATCTCATTGTTTCTAGATAATATAATATAGATAATTTATACAGTCTTTTAATTACTAGAGTTCCCTTCATTTAACTTCCTTAAAAATAGAATTATAATCCTCTTCACTGGTATGGTTCCAAACTTATGTCAGATATTTTCTCTCCCCTCCCCCCCCCAAGGACTCAGCTCTTAAGACCAAAGCCATAACAACAGGTAGCAGAAAGCTGATCATTTTCTAACTGAGAATAATTTAATTTGCCCCTAATCATGTTTATTTGTCTCCGACTTCCCTGAGGCTTGAGTAACTCATGTGGCTGTCATCCACATGTTGCCCAACTGAAACTGACCAGTTCGGTTCCCAGTGGGGTAGCTCAGACTACTCACAGCTCGTGGTTTGTCCTTTCTTGAAGAGGACCATGACATCAGGAAGATGATGCCATAAATTGCAAGTAAATTGGATTTCAGTGAGGAAGGGCTTACCATCTGTGGGCTGAGAGCACTGGAAACAGCTGCTAATGATGATTTAGGAGCTCCCAAGGGCTGTTCCTGCCCTGCTGGTGTGGGGGGGTCTTTGCTGGCAAGACCTGCTCTGAGTTCTGCACCACTCTCAGGTATGACAGACCTTTCCTGCCAACCTTCTAAATTGTCCTTGACTGGAAAATTATTTCACCCTGTACTTTTGTGGGCTTTGCTGCTCCAGGAATTGTTTTACGGCATTTTTAAAAAGTGTTCAGAGAGGTTTTGAGGAGAGCTCAGGTGGATAGCTACCTTTTCTCTGCTTTCTTGCCGCTGCCTCCCCATATATTTTTTTTTCCTTCTAACAATCCAACTGGGTAAATAGTGTTAATTATTTTTATTCCCCATTGACAGATGAAATTATTGAAGCACAGAGAAGGTAAGTAATTTGCTGAAAGACAAGTTAGAATCTGAATTTAGACTTTAACCTGTATTTCCTGACTCTGATCTCCAAACTCCTTTCACTAAACACATTCCTACTCAGGCTTTTATGTAATTGTCTCTGGTTGGGTTTGTTTCCTTCAGTTCCTTCCAGCACATTTATATTTTTAAATTTTCTCTACCTCCCTACAGCCCTCTCCTTACCTATTGAGAAATTAATCAATAGAATATCAATTATACATGTGAAATCATGCAAAACTTGCTTCCAAACTTGCCATGTAGCAAAAAATGAGAAAAATAAAGTGAAAATTATAATGCAATTTCCACTCAGAGCACATCAATTTTTTTCCTAAAGGTGCATAGATCTTTTCATCATGAGTCCTTCAAAATTGTCTTAGATCATTGCATTGATCTGAGTAGCTAAGTCTTCCACAGTTGGTCATTGTTACAATATCCATGTTACTGTGTACAATGTTCTCCTGGTCCCGCTCACTTCTCTCTGCATCAATTCATACAGGTTTTCCCAGATTTTTATGTAACCATCCCTCGCTTCATTTTTATAGCATTCCATCACAATCATATGCTACAATTTGTCCATCCATTTGCTGATTGATGGCATCATCTAAATTTCCAATTGCTACTACAATTCCAAATTGCTACTACAAAAAAATACAAAGTATTTTTGGATATAAATATACTTTCTCTTTTTCTTTTACCTCTTTGGTGCACAGACCAAGTGGTGGCATTGATAATTCAAAGGATATCAATGTATTTATAGCCCTTTGGGAAGAGTCCAAATTGTTTTTCAGAATGACTGGACTAATTCACAACTCCACCAACAGTGCATTAGTGTCCCAATTTGTTCCACATCCCCTCTACCACTTGCCTTTTTCCTTTTCTGTCGTGTAAGGTAATCTGATATGCATGAAGTTGTATCTCAGACCTGTTTTCATTTTAATTTTACTTATCAATAGTGATTTAGAGCATTGTTTTATTTGACTAACTTTGATTTCTTCTTATGAAAATGGCCTGTTCCTCTCCTCTTACCATTTATCAGCTGGGGAATGGTTCACATTATTTTCTAATAAATTTGATTTACTCTCCTTTATATTTAAGAAATGAGACCCTGAAAAGAGAAACTTGCTATATTTTTTTTATATTACTTCACTGTCTATGTGATTATCTCTTTTAATTAGGTCTATTTTGCTTTTGCTTTGTCCCTTCTAGCACATTTCAAGACAAGTCATTTGGGAAATAAACAGGCTTGCCAATTTTCCATGATATTCCCATAATACTTTTCTGAAGAAGCATGTGGGTGTATAATGAGACTGATTCACCAACAAAGATGTCCATGTTCTGGAGATGAGTAACAGTATGTGGGATGAGCTCAGACATGAAACAGCTGTGAGCAGCAACTGACTATGGACCTAGAAGGGGGAGGAAAAAAGCTGAGCCCTTTGTGGAGTTAGAAAACTACACACTGAAAAACAGGTTTGCATATAGTCACTAAAGTAATATTTAAAAAATGATCTAAAAGCCTGAGCACTGAAACAAATTATGTGGCCTGGGCCATGCCCCATATTATCTCTAAGCCTCAGTTTCCTAGACTATAAAATGAGAAATGCTTGTCCTATCTATCACACATCATGATCATTGAAATCACATAAAAAATTGACTCTACAATACTATATGAATCAGAAATTATAGATTTAGAGCTGGATGAATCTTGAGAGGCTATGTAGTCCAATGACTAATTTTTCAGATGTTTGAAAACTGAGTCCTGAAGAGATTAAGTAATTTATCAAGGCCACTCAGGTAATAAATGGCAAAGCTGGGATTAGACCATAGGTCTTCTGATCTCAGACTGAGTATTCTTTCTACTCTAGCATGAGTGGCTATATAAATGGGTCATCACAGTTACTATCAATACCATTATTATCATCACTCTCACCACCAGTATTTGAGATAATATTTGTAAAGCACAGTGCAAATGCCGTGATTCATAGCGTTTTCTTTTCACTTGTTCCCTTAGTCATGTGTCTACAAGCAAGGGTCTAAGCAATGGGGAGCATACATTTAGAACTTGAAGATATCTTAGATATCATTTAATCTGATGGTGTCTAATAGGCCAGTAAATAAGGGAGGGAGACAGAAGTTAAGTGACCCACCTGATCTCCCTCAGAGAGTAGTAAAAGTGGGACAGCTAACTTCAATGTCAAGTTTTCTTACTCAAGACACAATGTTCTTTCTACCATGACACACTGTTTCTTTTTTTTTTCCTGATCTGTAAAATGGGAATAATAAGAACTAACATTTACCTTCCAAGGTTTGAAGATGTAATTCCAGGAGATAATATATAAAAGCTACTTGGGAATGTAAACCATTATACAAATGGTTGCTATTGTTAAAGGTCCTTATAGATGATCTAGTCCAGAGTTTCTTCAACTTTTGTAAAGTTGAAAATGCAGTATATGTGTGCATATGCATATACAACATATGCCTAGTCTTTTTGTCATGGACCTTTTGGTAGTTATATTTTTAAATTCATAAAATAATATAAATGGCATTAAAAAGAAAATCATTTATATTAAAATATATCTACCTAAATGTCTATTATATCTATATATTTTTAAAGTTTAATGACCCCAAGCTTATAATCCCTCATCTAGTCTAACCTTCATTTTGCACGTAAGAAAACCAACATGTATGGAGAGCAAACGATTTGCCCAATTTCAAGTTGCAAGTTATCGTCCGGCCTTCACCACTGTTAGCAATGTGGGCAAGTTACTGCCTCTTTGACTGTCATTCTTCTCAGCTTTAAAGAATAGACATAACATTTCCACTAGTGGCCTAACAGAACCATTGAATAAAAAACACTTTGTAAGGCTTAATGTATGATAAGAATATGAGTTCTTATTATTAGTGCTATAGTCAGGCTAAGAATTCTTGTCTCTCCTGTGCCTAAACAGTGGGTCTATGCCACATTGCTTCCATTCGAATTATAACAATGGCCCTATGTAGTCAGAGTTACTAGTCTTGTCTACTTTTTACAGGAGAGCAAGCTTAAGCCCAAGAAAGCCAAACTGTTTTTCCATTACATACTTCAGCTACAAGAACCTTGACTAAAATCCAGGTTTTCTAACTCCTCGTCCAGTGATTTTTCCAAATCCAATTGGGAGTTCAACATACGTTTCCAATATCTGGGGACTGTCACAAATGGAATACTTAGATAAGTTTTCTGGGGCATAAAGTAAGTTGTGAAATACCAAAGTTCAGATTTAAAAAAAAAATAAGGAGACCTCCTGGAGCCCTGTAAATTTGGGCTGCCAAGTATGTAGTGGTGAATCAAAGCTATAATGATTGTTTTTCGCCAGACAAGTGCCATGCCAAGAGTGAGACATTCAAGGATGATGTTAAGAAGGAAGTGTTAGATATTCATCTATACTGCTTTAATTTCCTTGGAGCACACAATGATTTAGTTTTAGATTCATTCTGCATTCTATCTTTCCTTCCCATCATCACATGTATGCCCATTCCCTCCCTCTTTCCCTCTCTTCCTTCTCCCTTTCTTTCTTCTTCCCTCTCTTCTTTTTCTTATTTCCTCCTTTGCTTAATTTTAAGATTTGCAGAGCATTTGATTTGTATCTATTTCATGGATTGATGATCAAATCCATCCTGTGAAGTGGGCCAAATTTTCCTGCCCCAAGGAGTTTAAAGTGAATAGCCTTAGGTCATTTGGGAAACAAGAAACAGAGTTGAGATATAAATCTGGTTCTTCTGGCTTCAAGTCTAATGCTCTTTGCATTATACTAAGTTTTTCTGTGAGGGAAAAGGAACAAACTTGTGCTCTCCTGAGCAGAGAACAGATAAACCTTGGTCTCTAAATCTCAACTTAACATGTTTTAGTTATCTGCTAACACATGATGGCCAGGAACTCACCACAGTACTCTGAATATGTTCTGATCAGGGCAGAGGAAAGATTCTTCATCATTCTGCACCCTGTGTTTCTAACAATACAGACCAAGATAGCATAAGATTTTGTTTCTGTTTTTTTAGTCTGCTACTTTCTTTCACCCATATGGTGCCTGAAATCATCAACCCTCCCCCCCAGGGCCTTTACACATAAATTTTGCCTAGCATATACAAGCCGCTTAATAAATGTTTGTCAAGTCAAATTAAATTAAACTATTTTCTTGTCATATTGCCCTCATCCTTTATGTGTGTAGGTGTATTTTTTTAATTGAGTTTTTGACTTACAGTTGTGCCTATTCGATTCAATTCTGTTAGTTTCTAGTCTGCCAAGATCTTTTTGGATGCTGATTTTTGCTCCAATGAATTGGCTGTTTCTCCCATTTGTAGGTGGTGCCATCTACAAAATGTGTTAAGCATACCAATCTAAGCCTCCACTTAAATCACTGTTGGATGGACCAATGTCCGGACAGAATGTTGGATAAATTAATGTCCTGACAGAATTTTGGATGGACTAGTTCAAGAAATATTTATTAAGATCCAAATATGGACAAAGTTCTTTGCTAGGTATTGGGTATACAAAGACAAAAATAAAATATCCCGTGAAGTATTTATGTTCTATGAAGTGGGTCTTATGGTTGAGATATAGCTCCAGAATTCATCTTTCCTATTATACTGCCTCTAGACACATTTGTTCTTTAACCACTCTACAGACAGATCTGAGTCTATCCTGTTATGAAACATCTCCAGGGAAGGTAACATCCACAAGGCACATCTCATTGTTCATACATCATTGAGTCCATCCTTATACTTCCCCTCTATTTCAACAAATCTCCTTTTAACACGTCATTGGATGCTATTGACAAAAATGGTGAGTATCCCAGAATTACCTCTGTTAAAGTTGGAGATCATGAGGCTATGCATGTGTAATATGCCATAACAATCTATTAGTCCTTCAAAGCAAAGGAAATGAGTAAAGAATAAAACAAAGAGTGGTTGGAGGATAACATATTGGCTTAAGAACTGATGTACTGTCTCCTAAATCCTCCCAACTAGCTATTCATCCCATGCCATGATCACTGGGACCAAGTTGGCAGAGACATCACATCATCTGGTTGTTTGTAATATCTGGTCTAAAGAGGAAGGTGGTAGCAATGCCATTAGGCACTGGGAACATCCACAGCATGCATCTGTATCCATATCTCATAGTGAAGAATTAACCCTTCAAAAAGCATTTATTAAATGCCCACTGTGTGTCAGGCATGGTACTACAAGTATATGCAAGGGATTTGGAAATAAAAATGAAAATAGCTCATGTCCTCAAGGAACTTACATTCCATTAGGAGTGACAGCACATACACATACAACATGGAGGACACCAAGGGCCAGGTGGGCTTCTGTATTTATATCTCGACATATTTTTTGTGTATATTCACTTACTTCATTGCCAACCTACAGAACAAAAATTTGGGGGAGCTAGGTAGCTCAGTGAATAGAGCACCAGACCTGGAGTCAGGAGGACCTGAGTTCAAATCCAGTCTCAGACACTTAACACTTACTAGCTGTGTGACTTTGGGCAAGTCACTTAACCCCAATTGCCTTGCCTTCCTCCTCAAAAAAAAAAAAAAAATAGAAAGAATCATAACTCTAGAACTCTAGAGGAAATCTGTTTCACAATTACAGGACTGCCTTCAGCTCATTTTATGATGGTCCTGTCACAGTTTTGTGATAAAAGCAAATTTAATTATTTTTTTTCCAATTTGGTCAAGTTATGTATGCTTAAGGTTTTTTTTTCCTCTCTTCCAAAGTCCGTTGACATTAAAAGAAAATTCTTTCCATACTATATACCACAATCATCTTCTGTGTGTATGCTCATGCATGCCTGTGCAAACATAGTTTATATAGGCCCCATAAGAGTTCAGTATATCTGCTGTCTAAAGACCAGCCAAACTAAATGTGAGTCTCATCAACAGAAGGCTGGCAGCAAAGTAATGAATTATTTGGCCACTGCAACTTCTGCAGACCATTTACTAAAGAATAGACAAGTTTTGATCTATGTTTGTGGAGGGACTATTCACATCAATAGATTCATGACTTCTTCAAGCAGTGAAGTAAGTAAAGTGTGTTTTATGAGTTTTCCATTCCATGCAGGTATATACAATTTCTAAAGGCACTAGTGAGGATGTTATTGTTGTTTTCAGGTATTTAAAGGATTGTCATGCTGAAGATGAATTCTCTGCTTGGCTCCAGAAGGAATAACTAGAGCAGTGGTTCTCAACCTTCCTAATGCCGTGATCCTTTAATCATTGTATGTGGGTATATCTGCATGTGGGCGGACCCGCCTAGAGACCCATAGAGGAGTGGTGTCTCGATTACTAAGACCATCGGAAATACGTGTTTTCTGATGGTCTTGGGCGATCCCTGTGACCGCTGTGAAAGGGTCATTTGACCCCCAAAGGGGTTGCAACCCACTGGTTGAGAACCGCTGATAAAGGCAGAGACATATATAGGTTTGAAGTGAGGTTGAGGAAGTTTGGAAAGAGAAAACTTATAAATAATTAGAATGCTCTAAAAGTAGAATTGACTCTCTTGAAAAATAGTATATTCGCTATCACCAATGGTGTCTAGCCAGAGACTGGAACTTGGTTTTGTTATATGGGGGAGGGCAAGATGCGCTGCTGTAGATTAGACCAGATGGCCTCTGTGGCACCTTCTCCCTCTGATATTATATGATTTCATGACAACAATTTCTAAGAAAGGACAGATGGGGACAGAACTTGCATACAACTTGTTACTTATTATTCCCAGAGTGTGTGCCATAGAAAATGACTGTAGTTTCATTTCTGGCCTGTGATTATTGTTTCATCAGATGATATGTTCCAAGGAAATTGCCTTTCAGAACAATCTTAGCTTGTGTTTGGTTTCTGTTCCCTTCTTTGGCCTCCAAGCTCTGATCAAAAGGAGAATGGGTTATCTCCAGAGAAAATGGATTCCCCCAGCATGGCCGGTCTGTGATCAAATGGAGTCTAGTGATCACTCTTCAGGCATGTTCTAGAAATAATGTACGTTCAAAGTAGAAGTTAGACTGTATTATCTCAAAAGACCCTTCTGAACTGAGATTTTGTTACTCAATTTCATGACTAAAGATATAGGGCTTACATTTTTTAGGGACAAGTTTCTGGCCTATGACCCTGGGTAATAATTTTTTGGAGCAAGATTCAAAGAGGCAGCAGGATTACGGTTTTAATACTGACAATAAGAGTCTCTTTGTCTTACAGCAGAAGTTTTTAATCTTTTTATGTGCATTGGATCCCTTTGATTCTCTGGCTAAGCATTTAGAAAATTTCTCCTAAAGATATGTTTTTAAATAATTGATGGAAAAGTTAAATTTCAATTAGAGATTGATAAAAAATAAATATGTACTTTTTCTTGTCCAAGTTCATGGACCCCATAAAATCTATTTATAAGCCCTGTGGAGATCCAAAAACTCAGAGGCATGCATATTTAGGGTCTTGGAGAGATATACAGGATCAATCACATACATGCAGATAAATATGTCATTTTAGATTTTCAGGACTTAACATGCTTGTGGTTCATTTAGCTGCCTTTACTTTGCCAATGATTTCCAAGCAATGATCTGAAATCAATTATTCATTATGATTGAAGATCAACAAAGTAATGGAAGGAGCAGTCTCCCTTCACCATTATCACCCTTTCAGTTAGTCATTTAGTACATGTAAGCAATCAAAGAGGAGGTCCAGATCTTCTCAGAGAGTAGCAGAGTATAAAAGAAGAAGCCCTGGCAATCAAGTCTGAAGAGCTGGCATGACTAAGTACCGAATCTGCCATTTAAGCAAACCACTTAACTTGTCTGAGCTACAGGTTTGTCATCTATATAGGAAAGATATAGGGGTACAGATAAGCACTCTGATTTCAATGATACAAAGACTCCCTGAATGCAGAAATGTCTATCAAAACAAAATGGTACCTTCTCAACAATTTAGTCTTACAGAGTTTTCTAGATCAATGATAAATCCAATGACTTGCTCAAGTTCACACTTCAAGTATTTGTCAGAAGAGGGATTTAACCCTAGTCATTCTAGTTCTAAACTCCATGTCCTATGCTATTCTGTCTTGACTGCAATGTGAAAAATAAAAACTAAGAAGCAGTACTTGTGTAGTGCTTATAGCACTAAACTTGGAATCTGAAAGAGCTATGGTTGAATCTGCCTGTTGTACATACAGTGTATATGATCAGGATTTTTACTCTATGAGGGCCACAAGAGCCTTATTTATAAAATGGGGTAAATAATCACCTACCATGTAGTTGTATGGATCTAATGTGAGAATCTTGGTAAAGCACTTTGCAAAGTTGAAAATACGGTATCTGTTTTAGTTATTGCTGACAAAAGAAATTATTTTGAAATCACATTATCTTAAGAATCACAAAAGTGCTTAGTAAAACAGGCAAGTAACAAAATAATCTTAGTCTGTCAAGAATAGTATTCATTTTTCAGACATCAACTGGATGATGATCATGTATAATACTCTACATTTGGCACTAAGGAATTCAGAGAGCTAATTAAGACGTAGGCCTTGAACTCAAGATCTTCTAGGAGAAAAGGAGAAAAAAGCATATATAGAAAGAGCAGTCTTAGAAAATCACATGGTTAGCAGAGCTAGGATTCAACCCCAGGTGATCTGGCTCCAAATTCTGCTTTACCTTGTTCCTTTTCTGAGCCTTTGTTTTCACCATCTGCAAATTGGGAAGAATTGCTCTTGGACTTTGTACCTCACAGTGTGACTGTGAAGAAAGCACTTCAGAAACTCTTCTTTATAAATCTATCATCTTTAGAGTTGAGAATATAATTCTTTGGTTTCTAGACCCAGTAATGACTTACAATGTGACCTTGATAGAATCTCCCTATTGGTGAAGAAGGTTAGAATAGCCTACATTTTTATCCAGGCATCTTCTGAGAATTGGCTAATTAATGTTTGTAAATTAGTTAATTAGTATTTTGAGATTCCATTCTCAAAGGCACTACAAAGAACAAGGTATTATTATCTGGGGGGAAAACATGCCTGTCACAATTGATGCAAAACGGGGAGGAGGAGCAAAGGAACACACATAACCTCTTGCCTTTGAACAGTTTCCCAAACCATTCATCATTCTAAGTGTCCTGAAGTGATGAGATCCTCAATTCTTGAAGAGTTTCTTTGTCCTTTTACAGGACAAACCGAATTAGCTCATGCTTAGCAGAATGCATGTTCTGCACTGCTATTTATGTAACTGTGTGCCAGAAAAGATTTTCCCTAATTGACGGAGAATCTAATACAAAAAGGAAAAGCTTCAATTATCAGTTGGCAAGAATGGTGTACCATGGGTAAGGAGACATATCCTTTTAGGTTCATGGCTTATTTTGAAAATAAACATGTAAACATCCTGGGAAACTATAGACAATTTAGGTTGCCAGTTTTCAGAATACACATTGGGAGGGTAGGCCAACTAAAGCATGGGCGTTTTTAATAGAAAACAATTTCATTTTGTTCTAAAGCATGAGGCTCCCAGGATACAAAGCCCAATTTATATGCAACCTCTACACATATCCTTCTTTGAAAGCAGATCTCTAAAGACAGAGAAGGAGAAAGAGAGAGAGAGAGAGAGAGAGAGAGACAGAGAGAGTTTTTAGGTGGGTGGCTGCTGCCAACAAGGCTAGAAAGAGAAGGGAGGAAATATGATTGGATTTGGGTTGAAGAAAATCTCATTTTAGTCTTCAATTCCTAGCTTTTTATTTTAATTAATTATTCTTGATAAGAAAGTGCTAAATCTCTATTGTTTCCATGCAGCAGAAGAACTGCAAAGGTTGACAGTGCCTTCTAAGATTTGCTCCATCTAATCTCAGCATCCTGGAACAAAATCCCAGTTGGCCACTCTAGTTAATGTTTTTTGTTTGTTTGTTTGTTTGTTTTAATAAAAGAGTAATGTTGTGATGTTGATGAAGATTCTTTACTTTCTACTTTGAAAATCTGAGATTTTGTTGGTTCTCCTAATCAAGTAAGGTCATAGGATCATGGATGTAGAACTGAATGTTTATACTTACATGCACATACATATACATGTACATATACATGGGGGTATGTCTATATATACACATGTGTATGCATTTATAGATATATACACTTATCCATATATACATACATGTACATATGCATATATGCACATACAAACACACATATACACATGCATAAAATCTCATTTGATCCCCAGTACAATCTTCAAATTCAACCAGACATTCAATATAACTTTTTAAAGCAATTGCTATGTGGCAGGCATTGTGCTAAGTGCTGAGGATATAAGTAAGAAAAAAAAAATAGTCCTGTCCTCAAGAAGTTTACAATCTAATGGAGGAGGAAGACATGTAAAAGGAAGGGTAAAGTGTGGGTGGAGTGAAGGTATCTTGCACAGTGGCTTAGTGGAGAAGCCCATAGAAATGTACCTAGGCTGGCCTGGGTCTCATCCTTAAATGGACATTTTGGGAGGATCTCTCCACCCTCCTATTAAAGGGGAGATTATAGCAGCACAGGGCATTGATGAAGTGTGAGTTCCAGGGATGAAGTGGACTTTCAGGATGAAGAGTTTCCAAGAGCATGATGAAGAAGGTAAGAAGAATGCAGCCAGATGGAAAATGTTATTATTCTCCTCTATTTTGACAAGTGAGGAAATTGAGGCTGAGAAGTCAGCAAAAAGGCCAAGGGGCATATAACCTGGTGTCTGAAAAGGACTCAATGAAAGCACACAGCCCAGGTTAGGAGTTTCTTGGAGAATCACCAAGCCCTCTTGTAACAAAGAAGAAAGATGTTTTAATGCTGCTCTCGTTAACTCTTCTTGTTTCAATGAGACTACAATTCTTGAGCAACAAGAAGGAGGCCAGCTTGGTAAAGGGCAGTGAACGCTTTTTTGTCATAGTATGGTAAGGATTGGACCTATGATTATTTGTTATAGGAAAGGCCAAGATGAGGAAACTATCTTTACTAAAGTAGGTTTGTGTCTTCTCCATAACCCATAGTCTCAGAGACTTATATGTATGTACACATAAGTGATAGACTCTATTAAACATTAGCTGAAGTCTACATGAAAAGAGAAAAGTAAAACATGGATGTATTTTTCCGTATATATGCACATTGCACACACACATGTGCACAAGACAATCTATACAGATGTGTATATAGTCACGTTGCTATGTATATATTTATATGTGCATGTGACCATGTGTGCATATGTATATATGTAGTTGTATGTGTATATACACACTTGTACGTGTATATATGTATAGTAATGATATGTTTTTATATCACAACTATATTATTTTCTCTGATATCATGTACATAACATTCTCAAATAGAAAAATTTCATTATGAGCAGAGAATTATAGAGGCCTGTAGAAGTCGTATATGATAGGACAAAAGAGAAGCACAGAAGAATGGAGGGTAAAAGATAGAAGGAGCCGTAGGGTATTAAATGTTGATACCAGACCTTCAAGCTCTGCTAGACTTACCAGACATTTTACTAGCTAATATATGCAAAATATTTTGAATTTTAAAGCCCTAGATAAATGCCATATACTTGGAAGTTGGGGGTAGGGGTCTGCTATGGCAGTGTCACAACTTCTGATTTCCTCATCTCCTGACCCCCAAAATGGGAATTTTCAACATGGGAATTCCCTTCACCAATGCAGATTGCTGCCTTGTCTATAAATTTTAATCGTTTTCCTAGGACAGTGAATTTGGCAATGACCATACAGTTAGTATGTTTCAGACGCAGAGCTGCAACGCATATTCTCCAGACTTTAATTCTATCACTATCTCAAATAGGTCTGTTACCTCCTTTTTATAATCTTTGTTAATAGATGGAGAAACTGAGGACCATTAAAGTCAGTAATTTGCTAATGGTCATTCTGTGACTAGGCCTGGAAATAGAACTCAATTTTTCTAAGCCCTTACCATGATTAATGGCATCAAACTCAAAATAAAAAGGGGACACTAAAAGTACAAAAGGATCTCCATGGGCCTCCTATTTATGTAAAAATCCATATAAATGTTATCTATGTTCTATTGTATTTTAATTCATTTTGTTAAATATTTCCCAATTACATTTAAATCTGCTTCACTGTACACTGAAGTGAATTCCAGCCACATATTTTACATGTCTGTGCTAGAACAACACATCATATTTTCAGCCCAAGGGAGCAAGGCAGAATCCAGCAAAAGAATTGTTGAACTATATTTGGATCAGTTATCACTCATGACATGTTAGATCTGTTATTGAAACAAGATGTGGATGCTATTTATTCATCCTTTGAAGGCATTGACATTCATTGTACTGATTCTGGATAGAGAAACTTGTCTCCAGGTAATAGGAGCAGCAGCTTTCAAAGGTGCTGGTTAAGATGATGATGCTGTAGAATAAAAAAAAAAAAATCCTTAGCTGGTATTCCCTGGGAGACATTTTCTGTTGACTGCTTCATTTTTTATCTGGGAGAGTATTTCCCAAGACTGCAGACACCAAATCAATTTAAGATAAGTTGCTCAGAAACCTTCTGATGTTGAGGTCAAGCAGAACTGTAACTAGCAATGTTTTCACCTGGAGCAAGAGTCATGAAATAGGCATGAGGGAGGATGAGGTAGTCTGAGAGGAAATTCACCTGCATGGGTGGAGGTAGCATCCTCCAGGACGTTCAGAGAATAGGGATCAGTGGATGGCTATAGATCTATATGATTAGATGGTGAAAGAGTTCACGTGTGGTGTTACCCCCTAGGGAAAGAAACTATTTAATTATTCTAACTTATCTAGCCCCTTTCTGTTTTAACCTGCTGATGTCCTTATTAATGCTAAACATGCCTAAAACTTGATTAGTATGAATAATAAATCCCATGATGTCACAGCACATATTTGAATTCAAACTATTCAAAGTTATTATTATATAAAATATACACAATTGTGAAAATCATTCCAGCCAAAAGAATATTATATGTATGTGTAATAGATATTATATAATACATAAATATCAAAATAAAATTAAATAAATAAAAATTGGTTCTATACTAACGGAATATGCAGTATAAATTTGAATAATGTGACCACTTCACAGGATTCTTTGCTGACATCAATCTGGACCTAGCTCTAACTATTCCTGCTAATTAGGTGTCCAGCTTAGTTATTTCTATATAGTTGAAACATTGCTGATACTGTCAGCACCTTCCAAATTTCTCAATTGACTTGGCCTAGTTATTATGGCTCAGAGGTCAAGAAGACTTAACTTGTTTCATAACTTGCAAACTTATATGTGGAGAGAGAATCAGAAGTTAGAGGGCTGGATTTAGTTGGTCTCATCACTATCCACATCAAGGTATTCCAAGATTGAAGTTACATAAAGGAAAACTATATCAAAACTGTATTTACCCATGTACCATCCTCCAAACCTCAATGGGTTATAGTCTTGTAGCACAGAATATCGTTACTGCAAACCCAGAAACTCTCCCAATGATGCCCTTCAAAAATTCAGGACTTCTTTATTATCTCTTCCTACTATTTCCCTTCCCCATGATACATTCAGGAAGGGAGAAGAAACTCCTCCTTTTCTACTCCCCAGGTCTAAGTCAAGCAGGTTCCAGAATGTCACTCTGCTATTATCGTTGATTCTCATTACAATATTTACATACATTAGTAAAGTCCTAAACATACCCAGTCCAAGTTTGGAGGAAACAGATCACTCTCTTACCCTGTCATTGTTCTCCCTGTGCATACATATAGAGTTTGCCATGTTTCTTCATCTGATCTTTTGAAGTTTGGCATTCCTGGGGCTTCAGGGGATATCTCCTGTCTTCTTGGTTTCTAAAAGGCCTATTTAAAGCATGAGTTCAAGGGTAATTTCTCATCAGAAGGTAAAATGCCAGCAAATATAAAAAAGGCTAAACAGTCTTAAAGGCATACTTAACTAACAGTTAAATTCTCACACCACAGACACACATCTTTGGAATTAAAACAACTCTATTTTTCCCATTCCCTCACTTCCTCCTCTTCCTTCTGGCTACAGGCTGGCATAACAGCTTCTAATTTTAACTCTGCCACTAATTGATTATGTGATCTCGGGGCAAGTTATGTATTTTGATAGGAGAATAAAAATTGTTGAGTTGAAAAGTTACTCAGAGTTCATCAGAATTCAACTCCCACATGCAGCCTTACTGTCATCAAAGTAGTTCATATTTGTTCAGCACTTTGTTTCCAAAGCACTTTACAATCTTTATCTCATTTGGTTCTTGCAACAGCTTGTGGGGATTATGTGCTATTATTATTCTCATTATATAGAGAGGGAAACTGAGGCTGAGATCAACTGACTACTCTAAGATGACATTGGAGTTGGCTAAGGCTGGACTTGAACTCAGTTTCCGTTGATTTCAAGTCCAGAACACTTTGTCCTCCATCACTTTACAATGGCAATCTGTATAAGTCTATGACTATCATCTACAGACTGTCAGTTCCACATGCTCCTGGTAAGGTCATTTCTTTTTATCAGGATTAATAGATTTACGAAAGATAAATTGTTAGAATTGAAAGCACCCAGTCACTTAATCTAGCCTTTTCACTCCTCATAAAAGGAAACTGAACCTCAGATAAGAGAATGATTTTCATTTCCCAAATTAATATAGTAAATTCGTGACTAGAATTGAGGATTACCTTTTCCTGATTCTCAACCTGTCAATATTTTTTTATTTTTACTATATAATGCTTACATGAATAAATCTAGATACCTTGTTGGGATTTTCTGAGGAGAAAATGATAGAAAAGTTATGAATGGACTTTCTTTTTTCATAGACTTTAAAGCTAGATGAAGTCAGTCAGATTGAAAAATTTATTAGTTCATCTAACTCAACTCTCTCATTTTACAGAGGAAAATAAATTAATCCAAAGTGACTGAAGTCCCTTTCCCAAAATGGCAGTGAATGACAAAGAGGGGTGGAGGGATTTGAGTTCTGACCTCCTGAATCTGATTTCTGGTCTCTTTCTTCTACATCAAAGAGAAATATAAAGCGTTACACACATGATGGTAATTATTGTTACTTTTAGTGTTAAAAATATGTATTAATGAATAATCAAAGTTATGGTTATCAGTGAGTTGCCACCAAATAAATCCAGGATTAAAGTCATTAATAGCAGAGCATTTATGAAAGAACTAAATAATGCTTTATCTTTGTGCTTCTGGAATGAGGAGGTGTGGTATAGCAGAAATAGAGATAGAGTAAAGACGTGTTCGAGATACAACTCTAAAACATAGTAACTGTGTGACCCTGGGAAAGTCAGGTAAGCTTTCTCAGACTCAGTTTTTTAATCTGTAAAATGTGAAAAATAAGAATTATCCCCATATATGTTACAGTATGGTTGTAAGCAAGCTTTAAAGTGAGAAAAGGAAAAGTGAGTTATTTATAGGTCAAGATTTCTCTGTTCCCTTCTTTTTTCTTTTACTTGCAAATATCAGAACAAAGTACAGAGACATGAACTCTTCCTTCAAATGATTATATATGCATGTATGCATGTGTGTTTATAAATACATGCAAGGATAGGCATATACACATATAGGTGTGTAATATATACTTACACATATAAAACAGGCGTGTGTGTATGTAGGACATTAATACTTGTCCCAAAGTAATCACATGAAAATTTGAACTCCCATAAAGATGGCAGTTCAAATTTTTATGTGACTGCTTTAGAGCAAGTATTAATATCAATATCCTGTCATCTTGCTGGCCCATGGGAGAAAAGTAACTGGAGGAAACCAGTTTCTTTCTAGTTTAGTGGAAACCAGGCTCATAGTTGCATGACATTTTAAAGCCAATGTTTCTATTCAAAGGGGCACTAGTAAATGGAAAGGGCAGTTCAAAGAAATAACAAGGGACCTGTGACCTACTGCTAATACTGGCCTCATCAGAAAGCCTGGTGTAAGCAGTAAAAATACAAACAAACAAACAAAATTAGGAGACTTGAGTTCTTGTCTGAACTTTGCCTCTCATTACCACACATCCATTGAAAGCACAGTTAATCAGTGTTCTCATCTGTAAAATGGAAATAGTGATAATTGAACTCCCCAAGAGAAAAAAGAACTTTTTAAACCTCAAATTGCCATAAAAATGAATTATTTTCATTATACCTGAAGTATTGAATTATTATCATAATTGCTATTATTATATTTGCACTATCTACCTTATGAGATGCAATGAGCCTTAGCTAGCCTCAGAATCATTAAGACCAGTTCAAATTGTGTCTTTGACAGGTACCATTTATAAGAGTCTGGGGAAATCACTTAGCCTCAGAGTGCTCCACTTTTTAAGACTAATTTCGAGAAAGCTGGAGATCCACAGAAACACATGGGATTTTCTCTTCAGTGAAATGTTCTCTGTACCACCGAAATCACAGACCCACACACCCCTTATACACCCTAAATAAAACTATTCTGTAGCATGTTGGTAAGGAAGGTGCTTTACAATCTTAAAACATATAAATGTAATAAATATAAATTTTATAAATCTTTCTCTCTCTCTCTGTCTCTCTGTCTGTCTCTCCCTCTCTGTCTCTGTCTCTCTCTGTCTCTGTCTGTCTCTCTGTCTCTCTCTCTCTGTTTCTGTCTCTCTCTCTCTCTTTCTCTCTCTGTCTCTTCCCTCCTTTTTCCCTCCATCCCTCCCTCCTCATTTTCCATGGGTATGAATTTTATCTCTACACAAACAATCCCCAGGTCTCTATATCTAATTCAGATCTCTTTCCTGAACTCTAGCCCTGTGTCATCATTTGTTTATTAGATATTTCAGACTGGATATATGTCCCATAGACATCTAAAATTTAGCATAGCCAACATTGGATTGATTATCTTTCCCTCAGACTCTTCTCTCTTTCTGGCCTTCTTATTTCTGTCAAGTGAATCATTATCCTTCCAGTCTCCTGGAGTTTCAACCCAAAAGGTATCCTTGACTATTTATTCTCCTTCAGCCAACACATCCAATCTTAACAATTTTATCTCTATCATACCTTTCAAGTCTTCCCCCTTCACTCTACTCGTAGAGTCATGATCCTCATTCAAGCCCTGTAACAACAAGCACCCTAGCATACCTAGGGCGGCTACTAGCACAGGTTCTTAGATCTGCTTTTCTAAAGGAAAG
>CM053588.1:99415157-99436128 GCA_028646515.1 Pseudochirops corinnae
TTAGGGTGTTGATTTCTTCAGTCATCCTGCTGACTCTCTTTTCATGATTTTCCTGCAACATTCTTATTTCTCTTCCCAATTTTTCTTCCACTTCCCTTATTTGGTTTTGAAAATCCTTCTTCAGCTCATCTCTAGCTTTAAGACATTCTTCATGTTTATTGGAGGCCTCTGATAGGGGCGCTCTGGCTGCACTCTCCTCCTCCCTCCCTCTCCCATGATCTTTCTTTTCCCCAAAGAAGGAATCTAGGGTTCGGGAGCTGTTCTTACTTTGCTTCTTATGCTTATTCTTACTCATGGTTGTTCAGAATGTGATTTTTTTTCAAATCTCTATGGGGCTCTGCTTCCAGAAGGGAAATCTTTGTCCCAAATCTCTGGGGTCCTCCCAGCTGCCATAGACTTCCAGCTGACTGGGTAATGAAGACTCCAAGACCGAGGCCCAAGATGACGATCCGGATCCAGGCCGCTCAACGCAAGCGCACTGGCCTGAAAACAATCGCTCAGTCCCTCTGCTGTCTGCAGGCTGCGGGCAGGAAGCTACAACGTGGAGGTGGGTACAAAATCTATGCCTTTTGCTTTTTTGCTCTGGAGACCTTTCAGCTGGACTGCTTATCTCCCCCTTTCACAATCCCCACTCGCAGCTGTCGCTAATCCACTCACCAGAGAAGCTTCTCTGCACCTCCCGCCCAGCCGCCCCCGGGGCACAGCCCCGGCTTCAGGCCAGGCTGGTTTCAGTTCGCAGTGCTGATATGGTTCCTCGTAACCAAGCTGACTTTAGCGGGAAGTATCCTTGTGTGTGTTTTGGAGTTCTAGGATTGGTTTAGAGTCCTATTTTATGGGTATTTTGGGGTGGCTATGTGAGGGCTGCGATATGTTGCTGCTGCTATGCCGCCATCTTGGCTCCACCCCCCAAAATTTAGCACTTCTTTTGGTTATGATTTTAGAACGACAACAACAATAACATTGCTCTGCGATAAACTATGTAAGTTCCTTATGACTGACAAAGGCATCCACAACATACAAGAAAGTTTAAGAACTCTTCCTCTAAATGAGCTCAAAGGTACTTTGCAGTTCTAACAGTCTATGTTTAGTGTGATAATATTTCTAAATACATTGCCATCACTAACTGTCCTAGATCCTACATTTCTGACATTTTGTTTGACTGACAATTAGATTCAATTCAATAAATTTAATAAGGGCCAGCTACATGTTAGGCATTGTGCTAAGTCCTAGGAATATGAAGACTATTTTTTTTTAAGTCTCTAGCGTGAGGGGATTTATATTTTACTGAAAAGAAACATAAAATAATTATTTATGAAATTTCTATAAAGCCATTTCTGGTTTATCATCTAAGTATTTATTGATTTGCATTTTTACCCATCCCACTTCAGAGATTCCCTGGAATCCATCCAAAAAGCCCCTGGTGATCTGTGCATTCTAGATTAAATTCTAGATTAATTAATTCTAGATTCTTGATTAAAAATCCAGGTTAAACAACAGGATAAGCCAGGTAAATAGCATAGAATCTGAGTTCAGAATAATGACTGTTATTGTATGAAGTGGAGGGGAAAAGACTGTATGTACATTGAAAACATGCACTATTCTTGGTGGAAAATTTTAGAGAATGAATAGAAGAGGCAGAGAATAAAAAAGAGTTAATAAAGATTCTGAGACTGATAATATGGATAACTAAAAGATCCACAGTACTTTCAATAGAAATAGAGAAATAAGAATGAGTAAATCATTGAGGATAAGGAATTAATGACTTCTATTTTGGGAACATGGAGTTTAAGTTGCTGATGGGGCATCCACTTGAAGAGAATAGAAATTTAGTATTAAGGAATGGAGTTCAGGAGATGAATGGGACAGTACATATAGATTTAGTAATTATATAAATTGAGGTGATAGTTGAAAGTTGGAAAATGATAAAATTATTGGAAGAGGATGAAACACAGAGAAGAAAGAGTGAATGGAGAAGAGAGAAGAGGAAGAAAAAGAGGAGGAGAACAAGAAAAAGAAGAAAGTGTGGTAAGAACAGAGCCCTGAGGTACAACCAAGATCAGGTAAAGGGTTGGAAAATGTTGATGCACAATGATGGACAATGATAATAAAAGATCCAGAGATGAAAATACTGAGAAGAGAAGTTATCTGTGAGTAGGCAGCTCCGGGATTATTAAATCCCTCAGAGAGGTCAAGAAAGAGAAAGTATTGGAACAGGGCAATTAGGGAATTATAAGAGTAATGAGGTCAATATAAAGATAATTGGTAATCTTGGAGTGAGTACTTTCAGTTGTTTGATGCCAGAGTCAGAATATTGCAAAGAATTGAAAAGTGAGTATAAAATGAGAAGATGGAGCCAATCAGAGTGCACATTCTCCCCCCCATCCCACACTTCACTCCTCAAAAGCTTGGCTGGGAAAAAAAGAAAGGAGCAATAAGGAACAAGTAGCCTATGGCATTATGAGATCAATATAGTTTTTTTTATTATTATTATTATCTATGTGTTTCTTTTGTCTTATTTTAAAGGATGGGAAAAAATCTGTGCATATTTTTAAGGACATAGTGCGACATAAAATATTCAAGAGACATAGCTGCTGGGTAATTAATTATTTTATTAATCATGATAGTAATAATCAATAAAAGGGGTCAGTGACACTGTCAAATGCAAGAAACCCTTCATAGAACCCAATCGACACTTACATGCCTTTGGAAGAAGGGTTGTTCAATATACTCTGATTAATTACCAACTAATGAGAAAATTAATATTATAATGAGGGCCTGGGGGATGTGACTCTGATCACTTGCTTTAGGATAAAGAGACATCTTTTATTCAAACTACCCCATCTAAGGCAATCTAGACTAAAGAGGGCCCACCTGACTGACTATGGAATGCAATGGTCTAGAATTCACCTTAGATTAAATTCTTTGTAAGGTTCTCTAGTTGGGTGGGGTTTTCTACCCAGGATTGAAAGGCATGTACTCTAGGCATTTCAATAATCTCAATCATCAACAATGCCCTTCAAAGACTGAAACTATAGGCTTCTGGGGAAAAAAAAAATCTTGGTCCTATTTTAATAACTGGCCACTAATGTAACAGAGAAATGTCCCCATTTCACTTCTTCTGACCACAATATGTCTTGTGGCCACAAATGTCCCCTTATCACTTCTTCTGGTCACAATGTTTGCCCTATGGGAGTTCTCCATAAAACAGTCTTTTAAGCAAGCATCAGAAGAAGTGATATAAGGAAACTCTCAAAGTCTTTTTTAAGAACTTTGGAATTGATTGCATGACTTGGGAGACACTGGTTCTTGACCTCCCAGCATGGCTTGCCCTCATCAGAGAAAGTGCTATGATCTACGAGCAAAGCAGAATTGAAGTAGCTCAAAAGAAATGCAAGATGCCCAAATTTAGAGGATCCACTCAAAATGCTCACAGAGAGTATTTGTGCTAGAATTGTTGTAGAGCATTCTGAGTTCATTTTGGTCTTATCAAAAGTCAGATGCTTTGCAACTTGACTCTAACATAGTGATGTCATTTTGGTGCTCTTTGAGAATGAAGGATGATGACTGAGAGAAAAATGATCATTTCTTTCAATAGGAAACAAGAAAAATTTTTTGGCTGGGGAGAAAAAAAATGATAATATAAGAGATGAAGCCTCCTCAAGAGATTGAAAGGGAAAACATGAAGCAGAAATGTAGAATGGCTATAATTTATAGAAAGAAACTATTATTTTTCTGAGACTGGAACAAAGGAGGGAATAGGCTGACTTTGCTTATTGGGACTAAAGACCTGGAAATAGAGTGACATTATGATCAATAATCTTAGGATTTTTTGTTTTGTTTGTTTTGTTTTTCACTAAAGTATTTGGTTAATATTTCTCCACTGAAATGACTGCAGAAGAAGTAGAGTAGATAGGAAGACAAGAGATATAGAACAGATGTTCAGGGGAGTAAGACAGAGAGTCAATTAGAGAAGAGTTAAAGTACAGGTGAACAGCAATGAAGGCACAATTGAGATCATGTAACATGAACTAATAGCAGATCAAGTCATCATAGGTCTCTTTCCAGCTCTGATATTCTTTGTTCCCACCATTTGTTAACTCTAAAAATCTATACTCTGAGGTCTATTCAAATTTTGTGATATAAAGTAGAAACAAGTAACAGTTTTTTTTTTTCCTATGTCTCCTGGAACAGTGATTCTCAACCTTCCTAATCCCGCGACCCTTTAATACTCATATGTGGGCATATCTTCATGTGGGCAGACCCACCTGGAGACGGATAGAGGAGTAGTGTCTTGGTTCCTAAGACCATCGGAAATATGTGTGTTCCAATGGTCTTAGACGACCCCTGTGAAAGGGTTGTTTGACCCCCAAGAGGGTCGCGACCCACAGGTTAAGAACCACTGTCCTAGAAGAAAGCAGTAAAGATGTAGTAAATGCCCACATCTGTCCTTAGAACGACCTGCACTGTTGCACAAAGGTTGAAGAAGTAATAGCCTCCTTCCTGTTGCTTCAACATCTTCTGATTGTTCCTTTCTAATGAAATGTGTATCCTAGGACAGTGAAGTTCATGATCATTTTGAATGTCTTTCACACTTGACATCTTGACTCATTATAGCTTCCTTTGAATGGCAAATCCACCTCCATGTTCTTTTCATTTCTCTTTTTTTAAAGATGTGCGACTACTTATAGCCTGGCACTACTCATCTGGGTCATCTATTTTCCAATTTTGACAAGCTTTTGCTAAATCTGTAACGAGCTTCATTTATCCCTGTTCTGTGGCTGTGTTCAACATGAGCCTGTCCCATTTCACTTTTGTAACTGGTGTTCCTTGTTCTTCAGTGCTCTATTAATAGCATTTATGTGACTCTTCCTATATTAAAAAAAATAACTATCTGAAGACCTTGCCTCCCAATTGCCACAAATAGAAAAAATATTAAATATTAAAAGATAGAAATTGTATGTGGTACATTTATCGCATGTGTGTTTATACATGTATTTATTATGTCACCTGAGAGAATATATCTTAGAAGGTAGAAACTGTTTCAGTTTTGTTTTTGCATCTCTGGGATTTAGCAAAGAATCTTGGACATAGTAGATGATTAAAAGTAATTTTTGATTGATTTCAGAGGGGGATGTACAAGGGGATATGTATACAGAGCAGGGAGTGTCAAGGAGTCATCACGCCATATGCACAAAGTTCAAAGAACACAGTTTGGGATGTATTCATTGAACCTAGAATCATAGCAAGCTAGTCTCATGTGGGACTATAGAATAGAAAACAGAAGAAATCCAAACACAGAATGTAAGAGGAGGAAAGAGGCTTAGAATATAAAAAGTCAGAGTTAGAAGGCACCTTAGAAGAGAGAATGTTACCTTTGTTTTACAAATGATGTCTTCTGACTTATAAATTGGTACATTTCTTACTTCATCCTATAAGTTCCTAGTTAAACATCTGAGCAAATATCCAGAGTAATACATTTTGAAGTAGTATTTTGCAGTGGCATGTGAGTCATTTTAATAGTATGTGTCCTTTTTTCTGCTGCTTTTTAAAATCCAGTGATTTAATAAAGTTTTGCAAAGCATTTTCATTATAACATTTATGTGAGATAAGTTGTTAAATAATAATAACATATTATTTTAGTTTTTATATCATATTCCTCCCTTATACCTTCCTAGAGGATCATATTTTATAAGTAATATTTTTCAGGAAAAATAAAGAGAAATAGTACAGAAAAACTCATAAAGATGTGGAAAATATAAGATATTATGTGCAATGATTCATTGAATCCCTCATCTCAAAGAGGCAAAAGGAAATGTCTTTTCATATATCTTCTCTGAGTCCAAACTTGGTTATTATAATTTTGAAGCATTTAGTTTCAATTGTTTTGTTATTGTTGATCATCTTTCCATTTGTATATTGTCATCATTTTGTATACATTTCTTTGATTCTGCTTACTTCACTTTGTAACAGTTCAGAGAAGTCTTTTATGTGTCAATGTATTCATCATCATTTTTTTTTCACAGTAGAGTGATATTCCATTTCATTAATGGATAATTTGCTGAAATATTCCCAAATGGTGATATTTAATTTTCAAGTTCAGGTTATACAGAATTCACATCTGAGGTCTTGCCATAAACCAGAGGCAGTGGCAACAGCTGCCCAAATAGTAATTGCCTATGATAGATGAAATGTATCAAGATGCACATCAAGATGCAAAAACAAAAACAAAACACAGTGACCTGAAAATAATGGAAGACTCAGAGACTATGACCCTTTGTGAAAGAAAACCCTTGAAATATTCTAATCCTCAGAACCCAACTAACCAAAATTTCATGAAGCTTCCACTAGGGGGGAAAAATGTACTTGAAGTAACCAGGAGTTATGAGCTACTCCTTTGGCACATGTGTTCTCTACAAATAAGCTTTCGTATCCTCCATTGTACTTTGAATTTAAATTTCCTCTCCGCAGGGACCTTGTGTATGCAATGAGAGCATGAGCTCCTAGTTTGAGGGAGGAGTGGAGGAAAGAATATCTTTATAACTGTTGTTCTTCCCACTACCAGCTCAGTAAATAAGTTTGCTTAACTTCAGACTACTGGAAAATAACTACAATTATGATGATGATTATGATTCATGGTTTTCAAACTTAACTCATTCAATCTTCACAACAATCCTGTGAGTAAAGTTATATTATTATCGCTATTTTATGGTAGTGGAAACTAAGGTTCATAAAGGTTAAGTGATTTGTCCAAGGTAGGATTTGAACTCACTAATCTTACTGACCCCAATCCCAAATTTGCTATACGCTTTGTGTCTCTAACTGACATGATGGAAAGCCCATAGGTGAAGTTTATGAACATCACTATAATCCTTGTTACACCTAGAACACAGAGGAGAATAGTATTTAACTGCACCCTGGGAAACCAACAGGAATATGAGTGCCCAACTAGGAAGCAGCAGCAGAATAAATGCTATCGTTCAAACTTTATTAAAGACATGGTCTCGAATAGTTTAAGTTTAATTATTTCTGATTCTTTATTTGTATCAGAATTTTTAATTGTTCTATTTTTTTCTATTAAAATATACGAAAAGTTGTTTGTTTGTTTTTTTATAATTTCTGCTTTATAATATCATTTAAGATTTGGAAAGTCAATTTCCTGTGAGCCCTACCTTCTTTCATTATTTTCTTTACTATTCAAGGATCTCCCTCCAAAGGGAATTTTATATTATTTTGTCAATTATTTTCTATTATTTTGTCTTTGTAAAGGATCCATTTAGTAGTTTGATTGGTAAATTGTCATAGCCATAAATTAACTTTTGTGGAATTGACATTTTTATTATATTGGAACCTCCTTGTCATGGAAACTGAGGTATTTAAATTGTGCATTAGATCCTTGAAGAATACTTTGTAATTGAATCTATACAGACATTGAATGTGTTTTTTGTAGAATAAATATCAATTATTTTATCCAATCTGGAGTTAGTTTGATTAGGATTTTTGTTTTCTACTATTATCTCCTGGGTTTTGTAATTATTATATAGAAATGCTTCTGGATTTTATGGATTTCTATTAAATCTTGGAACTTTACTAAAACTATTATCACAGTTAGCTGCTTTACTGACTCCTAAGGATTTTCTAAATAAAACATAATTTAATCAGCAAGTAGGGATAGTATTGTTCCCTCTTTTTCTACATTTATGCCCATAATTATGTTCTTTTACCTTATTGGTTTTGACAGCATTGCCAGAATTATAACATATGAAAGTTTACAAAAGTAGCTGCCTGACTTTACTCCTCTGGTTGTTGGAAAAGTTTCTGACATTTTCCCCACTACAACACACACACACATACACACACACACACACACAATCACACGTGCGTGCGCGTGCACACACACATATGTATGTGTATACTTGTTCTTAATATAGAGATTGTTTCATATTAAAATGTCTCTTGATGTCTATAATTTATTGTCTTTTAGCATAAATTAATGTTAATTGTTTTCTCATTAAAATAACCACTTGGTTTTGACTACTTTTAATAACAGTATGATTAATTATATAAATTATTTTGCTAACGTGAACTTATTCATCTATCTCTGATTTAAATCCAATAAGATCAAAGTAAATAACTTCTGGACAAATTTTATCCAAATATATGTGTAATCTATTAAACATAATTTTAATTAAATTTTGAGTAAATATCCATTATGTTATTTTATGATTCTTCCCCCCCCTTATATTTCCCAAGATTAGGTATTGAGACTGGTTTTGTAATAAAATACATCTGAGAGAATACCTTCTTTCTCATGTTCAATAACTTTTGTGGAATTAATGTATTAATTATTATTTTAAAGTTTGATAGAATTAACATATGAATCATTTAAAACTAGGTATTCTTTACCCTTTCCCTTATTTGATAGTTCCTTTATCACTAGTTTTATTTTTTTTCTGAGATCAGATTATTTATGATTTGCAATTGATATCTAGTCATCTTGGGTAATTTATATAAACATTTTTGTATATGATACTCTATTTCCTTTGAAATAGATTTGCTGGTACATAACTACTCACTGTAAGTTCTGCCCATTCTTTTCATTTCTTCTCAGTTTTGTTTTCACTTTGTTTTTGTTAATTTAATGTAGTTTTTCTCCTTTTCCTTTTTAACACATTGGCCAAAATTTTATCAAGTGTCTTGCTCTTTTCAAGTAGTACAATTTTAGAATTATTAGCTCTATATTTTTGCTTGTTTCTAATATGTCTATTTCTCTTTCAATTTTTAAGATTAAGGCTTGACAGTTATGTGAAGTTTTCTTTCATAGTATTTAAACAAAATCTTCATATTCATTTCATTAATCTTCTCTTTTTGTGAATGTTACACACACATATATGTGTATATACATACATAAATTCAGAGACAAAGAAGTCAAGCAGCTACTTTTGTCAACTTTCATTTATAATTCTCTCTATGTGTATAGACATTTACATATATATTTGTCTATGAAAAATATTTTAGCTTCATTTTATAAATTTTGATATGTTGTCTTATCAGTCTTCCAAACATGTACAATTTTTCTATGGTTTATTGTTTGACCCAATTTTTGTTTAAATTTTTATTATTAAATTTCCATTTAGGTCTTTTCATTCTATTCTCTTGTGTTCAGCAAATTCACTATTATCATATTGTGTTATTGTCAGTAAGTTTTAAGAAACTATTTTCTGCCTTGCTACATCTATTTGTAATCATTGTGTTTCCTAATAAACTTTCTCTTTTATTTATAGTTCCATACGGTGCTAAGAAATAGTCATATTCTTTAGTGGTTACATTCTGAATGTATCATTATTATTTTAATCTTCAATTCTCCATCATTTTGCTCAGTTCCATATCTTCACTTTTTCCTATCTCTATTCTATATGTGTCTTTTTATCTGAAACATTAGAATTTGTTACTGTAGTTATTTTGATGTTATATAATCATTTTTCCATGTATGATATAATGACCACAGTTCCTGCTTTTTGATAATGATCAGATGTAGCATAAATTTTGTTCCATCCTCTCATTTTGATTCTACATAAACCATTTCTCTTTATGAGCATTAAAAAAACAAACAACTAATTGTAGGGATTATTTTTTTCTCCCATCTGCCACTCTATTTTTATTGACCATTTCATCTATTAGTAGTTAAAATTAGGAGGGTTAGGTTTGTGTTTTCCTCCATTGTACCTGTTTTATGTCATTTTAGCAACTTCTTTTTTTCAAATCAGTTAGAAAGTAGTCTTGGTGTTTCCTGTATTTAACATCAATAACGTTGATTGATACAGAGATATTTAATCCTTTAACACTGTTTTCTTTTGATTTTTTTCTACCAGGTTTTCTTCCACTTCATTATTCTTATCTTGCATATCTATTAATTTCCTTTTGGCTTCTTTGGAGAGACTCTCTCCTGTGGATTCTTTCCCCCTTATCTATTAATGAGTTTTATTTTTATAATGAGAATTACAACTCCAGGCATATATTAATTCTTAATTTCTTCTCTTATCAATTTCATTTCATTGCTTAGAATTAATTGTGGGATTCTTTGCCATTCTTGTATATTCTCTTACAATTCTAAAGGGTGTCTATTTCATTGAACACAGACTCAGTTTTCTTTGCCTTATAATATTTGTTGAGAGCTTTGAAATTTCTTTAAGCAATTAGAATTCTTCTATCAAATTTTATGATTTCTATTGACTGATCATATTATCCTGAGTTTTTGCTGAGTTATCTTGAAAATCCTTGATGTTTCAAATTCCTTTCCCTTATGTTCTTAACACTAATTTTTTAACTACTTTTCTTTTGTTGATGGGTATACCCCTGGGTCAAAATGAAAAGCAGCCACAAATATTTCCAACACTGGACAATGTTGTGTTCACTAGCCTGAGTTGCAATCCAAATATTCTTTGCAGAACAGGACACTGTTCTTCTAGGTTTCATTCTATTTCCTTTAGACCTGGTCAAGTCTATCAACTTCCCCAATTCTGCCTATCAGTCTCTGCCTTTTCTGCTCTGCCTGGGGTGGGGGTGGGGGAATGAGTATTTGTCCCTTTTTTTTTTTATTTTTCCAGAGTTATGAGACAGTAAGGAGTGGTGTCCAGAGATAATTTCTGGCTATTCCAGGGAGAAAAACAGAACAGTTCCCTGCACAATGCTGTTCAGAATCAATGTCTGCTGCTGTTTTGAAAATGGAGTGCTGGTAGTAGTTTGAGTGAACAGAGTTGAAATGTACTAGCAAAGTCATTGACATGGGAGGGGTTAACAATTTGAGTCCCAAGAACTAAACACTGGGTATTTTTGAATCTCACTACTAAGAGCATGAAGGCTGTTGGGCAAAGAGGGTTGGATGAGGACTCCAAAGATTCTGATTTTTTTCATGCTAATTCATAAGAATTTTATCTTGTTGCAATTCTGTCTCTGTCACTGTTTTTCTGTCTCCACCTGCCTATAGAGTCAACTATAATTGCTCTACTTCTGATATATAATTCCTTTGTGGGAGAATTTTTGAGAGTTAGTGAGAACTAAGAAATAAAAATGTTTACTATTCCGTGTTGTTGGGCTCTTTTTTCCTTCCTATTTAGTCATTAGCTCTTTGAGGTTAGGACACCAGTATCTTATTCAGTTCTTTGCACAAAACGGTTAATTATTATAATAGAGTTACACTAGTGGGAATAGTTTCTAATGAAATCTGAATTATGAATTATTTTCAGAACATCACCATTTTTTTTTTTTTTGGTCCAGGCTCTTTTTTAATATCTGGAGTAATGGCAAGTTGTGATTGAGAGAAATAACATGACATGATAGAAAGACCACTGCACTCTGGTTCAAGAACATCAAGGTTCAAATTCTCACTCTACCATTTTCTACCTGTGTGAATATTGAACAAAATTCTCTAAACCTTACTTTTCTAACCTCCAGAGCAGTGATATTTACTCTGGCTGTGTCACTGGATGGTTATAAGGAAAACATTATGTAAGTCTTAAAAGTGTTTAGAAATGTGAGCTACTTAGCATTAGCACAACAATGCATTACATTTCAGTCAGCTCTCACTGTTAGAAAGTTCTCCCTTGTAGAAAGCTGAAATCTGCTTTGATTTGCCCATAGCTATTGACAGACAAACTGACTAATAAGCTGATTGATTCTTAGGGGTTTCAGGTTGTGTCTGACTAATAATGTCAAAAGTTTTCCATCCTTTGGGGATGTCTATGAAGATAAATGAGGTATCTTATACAAAGGGCACTGAACTCCTTAGAAAAATCCTGCTAAATAAATTTAAAGTGAAATTTTATGTTCTTCAATAAATATTTAATTGGATATTCACAGAATACCCAGGAACTCATAAGAGGTTTGAAGTGGGGGAAAAATTAGCCACATAAAGAACTTTAAGCATAAAGCTGCCCGTATCCCAGAAGATAATTGAAACAATGGAATGTGTAAGTAGATCAGTCTATTTTCCAGCGTAAGGCCTTTAATAAAATCACCCTTTAGAGGCAGAAAAGGCTACTCTTTTAAAGGAAGGTTGAAAAGCATTCATGCCTATGTTTAATTTTCCCTAGAAGCACATTTAACTAGAGTCTAACAAAAGTAAGACTGGCAATGGACAAGTGCAAGCTCTAATATACATGTTATCAAGATTTTATTTCCCTGCTATTCAAACCTAATCCCTGCTTGGTGACCATATTTTATAACTTCTTCTAGGACCCCATAACATATTGTTATGAATTTCTGACTACAAATCTAATGTCTCTCCCCTGAACCTCCCACATTATATTTGGGGACAATTAGGACAGAAATCCTAATTAGCTGGAATCAAATCTTCAGTCATATGACTCAGAGTCCAGTGTTGTTTCTACTATGCATGACTACTTTCGAAAGAAAAATTTAGAAGAACACTTGATCTAATACATGACCTAAAAGTAAGGCTCCCCTGAAAAAATGATCATGTAGCCTGTTCCTAGAATAAATCATATATTCTATTTCTGAAATTCATTTAGAGTCATAAATTATTGTTGAGAGGAAGGATTTTTGTGATCAAGTTGTTGAAAACTTTCCTTTTAATTATAGGAAAACAGAAGCTCATTCTTTAGGGTACAATTCAAATACTACCTCCTCACCTCCTCTGTAAGACTCCAGATCAAAAAAAAAAAAGTCGTTAAATCAAGATTTGAACTTTGACTTTTGACTCCAAAATGCATTGCTATCTCCACTGCACCACAGCTTAGAAAGAAAATGTCATAACTTCCTTGACTGCCGACTAGTAGGAGGAGAAGACATTTATATGTGTGTGTGTGTGTGTGCGTGTGTGTGTATAATATGCCATAATGTATATGTATGTATTAGAGAGATGCAAAAAGCAAATTGAAATAAGAAATCTGAAAGGATCAAACAAGGTTCAGAATCCTGAGTTATAATGCTAGATCCTACCTCCTTGCCTTTAAAATTATGGTCACTCATTATCCTAACTCCAATCTTTGGTCTCTTTATTACCAAAGGCACTTGATAACTCCTAGTATGTATACATTCTTTCTCATGGAAACAAAACTTTTTTTGGAAGGAAGGAAAGATGAAGGGAGTGGAAGGGAGAGGCAAAGTGAATTAGAGGGAAGTAGGAAGGAGAATTTTCATTATACACCTAGGACATGCCAGGCACTGTGCAAAGCAATTTACAAATATTATATCATTTCATCTTTACAAAAACACTAGAAGTATGTTTACTAGTGTATTGTGTGTGTGTGTGTATGTCTCTGTGTGTAATTTCTCAATATTGAAGTTTTTGTATTAAAATTCCTTCATAGATGAAGGCCTTCTTCCTGGCTACTTGAAAAAAAAAAATGTGTTTCCCTTGTTATTCTGAAATTTACATATTTAGATTTTCAAAGCATGTTTCACACCACCACTAAGTACCACCCCAATCTCCCACTGTGAAAACTTGTGAATTTAATCAGTTGCTGTTTTGTAATTTACATCCTTATGTTCTGGACATTTTTCATATATTCTCTCCTACAATATGATATTCATTTTAAAATATATTTTTCTTTCTAGATGACCTAGGTTGCATTAATTTTGTGGAACCTTATCAATGTCCATAATTGTGACTAAAAGAAAATGTATGTATTCTTTCAAAGTTAAAATTCACCTTTCTTCTACCAAATTATCTTCCATTCCTTTATTTTTTAGTATCAAACCTATTTTTTCTCTTTTTTTAAAAATAGATTTTGCTTCTTAAAATGAAACTTTTTCAGATGACTACTTTCAAATTATACTTTCTCTGCAGAGACTCTCATTACTTCTTTCTAAGTTTATTACTTTGTTATGTTGGGGGTCATCTTTGCTAAACATATTTGATTTTTCCACCTAATTTACATCTTTTTGGGGGGATATTTATTTTCTTTTGAACCTTTTTTTGGGGTGGGAGTTATTCCTTGCTATTGTTCCATGAACTCTGAGGAATCTGTAGAATTCTCTCTTTCTATGGAATTTTTAAAAATTCAGATTATACATACATACATCTGTACATACACACACTTATGTAAATAAAGATATCTACATGTGTACATTTATTTGTGTGTATATGTGAAAATGCATGTGGTATTTATATATGTATGTATGAATATCACATATATATACCCCCATACAGATACTCTTTATTGAAAAAATATTCTTTCCTCCACCTTACATCACTCTTTTATGTTTTAGAAGATAGACTATTTTTGTTGTTTTTGCTCTTTTTAGATTTTTGTCTATCAGACTTTTTCTCCTATTCATCAGTTTCCTCTTAACTTTATTCATATTATTTTTTTTCTTTCCCCCTTCCACAGCTGTTACACACTTTTTTTTTTCTGCAGAGATCCATGAGAATGAGCATGCTCAGGAGTCTCTCTTTGAGAGTTGTGGACCTAACTGGTTCATTGACCATAAAACTCAAATCTGAAGAAAATCTACAAGGACTATGTTTATAGTCTCCTTTTCCTTGCCCTTGGAAACCTCATATCCTCTAGAGAGCTTGGTGTTGCCATCCTTTCTGCCTTCTCCAGCATTTATACCCTATTTCTGATTTCTGGCTAGTTCAAATCACTGTTCTGCCTCTAGGTTAGCAGTTCCCAACCTATGGGTTATGTTCAATTTGTAACAATGAAAATATATCCTGCATTTCAAATATTTATATTATGATTCATAACAGTAGCAAAATTAGAGTTATGAAGTAGCAACAAAAATAATTTTATGGTTGGGGGTCACCACAACATGGGGAACTGTATTAAAGGGTCACAGGTCACAGCATTAGGAAGGCTGAGGACCACTGCTCTGGTTGGGAAGAAATTTCACTGTAATGGGGAATGAAGTGTTCATGAGCTGGCATCTTACGATGCATCCTTGAAAACAAAATTCTGAGGTTGCTTGCATTCTCTGTGCCATATGTTTTGGGCTGGTCTGGGGCTGAGGAGGGTGAATAAAAGCTTTAAGTATTTAAATGTTCTAGTATTTCTGTCTTCATAATATATAGCTTTAGCTACTATAGGTTTTACACATTTTTTTCTGCTTTTGAGGTTATTGTTTTGAAGAGTTATGAAGAAAACAATTACTCTGCCATTTGGCTGATCACAGATTTGAGTGGAATTTAACTGAGTAGAATTGAATTGACTTGCCCAAGGTCATGTTAGTGGTAGAGTTGTGACTTTAAGCCAGGTTCTGGTCCAGGACTCTTTCTACTATTTCAGGGAATGTATCTGGATAAAGGTCAATAAGAATGCAATAAAAAACAGAGCTACAATTTCATTCTTTCTGTCCTTGGCTGCTATAGCGAGGAATTCCAATTTGTGAAGTTCAAATATCCTCCCCTCTATTGTAATAAGAAGGCTTTAGTTAGTTTCATGAAATGTACCCAATAATTCTAGAAACTATAGCTAAGCTAGGATTCAAATGACTTTGCTTTTCAATAAAATTATTCTAGCTAGTTCATTTTAACAGAGGAATTCAATCTTTTGCAGGTGAAAAATTCATAGAGTACAAACTTCTTTTCCACTGAGAAGAGTTTTTCATATTTCACACTTTATACACATAGGAATAAAGAAAAGTTGAAGAAAAGGATGTAGTTTAATATAAAGGATAGCTGTGAAGTTTTAGGGAGTGGGGTGAAAATATATAAAAATTCAATTTCTAGTTAAGGTTATCTCCATTTGGTACATAAACTTATCCAACTGTTACTCTCACTTTTGCTGATTAATTTGCAATGACTGATTGAAGTGTGTAGAAGTTTCTTAAGGATAGTCGTAATTTTGGGATGTAGAATGTTGGAATCTCTTTTTCTTTGACAATTTATGAGTCAGTATTTGGGCTTATTTTAATTGGAAATCTGTCACTACCTGTTTGTTTATTTCTAAATAGAAAACCCCATCTGCACAAAGACAAATGGATAAATGACAATTTAAACTATTAGAGGATAAGTTATATATGGTGTCTGACACATAGCAAGAGTTTAATAAAAGCTAGTTGACTAATTGTAGGGGACATCTAGCTAGATCTCAATGACTTCAACAATTGTTGCTCAAGAAACTTTTCATGAGAAATAACTCAGTGTCATATCAAGCAAGGTGGATTCAGAAGCAGAAAGAAAAACTAACTGTCTCACTTATGACACATAGTAGTTTTGTAACACTGGGCAAGACAGTTTATTAAACACAATAGGGACAAGGCACCATATCTGGCCATTTTGTTAGGCATAGGTGACTCAAAGATGAGAAACATTAAATTCAACTAACTAATCAAAAGAATACAAAATTAGGAAGGAAACACCTGGTACACAAATAAGTACAATTAAATCACTTGGACAATTTTTGGCACAGGGGGTGCACATAATATGCAAAAGGAAGCATGGAGAAGTGCAAAAACTTTTGAATGTGACTTAAAGACAGAATTGAATGTTTCTTCTGACACTTTCTATGTGCTTTGTCATAGGCCTCCTCTGTGGGCTTTCATTTCTCATTTGTAAAATAGGGATGTCAATGCCAGTAGTCCTTATTTCCAAGTTATTATAACGATTATATGTGATATATAAAAAAGCCTTTAATAAACCTTCAAGTACTATGAAAGTACTATATAAATATCTACTGTATAAGTCATTTCTTGCTTATCACAAACACTTAGAAGCTATCTGCTGAATTAAATTAAATACATACACAGATAAATATAATAGAATGTAGTGGGTAATAGAGACAAAGGAAAGATCCCAGTGAAGTTTTCTGGAAATATTTCAGTATACTTCCATGTGGGCATACCAGTGAAGGATTTGCAAAAGAAGTGATAGGTGGGTCAAACCTTGAAAAGAAATCTTGTCAGGCAAAGAAGAATCTGGAAGACATTATAGGCATAGAGGCAAATATGGCTTATATGCTAAGATAAGCAAGTTATATTTTATCCTAAGCATAAAAGGAAGGTAGTAAAGATTTTAAGCAAGGGAGTAACATGGTCAGTCAAGTGCATTAGAATGATAATTTTAACAGCTGTGTGAAGGATGAATTAGAGAAAGGAAAGAATGATTCGAAGATCATCATAATACATTAAGTTACAGATAATAAGGATGGTGGCCATTCAGTTGGAAAAGAATGAAGTTATAGATGCTTCCAAGTTTTCTAGTCTAAATGAATGGAGGGATGCTGGGGCCATCAACTGAAATAGGGAAACTGGATATAGAGATACGTTTTTGAGGGAACATTGGGAGATCAGTTTGGGACACTTGAAGATAGAAATGCTGGTAAAATATCAAGAGATCAAAGATATGAGAACTCAGGAGACATATTCAAAATGGATATTTAGATTTAGAAGTTATCTACACAAAGATAATAATTGATTATTGTAGTAGATAACCTCACCAAGGAAAAGAGTAAGGAGAAAGAGGAAGAAAGAGTCTAGGTGTTAGGGGCTTTGGGGATAATCCCACTTAGGTAGTAAGAGTAAGATGACTTAGAAAAAGGAGAAGAGAAAGCAGAACCATAATAAGGAATTCCAATTATGCCTATGGGAACATTCAGTTTGAGGTCAGAGTACAAAGTTCAAAACATTTCTGATTTCATTCATTCTATTCTAAAAAAAAAAAAGTTTTATTTTTAATTTATGGAATAAAACAAGCATTTCCATAGCATTATAATAAAAAAAGATAATTACACATGAAAGTCCAAATCTATTAAGTACAACTTGCTATTCTTTTTAAATATATAATAAAGTCATCTAGGAGAAGGTGTGGCCCATTCTCCAGTCAGTTAGGCTGGCCTTTCCTCCCATGGCAATCAGGAAAAAGTAGAATCTTGGGAGAGGGGCATTACAACAACCACAACCTAAGATTACAGACCTTGAAGTAGACACACCATTTGGCAGAGTGACTGTGAAGATAGTCAAGGTTATGGTAGCTACCACCAACAAGGAAGATGTCACCCCGTACTCTCTACCTCTATGTCAGCTCACTGGGATAAATTCCTGCTTGATATTCTCTAGTTACGACTACATAAAGAAGAGTTCAGAGAGATAGTAATAGAACAGGAAAAAAGCAGTATCAATGAAGCTAAGAGAATGCCAAAAAGAAAGGGATTTCAATAGTGATGGAATGTCAAGAATGGGTTTGCTATGTTAGTTTTTGGATAACAAAGACGCATTCAAATGATAGATATGTATATGAAGTCTTTCCAGAGGAGTAGAAACTGCTAGAATTTTAGCTTTACTGGCATAGCTTTTGAGAACCCAGGATTGAATCCTTAGTACAATAAGGCATCAGTGGAGAATTTCATTCAAGGTTTCTTATATGATGATAAATATGAAATTTGATTAGCAAAGTCATTCACTATGAATGACTTTTTTCAGTATTAAAAGAGCCTTAAAATTTACAGCTTTTCTCCAATAGTTTCCTCATTCACCATAGAGAAAGAAATGAATTATAGCAGGGACCCTTCCGTATACCTAGGGTTCTTTGGGTTCACAGTTATGGAATCTCTCAATAATTTTAAAACTCTAAAGTGTTCAATAGAGGCATCTAGGTGCTAGAAATGATAGAATATTGGGTTGGGCCTGGAATCAAGAAAGGATGAGGGGGAGAGAGGGGAAGAGAAGGAGGGAGGGAGAGGGAAAGAGAGAGAAAGAGATAAAGACAGAGACAAGGAGAGAGAAACAGAGAGACAGAGACAAGACAGAGAGAGGGAAAGACAGAGAGGACAGAGAGAGAGAGAGAGAGAGAGAGAGAGAGAGAGAGAGAAATTCTACAGAACTTAAGAGTTTAGGACAATGGAACATTTTCAGCATATTTGAAGTTGTACTTTTCTAAGCCACTTGTGAGTACAAACTATGATTTATATACTTCTTTTGTATTCCACATGGCACCTAAGTAAGGGCTAGGCCCATGTTAGCACACCAATAACACCTAAATAGTTGGACTCGGGGGCAGGAAGACCTGAGTTCAAATTTTGCCTGAGACAAATAGAGTTTGCATGATCATTGTTAAAGCCATTTAACTTCTCTCAGGCTCAGTTCCTTCATCTGTCAATTGAGAAAATAATAGCACTCACTTCCCAAGGTTGCTACAGGAATGAACTGAGATAATGTTTGTAAAACATTGCAAAGTTTAAAGTATTGTATAAATGCCTCTTTTCCAAATGAATATGTAAAAGCCAAGGCCCACACCTTAAACAGTCTATAAGAGAAATTTATATAAATACATCACCAGACTCCCAAATCTCTACTTACCCAATATCCAGGTTTATTTGTTGCTGATGTTGTTTGTTTTTTATCTTTCCTACTAAATATCCATTTTTTACTTCACAATTCCTGACAGTGGAACTATGCAATATCCCATGTTCTAAAAGTTAGCACTTTCAATGTTTCCTTACCTCTTCTCTTTTGTATTGAATTTCACTGTAATTTGAAATTGTCAAATTCAGCTACAATCCTATTGAGTTCCATTGATATACACAATATATTTGTTCTCTTATCATCCCTCAAGCACAGACTTCTTGCGTTTCTGCCTCCAATGTTTCCCTCCAATTCATCCTTTCAACCACTACCAAAGTAATCTTTATTCATCTATCCAATCATGTTCCTCATCTGTTCAAAATTATTCTTTGGTTCTATATCACCAAGATGAGCAAATTTCAAACTTTTTGGCCTGCCATTCAATGCTCTCCACAATTGAAGAGCTTCCTACATTATTGACTTATCTCATGTGACTTATTACTTCATGTCTTTGCCTTATTCACAAAGAATTAAGAAATGCGAGGATTGGAAAAGACTTCATTGGCTGTCTAGACTAACCATTAATAAAAGAACACTCGCTACAACTTACCCACCTTAAAATCCAACAGAAATATCTGGTCCCATCATTTTTTTCCATCATTCACCCACTTTAAAAAAAAAAATCTTTTCCAGGGGGCAGAGCCAAGATGGTGGCATAGAAGCAGGAAAACTCCACAGCTCCCACATAGCCACATCAAATACCCATAAAATATGACTCTGAACAAATTTTAGGGCTCCAGAACTCACAATATTACAGAAAAACACATCTCCTGCTGAAGGCAGCTTGGCAGGCATGAAAGGAAGGGCTCATTGCAGGGTGCTGGCAGCCGAGTCCAGGCCAGCCTGAAACCGTGGCTTGGGCCTGGGGCAGACAGGACAAACAGCAGCTGAAGCCTGCAAGAGAGTGGATCAGTGCCATCTGTGGCCATTTCCAGAATTATCAAGCCATAACAAATAAGGACTAAGTGAAAGGTTAATGGAACTCAGGTAAATTTGGGGCAGAGGGTCGGCCAAACTGCCTCCAGCACAAGGAAGCAGCAGAAGTGGTGGCCCAGCAGCCATCTCCACATGGCTTCTTCAGAGATCCCGGTCTGCAGACTGCGGGGGGCCAAACAATCATTCAGAGGCAAAGAACTGTTGCCCTAAGCTGCCTGGATGAGATCATGGTCTTGGGTTGTGGTCCTGGGGTGCATTTTCAGTGAGCCAAAGCTGCTGGGGGCTTCAGCAGCCTCCTAATAGCTCTGGCAGCTTCAGAAACCACAGCAATTTGGGACAGAGCTTTCCCCTCTGGAAGCAGAGTTCCACAGAGCTAAAGAGTCAAGTAGTTGACTAGCAACATGAGCAGGCAAAGAAAGCAAAGTAAGAACAGCAATCCAACTTTAGATTCCTTTTTGGGGGACAAAAAGGACCAAAGCACGGAATGGGAAGAAGACAACACAGTCAGAACTCCCACACCAAAAGATTCCAAGAAACGTGAAGATGCCCTGCAAGCCATAGAGCAGCTTAAGAAAGATTTTGAAAACCAAATAAGAGAAGTGGAGGAAAAATTGGGAAGAGAAATGAGAATGATGCAAGAAAATGATGAAAAGAGAATCAACAACCTGACTGAAGAAAATAACACCTTAAAAAATAGATTAACTAAAATGGCAAAAGAGGCCCAAAAAGCCAA
>CM053588.1:99436628-99459833 GCA_028646515.1 Pseudochirops corinnae
TATATGTATGTATGTGTGTATATGTATGTATGTGTGTATATGTATGTATGTGTGTATATGTATGTATGTGTGTATATGTATGTATGTGTGTATATGTATGTATGTGTGTATATGTATGTATGTGTATATATGTATCAATATCTATATCCATATCCACATCTATATCTATATCTATAAATATATCCACGTTCAACTGTAGCCTTGGAGTTGTAGGTAAGGGGGAGGCAGGGAGAAAAAAGAAGTAAAAAATATACAGCAGACAACAAAGAAAACCTACAAGGAAGCAAAGAAAAGAGGGGCAGTTTTCAACTTAATACATAGTGTTTAATATATAGGCTTTCTTGAAATGAAAAGTTATTGCTATATATTTTCAATCTTCTCCTTTGTTCTGCTGTACACTTAACATGTTTTTATTCTTTTCTTATTTTATATTTAAGTTTATAGTGTCTCTTTTTCTTTTCTTATTATGTATTTAAGTTTTGACATTTGTCTTAAAAAAATATAAAATGAAGATGGTAAATTAGATGAATTATAAAGTCCATTTCAGTTCTAAATCTAGCGTAGTGTAGTGCAGAGCAGGTAGTTGAGAATTTATACCTTAAATCATAAGTATTAAAACTAGAAGGAGCATAACAGAGAATCTAATCCAATGCCCCAATTTTTCAGATGATCTTAAAATCACAGAATCATACATGGGGAGATATAAGGAACCTATAAGGCTATCATAGAACCCTTTCATTTTTATGAAAGAAGCACCTGAGGCACAACAGGGCTAAGCCACTTGTTTTCAGTCACATAGTAAATATCTGAAGTCAGATCTTCCTGGCAGAGTTCCCCTAGATCTTCCCCAGGTTGGACACCCAACTGTAGTCTAGTTTGCTTTCCACTTAGCCATGTTGCCTTTCTATGAATTTATGAATCATAGACTCATAGGCTTGGAAATTGAAGAGAATTTAGAGAAAACTGAGTCTGTCCCCTCATTTTACAAATGGAAAAACTGAAACCAAGTGAGGATAAATAACCTACCCAGGGCTACACAGTTAATAACATTTACAGGAAGGATTTGAATACCGGTCCTCTAACCCCAAAGCAGGGGAACTAGGTAGCACAGTGGACAAAGGCATAGGCCTGGGTCAGGAATACCTAAATTCAAATCAAGTCTTAGACATTTACTAACTATGTGACTCTGGGTAAGTCACTTAACTATATCTGCCCCAGTTTCTTCATCTGTAAAATGAGCTGGAGAAGGAAATGCCAAACTACTCCAGTATCTTTGCAAGAAGAGTCAGACACGGCTCAAAATACTAAACAATACATCTCCAAAGCAGGGCAATTTCTAGATGAATTCAGTCTTGAATTTAGAATGCTGAACAATTCTCTAGCTTAGCTGCTAGTGAAAACACCACCCTAATAGTTTCCCTTCCCTGACTCATTGGAAACCCAGAAGATGTTAACAGAATTGAAACTTGATTTTTTCAAACTCCCATTTCAAAAGAATCATCTCTCAGAGCAGCCCACCAGCCTCATTCTTCCTAGCACTTATTGTCAGACACGTTCTGTTATGTTGTATCAGTCACACTGTCATCTTCAGCTGTGGCCCCAAACTGGTGACAACCATCTGCTTCCACCTCCATTCTTTTCCCTAGCTCACCCCCTTGAAATGAAAACTCCACAAAATAAAATGAGAACAGCCTGTAGTCTGCAGAGGCAAGTGATAGAAGGAAAAGCTAGGCAACTTCCTGTGAAATATAAACACAATTGTGTGTTTCTGGAGCAGACAAGTGAAAGAAGAATAACAATGATGAAAGGCAGCATATTTATGATTGAGGACAAAAATCCTCAGGCCTTGAATATTCAAAGTCCAACTGTACCCTGTGACCCAGAGCTTCAGGAAATATGAAAGTTGTCATCATTTGACTCCAGTGTTATAAAATCATTGCTCTTGCCAGGGATGCTAATTAATCTCAGTTATCACTCCACAAACTCCATGGTACTGTAAGATCTACAAAGTGCAAATTCTTTACAAAGGCTTTAATGGGAATGTTGCACAATTACTTACTGGCAGAATTTGTGATATAGAAGGACTCCAGAAGTCAACAGAAACACATATGTGCGGGTATAAGCAGATATCTAGCTTCTTCTGCAAGACAGAAGCATAGAAGATCAGAATTATCAATTACCTCAGGGACTTAGTCCAACTGTTAAAAGGAAAGAAGTCCACTCTATGACATACATAAGTTCTATATGAAGATTTCTAGTGTGGGGGAAGTTATCACCCACTCCCTCTGGAGGAAATGCATTCCACTTTTAGAGAAATCTCATTGTTAGGGCATTTACATAGTATTATTTTATTTTGCCTCCCAGAGTCCAGCATAAGTATATTCCCTCTTATGAAGAACAGAGCTGTTATGTTATCCCTATGGAATTTACAAAAAGAAAAATTTAAGCTCATTGTCCAGAGGAAAAAATAGATGGGGGGGTGGATTTCCAACCATGTGAGTTATACAAAACTGGGATACATAGAGACTTGGTAGGTTCCTTTTCCTAGAAAACTGCAAGCAGGAGTGTTCTACTTGTCAGGTATGTTATAGTGAGGGTTTATTTGGGGTATAGATAAGGCAGGATGATTGTTGAGGTTCCTTCCAATTCTCAGATTATGTAATTCTGAGTTCCTTTAACCACTCTTATCAAGAGCCTTCATCATGCTGATTATACTTCTTGGGATGGTCTCTAGCTTATTGATGCTCTTCATAAAATTTCTCCAACAGAACTGAACACAGAATTTGGTGTGGCCAGGACTGATATCTGTGTAGTGCAAGATAATCTTCTCCTCTTAATCTAACCTAAGAATGAACTAATATTCTTGATTTCCATACCACCCCAGTGCCTTACTACATCTAGCATATAATAGGTGCTTAGTAGAAGATGGAAGGGAGGAAGGAAGGAAGAGATAGAGGGAGAGTCAAAGATGGGAAGGATGGAGAAAAGGAAGGAAGGAAGGGAAGGAGGGACATGAAAAAGAAATAAAGGAGAAAAGGAAGGAAAGAAGGAAAAGGGAAGGAAGAAAAAAAGGAAGAAAAGGAGAGAGAGAGAGGAAGGAAGTAGGAAACAAGAATTTATTAAATGCTTCTTATGTGCTAGGTACTGTGCTAAGCACTAGGAAAAAAATACAAAATAAACACAATCCATGCCCTCAAAGCCCTCATATTCTAATAGGAGGATACAACAAAAAATAAATAGTTGGAAGTACAAAACAAATGACAATTAAAGTACTTGGAATGGGGGCAAGGTTTTGAAATCCAGAGGAAATCAGGAATGGGGCTGAGAAATACATGATTCATTTGTTTATTAATATTGGGTTGATAGTACCATAAAAATCCTAGATGGTTTCCAATGAACTGCTATCTAGACAGGCTTCCCGAGCCTTATATATATATGAAGGTGATTGTAAGCCCAATATCACACTCTACATATCCCAAGTAAGTTCACTTTTATTCAATTTAGCCTAATATTTTGGCCTGTCAAGATATTTTTTGGTCAATTGCATTTGCCTTAAGAATACCATCTGTGAGGTACTCAAGAGAAAGCTAGATTTTGAGCCAGCCAACTTGAATTCAAATCCCAGATCTTCTATTCACAAGTTGTGTGACCTTGAACAAGTCACATTTGTGAACTTCAGTATCTTCATCCACAAAATGAAGAGATAGTACTAGTGATCTCTAAAGGTCCTTTAAGGCTCAAAATCCAATAAGGTATACTTTCATTCTTCAGGAAAGACAGCAGATGTTCTTTGTTGTTCTCTCAAACTAATTTACAACTATTAAACCTGCATTAAACACATGCTGTTTATTTTTCACATATTTGATATCTTTGTTTGAAGAAGCTGCTAGCATAAAGGTGTTATAATACATTTTCCTTGTAATATCCATAATGAAAAAAATGATTGTCATTCACATGACTGTAGTGCTTGGAAGTGTATAATGCATTTTCCTCACAAGGAGTGAGGTAGATAGGTACAATGTTAATTGCCCTGATTTCATAGATTAAGAAATGAGGTTCAGAAAGTCAAAGGATTTACTCATGATTGCATCAGATTTGGGATTGATGCCCAAGACTTTTGAAGCCAAGTCAGACATTCCATATCTTACAGTGAAGATTCATTGAATAAAAAAATATAAATAAAATTGTAATCCATGGAATCATTTTGAGATTATACCTGAAATTTCCCAGATTCAAGATTTATGGGGCTGCTATTATCCATTCACATCTAACTCTTCATGATCTCATTTGGGATTGTTTTTGGCAAAGATATCAGAGTGGTTTGCCATTTCCTACTCCAGCTCATTTTACAATTGAGAAAATTGAGGCTATCAGGGTTAAGAGCCTTGCTCAGGGTCACACAGCTAGTAAGTATCTAAGGGCAGATTTGAATTTATGAAGAGGAGTCTTCCTGACTGCAGACCATTGGCACTCTATCCACTGTACCACCTAATAGCCCTTCATAGGGCTGACACAGATGATTGTATGGCCATCTATTTGGTTGACAAGTGCACAATTACTATTTTCTTTTTGAAACTCTCCTGTGACAACAACAAGAAGTCCATAAGAAAAAATAACTAGAATTTGTACCAACAAAATATTGTCTTGTGGATATTCCATCTTCTTGAGCCCCTTATACTCAAGATCATTTGAAAAATTTTGTGAGTTTCTATGGGCTTGGGTAGTTCAACAAACTAGAAAATTGCCCCTCCTCTTTTTTTTTTTTCTATATATGTCCCATTCTTATCACACTTTCACTAAAATATAACAAAACTAGGACAGTATAATGAAATAATGATTTTTCAAGGCTATCTGAATGAATTTTATACTAAAATGTCCCCACAAATAGTTATTACTAACATAAAATACAAATTGATAAGTAATAAGAAGACAAAGAAGGGATTTTCAACAGGGCAGAGTTCATTGCCTTGTGGAACATGCGGTTATAGCTTTCATTTAGATATTATTTTTTTTTTTTTCCTTTTTTGGAGGAGGTATGCAGGGCAATTGGGGTTAAGCATCTTGCCCAAGGTCACATGGCTAGTAAGTGTGAAGTGTCTGAGGTCACATTTGAACTCAGGTCCTCCTGACTCCAGCACCGGTGCTCTATTCACTGCATCACCTAGCCACCCCTGATTTGGATATTCTTAAATCACAAATCTGCCCGTGTTACTTTCTCACTCAAGAGGCTTCTGTGGGTCTAGTATTTTGTTCCATCTAGGATAAAAAAATAGGAAACTTTTGTTTTCATTTAAAGCGTTTCACAGTCTGGATCTGTCCCACACTTTTTAGACTGATTCCACATTAAACCACCACCTCACCTTCACACACATACAGATGTACACACACCCCCCCTACCCACAAACATTATGTTCCAGACAAATTGGCCTAGTTGCTTTTCTCTGTACATAGTTTCCTATCTCCGTGCTTTTGAACAGGAAATCCCATCACATAACTGAAGTGATATTGTGTTTTGTCTCCACCACTCAAATTGCATTTTTAAATAACTCCCTTCAAGTATCTCAAATTCTTCCTTGTATAGGAGGATTTCTTATGATTTCAGTGCCTTCAGCCTTACCCTTGAGATTATTCTCTACTGCTTGTGCATGTTGTGTTATATATACAGATACATTTATAGAGCTAGACATAGATATATGTATATATACCACATGTACATAAGCATATGTGTATACTTACATATGTATATGTAAGTATATACATATGTTTGTTTATGTATATACATATACATACATGCATATGCATATTTACTTATCCATATAAATATTTGTAGGAAGAAAGTAAGTCCTTTGAGTGCAGGAACATTTTGCTTATTTTCTTTGTGTTCCCATTGCCTATCACAGGGCCTGGCACACAGAATTCAATTAATAAATGCTTATTGAATTGAACCTATTTTAATAACGTGATATATTGGAAAAAGCATTTGCCTGGAAACCAGGTACAAATTTGCTATACAAATCTGAACATGTCAATTCTCTTCCATGGCTCTTAGTATTAAAAGATTTTCTTAAACGGAGAGATTTAACTAGATGATCTCTAAAACATTTTACCATATTTCTATTAAGGTTATAAATGTGGATAATAATGATCCCACTGCCAACATTCCAGAATTGGAGTGAGAGAAGTATATAGGAAACTGGATCAACTTCTATAAATGTGATCCTCCTCACCAAAAGACTGCCTCCCAAATGACATTTTAGGTCAAAGAAACTATGGAACACCTATGAAGACACAAAGAGTTATTATGGGTTGCCTTGGTAAAGGTGACAACATCTTTGAGATCAAAGTGTGGCCTTTCCATATTTGAACTGTTATTCAATTTAGTTCAATTCTATGAACATTTCTTAAGCACTTATTATTCCACCCAGCATTTTGTGAGCTCCTTGAGGTGGGTTACAATGATGGAAAACAGCACAACCACTGACCTCATGAAGTTTATAATATGGGGGATACCCATGCACACCATTTAATTCAATAAACATATATTCATTCCTGAACATACATGAACATTACTGTGTTCAAAGTGTTGTATTAGGTCATCGGGGCACAAACACAAAACTTTATTCCTGTCTTCAAGGGGCCTATGTTCTGCAAGAGGATACAACATGTACGCAGATATACAAATGTCAAATATTTGCAAATTATTTCAAGAATGAGAGAGCATTAACATCTGAGGAACAGGACAGGTTTTGCAAAGGAAGTGGCACTTGAGCCATGCTCTGAAGGAAATTCAAGATTCTCTGAGATAGAATATTATATAAGAGAAACAATTAGGTCAATTTAAGTGGATCAGAGAGGATTTGAAGGGGAAGAATATGTAATTTAGGTTTCAGGTATATATATTTGTTTGTTTGGATTACATTAGGGAGAGATTGGAACAGAAAAATTAGTGTATATTGCAATTAATCCAGATGTGAAGTGACAAGGAGTTTCTTTAATGTAGAAGCTGAGTAAGATGAGAGATACAACATTGTGCAAATAGAGTCAATAAGATTTGGCAACTTAATTTCTGTAGTGATTGAGGGAGAAGGAAAAATAAGATAACTAAAAATAATGAAGATGGATGGGATGAGGATGACAATAACATTTATATATTGTTTCAAGGCTGATGAAATGCTTTATAAATGTTATTCCATTTGTCCCTCAAAACTATTCTGTGAGGTAGGTATTATTATTTTCCTGCATATACAAATAATGAGATAGAAGATAAGAGAAGTTAAAGGATTTGCCAAGAGAAACATAGCTGATATGTTTCTGAGATGGGCTTTGGACTCAGATCTCCTTGACTCCAGTGTTTTATTCACCATCACCTACCTAAAGGTGAAAGGAAGAATGATTGTTCCCATAAGAGAAATTGTGAAATTTGGAGGAGGGATGTGCTTTGAGGAAAAAGAAATCATGGGTTTTATAAGGCCTACATTGAGTTGGAGATGACCACATGCATTCAGGGAGAACTGTCCAACAGACAGTTAAAAAATAAAGGTCTAAAATTGCAAGTCAATTGTATATAGATTATATTTGAACCCATAAGGCCCAAAGAAGCCACAAAGACAACAGTTTTGTACCCAAGCCTCCGTTTTGTCTTGGACACAGTCTTAAGGGATACTACGTAAGTAAATGGCAAAAGGCAATAACACAAAAGAGATCTAGGCAAATTCCTACAGAGAAACTTGAAGAGTGATAAGTCACTTTTCTCAAAGTCACTTACTTATCAGGTAAGATTTCATGGAAGAGGTGGCACATAAGATGGCTCTTAGATGAAAAGGATTTCAAAAACACTATAAGCAGAAGGGGAATTTTCCACTCATACATAGGCCACTAGAGTTATTTTCTTGACCGTAATTCACAAGGCTGTCTAATAAGTTGGGGGAGGGAGGGAAATATTCTTTTCCAGGGGAGGATGTAGCAATACTAAAATCCCTGAAATATGTAATTATAATTAGCAGTGTAAGTACCTAAAAAATCAAAATAAACTATTCAACAAGTGAGACAGAATTTAAAGTAAACAAAATATGGAATGAAATTGGACTTTGTTGAACTGAAAATCAATAAAAATGGCTTCCCAAGATTCCAGAGGGGCATCATTTAAACTTTGATGCACATTATATTTGAGTCTTGATCTCAAAAGAATAAGAATTATATATGACCCAGAAGTTATTAGAAAGATGTGTAAGTTGTGAGCAAGTTGCAGTATGTCAACAACTAAGACAAGCACTCAAGAAATTGAGTAAAGAACTTCATCAATGATATGTATGAAAAGGAAATGGGTACCTGCCACAGAGCAATAGTAAAAGATAATGTACAGTCTAAATATGGCCTTTGTACGTTCTACTTTCACCCACCCACCCCTCCCCTGATTAAAGAACTACAAAAAGATCACTCACTATTGTTCTGGATGGATCATCTATAAATGATTAACCTAAAGACACTGACAAAATTATAGCAAGGATGGATTTTAGTAAAAGAAGCACCCACCCTGAACAAGTCCTAGATCTATCAGTCTTGAAGCATAACAGTTAAGCAGTCTTCATCTCTAAAGTGGAACAGTATAAGACACCCTTTTAGAATTTTCATACCTGTCTTTTTTTTCAAATCAAATTTTTCAGACCGTCTGCTCTGACATCGCTCATGCATAACAAGTTGCTTTTTATCTGGATGACTGTAGGATGTGAATGGATACATTACCTATTACATGTTAATCCCATTGAAAAGGAGTGAAATGCTTTCCATGTTCAGGTTAAGCCAGGTAGCAAATGTTGAACCAGACAATGATCAAGTTGCATATGACCAAACACTGGAGATAGTACAATGGAGATAAAATTAGAAAGATCTAATCAAATTCACGCATGGTTTCCTCCAACCTCTGCATGTCTAAAAGACAACAAATATATTGAGTTGGGCTCCTTTGAAATATGTGACTGTTATTGTTATTTTCAATAAGCTGAATTCAGAAAAGATTACAGCTTCTGAGGGACTCACTCTTCAGATTGTTTCTTATGCATCAAAATGCTACCTATTCTTTATTTCTAAGAATCTTCCTCCTTGAAAAATGCAAAATAGAGCCTCATGTTTATGCAAAACTTTTTTTTTCTATATATGCAATAAGATGGTAAGGTCTTGGTCTGAAGTGATTCTAGCACTGTAATGGCTTCTAATAGAAGTAGAAGAAGAGCAAAGCCATGTTCACTGGACAGTTATCAGTCTACTGGTAATTAATTCACTATATGGTCTTTTACAAGTACCTTAACCTCTGTGTTCCCGAATTTCTTTTTCTATAGAATGGGAACTTGTTAGAATATCTGGATTCTCAAACATTTGGAAGGCCTAGAATATATCACTTTAAGTACCATCATACAAGTACTTGTACCAATGTTTTTAAAAATGATGGTTATTCAGAAGGTCAAAGACTAATGATTTCATCATTAATGGATTACTCTTTCTACCAATACTAACTGCAGAGCTTCCTCACCTCACTAAAACCAGAAACAACAAATAACTCCATTGTTTATTGTAACCAAAATAATTTATTATATTGGTGACCACCCAGCCTAATTGGACCTGACAGAGTTCACATATTGACTTTCAAGCACATGGGGTGAGAGTTGAGTCTCTTCTATATTCTGATACAGCATCATAGGAGGCTTGTAGACTACCAGTTATCAAATTAAATGTTAATGTGGTGTATAAAGAACAAGTCCTGAAGTCGATAAGAGCTGGGTTCAAACTTGACCTCAGAAACATACTAACTGTGTGACCCTGGGCAACTCATTTAACTTCTGATTCAATTTCGTCATTTGTAAAATGAAAACAATAGCTTCTACATCCAGGCTTATTGTGAGAATCGAATGAAATCATATTTGTAAACCACTTAGTGTAGTTATTTGACACGTAGTAGGTACTATATAAATGTGATGATGATGGAGATGATGGTGATGATGATGATGGTCATGGTGATGGTCATGGTGATCATGGTGATCATGGTGATGATGATGGAAGTATAGGTCATCATCTTGGCAACCAAGTCTATCATGCTCTTAGTATCTTCCTCACTTTCCTATAATTTCATAAAAGTTGCCTTATCCTATCACCATCACATTTAATTTTCAAGCTGTATACCACTACATGATGCCCTTGGATGACTCTAAACTGAGATCTATGCTCAATATTTTGAGAAGGCCCAGCCTCACTTAGGATTAGATGACCATATTCTCAGTCTTACCATCACTCATAAGTGTTCCACTTCCACGTTTGTGAGTTTTCTTTATTTGGTCATCATCTATTGTCTGTAGACCTCTACTTTCAAACACCTAACCTTGTCCTTTATCCTCATAAGGACCTCCAATCCCTCTACCCCTGTTGTTATCCAGGCCATCCTCCTTGTACTACACATACTCTTATACCCTTTCTTAACTAATTGAAGAACTAGTTCTGATTTGTATGCCTTCTTCTCTCAAATCCCTTGCCTCCTTTTCATATAACTGGTTGTGTCCTGCCAAGCCTCAGCCTTGGGTCATTCCTACTATGTTCTGCCTTCATTCCTTGTCATGAGCTACTGAGTGAAACTGTAAAAAGTAAAAAAAACAAAAACAAAACACACTTATTGTATTCACTACAACTTTATATTACATGATATAAACATGGACTTCACCTCAGCAATCTATACCTTTTATAATTCCCCAATTGATATATTATTTAGTTGACCATAATACCTTTTCCAAATCCTTTTATTCCTCCTAAAACATTCCATAGATCTTCCTCTTCTAATCCTCTCAGTTGAGAACTGTAACTCATATTTTGCCAAAAAAAAAAAAAAAAAGAGACCAATCACCTAAAGCTTCCTCTTTTCACCTTTCCCTCATCTAAAATCATTCAGATGCTTTCTGTCACTATTTCCTCCTTCACCCTTGTCTTATAAAAATGTGGTCTCCTTGTCAAGGCAAACCCCTCTACATTTACATCCTTATGTCTACTAGATGGTTTTCTTCTTCCAGAAACACACCCATGTGTCCCCTATCTTAAAAAAAAAAATCCTCTCTTGATCCATACATCCCTGCTAGCTATCATCTTCTATCTCTCATCCAATTTATGACTAAACTTCTTCAGATCATTTATAATTGATGCTTCCACTGCCTTTGCTCAAACTCTATTCTTAACTCTGCAGCCTGACTCTCAGTCTCATCATTCAACTGAAACTGTTCTCTCCAGAGTTACTAAGGATTTCTTAATTATCAAATCTGAAGGCTTTTTTTTTTCAATTCTTCTCCTTCTTGATATCTCTGCAACCTTTAACATTGTAAATATTGCATAGACTTCTTAAACTCTATTTCTGCCAGGTACACTACCATTCTCCCAGTCACCTATGCTCACCAAGAAGGTGGTATCCTCAACTCCTCATGCTTTCTTTGTACCCACTGTCCCTGCATTTCCAAGCTATCTCTATTATTTACTTGCATGAGTTATGCTCTCTACCAAATTGTAAGGCCCTCCAAGGTAGGGGCCATCTTTTATTCAAATTGTAGGCTGGATGGCATAGTGGACAAAGTAATTGCCTTAGAACCTGGAAGACCTAGGTTCAAGGCCTACCTCTGACATAGAAAGAGAACCCTTTTAGAATCTGAATTGCATCTGAATCTGTTGCCAAGTCATCAGTCAATCAATAAAGATTTATTAAATGGCTATTATGTGATAAGCACTGTGCTAAGTGTTATGTCTACAAAAATAAAAATAGAAAGCAATCCTTCTGCTCAAAAAGCACGAAATGCAAACAATTTAGTACAAACTATATATGAGTCAAGTTGAAAATATTCAACAGAGGGAAGATGCTACTAGAGGAGGATCAAGAAAGGGTGCATGTAGAATGTGGGATTTTAGCTGGGACATAAAGGAAGTGAAGGAAGTAGAGTTGAGGAGGAAGAACATTCTAGGCAGTCAATAAATATGTCCAGAGTCATGTATAAGGTAACATTTTGTTTACAGAACAGCAAGGAGATTCATGTCATTAGACAGAAGAATATATGCTGATTAGGGAGTGGTTAGAAGGAGAACTTTCTTATGGTCTTCATTACAATTGTGCCTTAAACTATAAAAAGAAGACTAGAAAGAAGTATTTATATGTGTGTGGGGTATGGGAGAGTTGTGGCATGTTATGAAAAGTTTTAAATTCCAAGCACAAATGTTATCTTTAATTCTAGAAGTGATAGGGAGCCAACAAAATTTGTTGAGTGTATTTTTTTGGGGGGAGGGGATCAACATTGTCAGATCTTTATTTTAGAAAGATCACTGACAGTTGAATGGAAAATGAACTGCAGTGGGAAGAGATGAGGCAGGCAGATTCCACAAAAGGCTTTTGCAATGGTCTAGGAGGCATAAGGTAATAAGAATCTGCACCAGGATAGTGACAAAGGCAAAGGAGAGAAGCAGGCATATACAAGAGATGTTATTAAGATAAAAATCAACAGATCTTGTTAAAAAGTTTGAGGAGTCCAGATGGATAGCTAGCCTGAGTGACTGAAAGGATGGTGGTGCTCTCCAGTGATAGGGAAGAGAGAAAGAGCTGAAGGTTGTCTTGTTAATTCTACCTTCATGGTAACTCTTACATATGCCCCTTTCTCTCCTCTGACACTGCCACCAGCCATCAGGCACCAGACTAGTGCAGTAGCTTCCTGCTTGAGAGATATAATTTCTCTAAATACATTATTCTGATTCCCCACAAAGGAAAAATCAGGAGTGGTGATACCAGCCAGAAGCAATCTCTACTTCCAACAGACTCTCCAGTAGTTTTGCCACTCACATACCAGTTGTTGAAAACTAGCATAAGCTACTTTGCTTGGTTGTGTGTGTGTGTGTGTGTGTGTGTGTGTTTTACCTTCACAGGGCTATTCTGAGGCTCAAATTAAAGTGTTTTACAAACCATAAACCAGTCTAAAAGTCCTAGCTTTCTCTATTATTTACTTGTGTTATGCTCTCTACCAGATTGTAAGGCCCTTCATGGTAGGGGCCATCTTTTATTCAAATTGTAGGCTGGATGGCATAGTGGACAAAGTACTTTCCTTGGAACCTGGAAGACCTAGGTTCAAGGCCTACCTTGGACATAGAAAGAGAATGCTTTTAGAATCCAAACTGCAGAAAAGGCAACTCCATTGATAAGAAGGAATTTCCTCAAACAGGAGATCCTTATAGCAATGAAATCACATTTCTAGGCCCTATTTCCTATTCTCTACAAAAGCTAACACTGAATCCCACACATAGGAGGGAGTCAGTAAACAGCTCTTTATTGAAGGAGTTGATTTCCAGTTTGTTTCAATATGCAAGACAGGACACTACATAGACTTATTAAGACTGGCCCTTTTTTCTTTTCCTTATACCTCTTTTCATTGATTGTCTTCTATTCTGAGAGTGCTCTCTCTTCTCACTTCTACTTCCTGGCTTCCCTGATCTCCTTCATGACTCAGTTCAATCCCAGCATCAGCAAGACAAATAATACCAATTCTACCAATAATCATTTATATACTGCCTAGCACTGTACAGTTATCTTATCTGATTCTCATGACAACCCTGGATTGTGTGTGCTATTATTGTGTCCATTTCACAGATAAGGAAAGGAGACAGAGATTAAGTAACTGGCCCAGGATCATGCAGCTAATAAGACTAAGAATAGATTTGAACTCAGATCTTCCTGATTCTAGGCCCAGTATTTTATCCACTGTGCCCACTAGAAAGATGTCTTTCTTGTTACCTTCCCCTGCCTGCCCCATTCCCTATTAGATTAGGACCAATTTATTCTCTCTGTCTCTCTGTCTGTCTCTGTCTCTCTCTCTCTGTCTCTCTCTCTCAATCTCTGCACATACATACACACAGAGTAATAGGACCATAGGAGTTTAGAACTCTATGAAACTTTGGAGATCATTTCATCAATGAAATTAGATTTCAAAGCTAGAAGGGACATCAGAGATGATCCAATCCAAAAAACTCATTATACAGAGAGGCAACTGATGTCCAAAAGTTTTCAGTGTGACTTGAACAGTCAAAGTCACAAAGATACCCACTAAGGAATGGTACTGACATTCAATTCTAGGCAATTCAACTCCAAATTCACCACTTGTTGAACTGTCCCCTACTTCCCAAATAGTTCAATCACTTCCTTTTATAGAGCCAGTGATTTACTTTTGCCAGAGCTCAGACAGCCAGGTAGAAGGGTCACCTGACGTAGAATCCTGGTCTTTGGACTTATCCATTACTGTTGCTGCTACAACACATGACACTCTTACTGATTATGAAGCCAAATACTAATAACCTAAAACAGCCAGTTAGGTGGTCTATATTTACCTTTTTGATGCTCTTAAAAATTAAGGAAAAAATTTCAGTGAGTATAATATAAAATAAATTTGTTATTACAATAATAAGAGGGAATATTAGTGTGTTTTCAAAGTACCTATCCTGAGCTGCTCTGCCTTTAATCTTTCCCATATGTGTTATAACATGGTACTTTCATCATCTGGAAACTCAAGGTAACGCTAACAGTATTATGTTCGACCTGTGATTGCTATTTTAAGGGTATCAAAAGAGAATTTCACTATTAAATAAAAACACACATGCTATTTTGCAATTATGAAAATGAACATTCAAAAGTCCATTAGATGCAAATTATAAGCTGTTAGAAGGTGGGGGAAGCCACCTGATTAAAGCAGTTCAATGGCTATTTCATGATAATTATTGAAACCATTTTCATGTAAGCAGCTGGTGCTTTTGTAGTAAAGAGTCTGACTCCACTGTGAGAGTCACCTAACTGTGCTCATTAGTCATCTCTGGAAGTTTTGAGAAGAGAAATGAGCCCAGTGGTGGTATACATAGAGGAGGCTCAGTCTGCATTTTCATTGTATTTTTCAGAAGTACTTCTCTGTTTTAAGTGTGAACACGAGCTCTGTAATGTTTGTACTAACTGGTTAAATATCCTAGTGGATATTCACCTTTTCACGAGGTAACCAGACAATGGGATAGCACAAAAACTGCCCAATCAGAAAGACTTCTGATCTCCAGGGCTGCTTAACATACCAACAATCCTTTGTGGTGACCAAGAATAAACCCAGCTGGATGTGCAGACAATCAACAGTCCAGAAGCCAATTAGGCTCAAGCCAGCTTTGATTCAGACTCTGAGCCATTTGGTAGTTTATGGACCTTCAAAAGACATTCTTATCTTTTTTTTTTTTTTTTTTGCTTCTGATTGGTTTGTAGACTTTTTCTTTCTTTTTTTTTTAACATTACCTGTCAGTTCAATTGTCAAATTGAAGCTAAATCTCAGAAATGGTTTTGTTACATGTCTATTTCAAAAAACATATTATTTATATTGCTGGAAAATAAAATTCACTCTCAGCTTGGGTGATTATGGGTTATGACATGTCAGGGTTGGGCAGTCCTGCCCTAAGGTTTGTCAGCTTCCAGCAGCCCTGCCCTGAGGGGCAGAAGGTACTTACCTTTTCAATGGAGAAGAAGCTGGTGTTTTCTCCTTAATGAAAGTAATGCCGAAGGATAGATGTTTTTAAGAGGGTTTATTAAAGTTACACCCAGAAAGCCTTCCCGCAGGACTCCAAGGCTTGGATCCTTTTATCTACCCCAGATCCACACCCCACACGTGACACAGCACAGCTGAGCGGGATTAAGAGTGGGGAGGTAAATTGTAATTACAATGGCATGAAGACCCCAAGGTGTGGAGACATCAATCAGAAACCTCAGGCATCCCATGCAAAAAAGTTCTGAGCAATGCTACATCCCCTGGCCAGGGATGGTGCAATATGCTCTGACCTCCACGTGACCCAACCAATTCCTGGGCCTCAAACACATTCCTGTGTCTCAGCATTACCATTTGCAATCTGGCACTATTTTGTGACCCTTACAATGATACTCCCTCAAACCAGGTGAGCTGAAGTCATTTTCTGGTGGTTTCTGAAAAATTATTTGAGGTAAGATTTTCTGGAATGTCATGTCTAACAAAAAGCAGAAAATAGTATGTCACTTTAAATTATATCATTTTAAATCAGGAGAACACGTATTTAGAACTTGAACAGACTTTATAAACCATTCAATCTAATCCCTTCATTTTACACATAAAAAAATGAGGCTTATAGCATTAAATTGAATTGGCCATGGTCACATAGTCAGTAGTTGTTCAGAAATAGGATCTGGCTACAGGTTTTCCTGACTATAAGGCCAGTTCTTTAACCAGGATATCTTTACTGAATTACAATGCATTTTGCCATTTTGCAATGTAAATATTTAATATTTAAGTGTAAGCATACTTTTTCTTGAATATAATATAAGCTTATTCATTTTTGCCTGTTTATTCCAAGCATTTTGCATAGATCAGGAAAAAGTGTAGAGTTTAATGGATATTTTTTTCTATTCAATTGAGTTGAATTATGTTGCTTTCAATTGAATTGTAAGTCAAGTGTTGTGGAAAGAGCATTGGATTGGGACAAAGGATCACTCTCATTTTTACTGACCAGATACCCTTAGGGAAGTCATTTCTCCTTCCTTAGCTTTAATTTCCTGAATAGCATGGATTGGGTAACAACTAGAATGCATTCTAACTTTAACATATTGGAAGGAATACTACTTTTAGTATTAAGTAGAAAGAGAGTTCCTTAAGGAAAGGATTCTTTCATTTTTTTGGTCTTTGGAGTGTTTTATGTGCACAGAAAAAGTGCTTGCTGAAGAAAATAACAATTTTTTAGTTTCAATACTACTTGACTGAGACAGAACATTTAAACTCTTCTTCTATGAGGGAGGAAAAATGCTATTTATACATGTACTTCACAGACATAATCATAGATTTAGAAGTGGAAGGAAATTTCGACTGTCTAAGACCTCCCTTTACTCTCTTAGTGTTCATTTTATGGAAGAAGAACCTGAGACCTAGAGAGATAAAGTGATTTTTCCAAGGTCATAGGTGAAGTAAGTCATAGAACTGGGATTCAAACCAAAGTCCTCCACCTCCAAATTCAGTACATTTGGTACTGTCACCAGCCCCTTTTATTGTACAAATGAAATAAGAAATCATAAAAAGTCATATCAATGTAGGAGCTTCTCTTCCAAATCTGAGATTCTATGGTTCATGGCATTATTTTTGTCAGCACATTTACTTCCCCTTTTCCATGAAAATTCTTTTATTTGTAAAAGGAAAGCATTTAAAAAGATGATAGCTGTGATCATTTTAAAATTATTTATTATAAATAATCTAGGAAACTAATAAAAACAAGAGTAACATTATATGGCTCATACTGTCTAATACCATAATACTGAGTTAAATAAAAATCAAGCATCAAATATACACACAGTACTCCACTCCTAAACTTGATATAATTTATGACTTTCCATGGTGTGTGTGTGTGTGTGTGTGTGTGTGTGTGTGTGTGTGTTTGTGTGTGTGTGTGTGTGTGGAGGGGGCAGGGGAGGGAGGTTGCTAATAGAAAGATGATTGAGGAATGTACAAGAGAAATATTTTCCAAGAACTTCAAGGAAAGGACAAAGGAGAACGTGTCTGAATTATCTGGCCTTTAAATTCCTCTTACCTACATTCTGTCTTTGCTTTCAAGGTCAGCTGTGAAATTTGCTGGCAGACGTATCAATGTTACCAAATTTATCATCACATGTTAGTTCATAATAAATTTTTAAAAGATAAAAAGTTATTATAGTGATGATGATTTTTTTATCTTATTAGTCAGTTGCTTTTGAAATGAGATGATCTGAAGTTCAAACAGATGTAATACAATGAAAATGTATTAAGCACCTACTATGTGTCAGGCAGTGGGTTAAAAACTAGCATATAATTAACAAAATGCTCTTGAGGAACATAAAATTTAAAGGGGAAGGTAACACAAAAGAAGGCAGCTTCAGATTCTAGGCCTTCCACTTCCCACTATTGGACTTCGGGCATATTACTTAATCTCTATGTTCTTCTGTTGCCTCATTTCTCCTCAAGGGAAATTGAATTAGATGAGCTCTCAGTCTCTTCTATTTTTAAATCTATGATTTCTTTTTATCAGCTGGGAGGCACAGTGAATATAGTGTAAGGCCTGAAGTCAGGAAGACGAGTTCAAATTCGACTTCAATTCGACATTTGCTAGCTGGGTGATCCCTAGCCAAATGACTTAACCTTATTTACCTAAAGGAACTTAACCCTGTTTGCCTCAGTTTCCTCATCTGTAAATGATCTGGAGAAGAAAATAGTAAATCACTTCAGTATCTTTGCCCAGAAAATCCCAAAAGGGGTCACGAAGAGTAAGGCATAACTGAAAATGACTAAACAACAATAACAAAATTATATCTGGAGGTAAAAGAAAAGAAAATACATAAATTACCTGATCATTTCTGGTACCCCACATGTTCAATGCTTGTGCATGCTGGGAATGAGGAATACCATTGGATGACTTTGTCTGATACAATGCTTGGGTGCTTTGTGTATAATAAAGGAAAGAAAACTTTTTAAGGAAAACTGAGAGATAAAATAACAATGATTCAAGGGATTGTGAAAAAAAACATCTTGAAAAAAGGGGGAGCCACGATGTTAAGGTAGAAGAAAGAAGACTAGCAAATACTCCCAAGCCCAAGGTCTAGCAATCTTGAAAAGTGTTTTGCACCCAGTCAACACTTCATTTATGTTGCTTCAATTATTCTTCCATTGATCTGTTCATTCCTCCATCTGTCTATTTTTATAAAGATAATTCTTGATGATTCAGTTCATAATTTGATTTTAAAAATTAAATTAAAAATTTAAGTCACTATATAGTTATAAAAGCAAACTGGGTTGATCACACAGTGGAAACAAATGATAACAGATGAACAGTCCAAATGGTACATAAGTAAACTGGAAATATTAAACATTTATTAAGCTAGATCTCCAATTATTCTTCTTAATATTAGAACTTAGGAGTACAAATAGACAGAAGTACATAAGATTAGAAGGTGTGGAAAGATTGCACTCTGCATTTCTTAGGCTCAACCAAACTAATTAATTCTCAGATTCTTCAAATATTGAAGTACTATTACATTTGTAATAGCATATAAATGACATGATGATCCTCCTAAAGTATCCTTTCTTTGCCATCATTATCCTGTTAGTAGGGGTGTGTATTTTCCCCATAATATAATCTTGAGGACAAGGATTGTCTTATTTTTATATTTTTATTAATAGAATTTACCATAGTGATTGGGACACATTAAGTTGTTAATAAATGTTTTCACTCATGTGTTCATAGAAATAATTTCCATTATGTTAAGTATATTTTTTAAAATTATTTTATTATGAAGAAAGATGGTACATTGTATAATTTTGATATAGAGACACCATGTGATATTGTCATATGATCACTGGACAAGGAATTGGAGCAGCTAAATGCTACAGTGGATAGAGTGCTGGGCCTGGAATTAGGAAGTCCTAAGTTTGATTGTAGGCTCATGACCCTGGTCATTTAATTTCTCAATGCATCAATTTCCTCAACTGTAAAATGGTGATAAAAAATAGCACCTACCTAACAAGGTTGTTACAAGGATCACCTGGGATAATAATTTCTATTTTTACTCATTTTAGACTTAAACAAAAAACAAAAAAGAAAATAACACACATCCACAAACATAGACATATACAAACATGTATACATATGTAAGACCATTTAAGGAATATTCCTATATGTTAGTTGAGATAATAATCATAAAGGATATAACATAGCTCTTGGCACATACTAAGTACTACATAAATGTTAGTTGCTGTAATTATTATAATTCTATTATTACTGTTATTGACATTAGACTTGAGATCAATGCCCAATAAACAGATTTTTTTTCCTTTCAAAGAAGATCTCATTTTAGTGGTCTGGCCTGCGTTAGATCTTTTCTATATTGGAGTCAATAGAGCATCATTATATGGCACATAACCTTGTTAATATTAATAATATATTGTTACTGAATTTAGAAGACCTAGGTTTAGATTTGTTGATGCTTAATAACCATAGGATCTTGAGCAAGTTTTCTACCTTCTTTGAGCCTTTATTTTCAAGCATATGTAAGAAAGGGTTAGACGAGATTATTTGTATAACCCCAGTGGTTTATTGGATAGGACTTTTGACTTGGAGGGACAACTACATGCAAATACCATCTGACACGCATACTTGTGTGACTCTAGACTAGCTACTTTACTGTCTCTGGGCCTTCCTTTCATTGTCTTGAAAATTGAGGGGGTGAACTCAATGTATTTTAAAATCTCTTTTAGTTCTTCATCTATGATTCATTATTTCAAAACCTTCTAATTCTGTGATGCCATAATTCTTTATTATTTTATAAAGTACTTTATATTTTAAATTCAAATAGAGATGTTTTAATCATTTTGATAATCTCTCTTTTCTTTGTATTCCTCAATTTTTGTTATGATTACCTCTTCCTGCACTCCCTCCCACTCTATCTAAGTCTTCTGATTCTGTGTTGGGGGTTTTGGAGAAATGTAGGTGGTGGTAACCTATATAGCTACCAATAGAGAACATGCCATTAAGCACATTAACATAAAGGATAGTCTATAGTGATTTTTGGAAAGTTCTGTCTTCACTTTCTGTCATCTAATGGGTACCATACCTGTCTAATTCAGGGTACACTTGTTTTTAATGTAGTCAGGAAAAAGAGCGCTTTCTATCTCTCTCTGGGCAAAAGGTCATTTTGAAGAAGGAAGAGGACCTACTGGAAGACAAGGCAGTCTTCCTTTCAAATCCAATCCCTCTTAAATTAGACATGTTGATGCCAAGATGTTATCTTCAAGGAAACTGGAAAGGAAAAGTAAAGTATGTACTCTGATACCTACAACCTTTATCCTTGAGCTTTCCCTAATCCCATTGCAAATGCCCTGAATAGCACATGTCTTGCTGTTTGCCAAGGTGCCATTGACATAGCTTCCCAAAGTTACCTCCTCTGGCACCCGTGTTTTCTGTTTTTAAACCTGACTACTTTTTTCTTCTACCCTCATTCAAATAGGTCACTTATATCTGCGGGAAATAGTATTAAGAAATTAATAATAATAATTAGCAAGGATATATGAAGCACTTTAAGAACTGCAGAGTACTTTATATATGTTAACTCACTGGATCCCCACAAAACCCTGTGAGGTAAGTGCTATTATCATGATAAGGACACTGAGGCACAGTGCAGTTATCTGACTTGACAAGGGTCAACACAACTAGTTAACGTCTGAGGTAGTATCTAAACTCAGTTCTTCTTGTCTCCAAATTCTATGCTCTAGCCATTGTACCACCTTGAAGGAAAAATCGATGGCCAGATGGGTGGTTGGATAGCTAGATTAATAATAAAAAGAGGTAGATAAAATACATAATTATATAAATGCATATAACATAATTTTGTAAATAAACTATAGTATATACATAGTATCACATTTGCATAACTCTATATAAATAAATATACATATATGATTAATAATAATTTTAATGATAATAGCATTTAAATAGAGCCTATCATGTGTCAGGCACTGTCCTAAGCATTTTACAAATAGTATCTCTTTTTATCTTCACAAAAATCCTGGGAAGTAGGTACTATTATGATTCCCAGTTTACAGTTGAGAAAACTGAGGCAAATAGAGGTTATGTGACTTGTCCAGGCTCATAGAATTAGAAAGTATGTGAGACTATCACTGAGTTCTGATCGTCCTGACTTCAGGCCCAGTGCTCATATCCCCAGTTGTTCAATAGATATATAGAGTTATATAATTTACATTGTTATATATTTTATATAGATTTTTTCTATAATAACATATCACAATATTTTAACACTATATAACAATATTTATATGGTTATAAACTTTTTTTAAGATAACAGGAGAATAATTTTAGATGTCAAAGTAACTAGAAAGCATCTAATCCAAAGGTTCTTAATCTTTTCATATTTCATGGACTCCTTTAGCAGTAGGTAAAGCTTATGATTCTTTTCTCAAAATACAGATTTTAAAATTTGTAAAATACATAATGCAGGATTAAAAAAGAAAGCAATTATATTGAAATCCACTTATCAAAATGCATAAGAAAGAAGGAAAGGAAAGGAAAGAAGAGGAGAGGAGAGGAGAGGCGAGGAGAGGCGAGGAGAGGAGAGGCGAGGAGAGGAGAGGCGAGGCGAGGCGAGGCGAGGCGAGGCGAGGCGAGGCGAGGCGAGGCGAGGCGAGGCGAGGAAAGGAAAGGAAAGGAAAGGAAAGGAAAGGAAAGTCCCAGGAAGGGTGAAATATAAATGGACATGACTCTACATATGTGCCAGGTCAGTTCCCCAACGAGCATATATTCAGGGCTTAGTTACACACTTGCATTTGGTGACATACCAGTGAACAGAGGCACTGGTGGTCTAATTGACTATTTCTGTTATTTATATCGCCTTCTGGGTGGCTATCTCTGATCTCCACTTCTCAATATACATTTTGGATTTTCTGGCCTGTCACTGGTGAGGAAAAAAGGGGTAATGTACATTTCTTACACCAGAAACTTCTCTGAGATCTTTTAAAGTGACCAAAGCCTTCCTTGTGGGATGGCCCTTTTTTTTTCTTTTTTAACTTTTATTTATTTAGGTTTACATCATCCATTACCATGAGATTTTGAGTTACAAATTTTTCCCCATCTTTCCCCTACCCACCACCCCGAAACAGCCATCCCATTGTATAACCCCTCCCCCAATCTATTCTCTCCTATGTCTTCCCCCCTCACCCCTCTGACTTTCTGGTAGGGCAGGATTGATCTCCCTACCACAGTGCCTGTGTATCTTAAGTCCCAGTTGTATGTAGTTAATAATATTCATAATAATAGTTGTATAAACAGATATATTTTTAATATTTGATTATAGAACTTTAAATTCTAGATTCTTTCCATTCCTCCCTCATCATCCACCCCCACTGGAAGGACAAGCAATTAAATACAGGCTGTACATGTGTAATTACACAGAACCCCTCAACAGTGGTCATACTGTGAGAGACTGATTATATGACCCTCCTTCCTAACCCGCCCCCCCTTATTCTATTCTCTACCCTGTCCCTTTCCCTGTCCCCCTACAGATGTGTGTACTTCCATCAACCCTTCACTCCCACCCTGCCCTCCCCTCCCCTCCATCATCCTACCTCTCAT
>CM053588.1:99460333-99489997 GCA_028646515.1 Pseudochirops corinnae
ATGTTCAGCCTGTATTTGATTGCTTGTCCTTCCAGTGGGGGTGGGTGGCGAGGGAGGAGCAGAAGGAACCTGGAATCTGGAGTTCCATAATCAAATGTTATGAATGTGTATCTATCTACATATATATGCAATTATTATTATTATTATTATTATTGACTACATCCAACTGGAACTTGAGAAACATAGGCACTGTGGTTGTGAGATCCATCCTGCCCTACCGAAAAGTGACATAGGAGAGAATAGACTGGGGGAGGGGGGACACACTGGGATGGCTGTTTTTGGGCGGTGGGTGGGGGAAAGAGGGGAAGAAAATATGTAACTCAAAATCTTGTGGACATGAATGATGCAAACTAAAATAAAATAAAAAAAGATAAAATAAAATTTAAAAAAAAGGATTAAAAAAAAAAAGAAAGAATTTAAAATGAGACTTTAAAAACATCAACTAGTATGGGTAAGCATAATCATTGAACACAATACACAACTAAAAATATGAAATTGGGGGGTGGCTAGGTGGCACAGTGAATAGAGCATTGGCCCTAGAGTCAGGAGGAACTGCGTTCAAATGCAGCCGCAGACACTTAACACAAAAACCTTGGGCAAGTCACTTAACCCCAACTGTCCTACCTTCTCCCCTCCAAAAAAGCAAAAAAAAAAAAAAAATGTAAAGAATATGAAATTATCCTACCTTAAAGGAACTTATAAATCAAAGATAACCTATATATCCACAAACCAGAAAATAAAATGGGTCTGCAGTAATCTAAGTGAAAACAATGGTAAAATACTCCCAAATCTAGATTAAATATAATGACCAATCTTGGTCCCAGGAAAAAAAAAAAAGAGGAAGATACATAGGATTTACTTCCCTCATTCTGGTGGTTTGTACCAAAATAATTTTAAATGGCCATGTATTAACTTTTTTTTTTCTCTCTATCAATTTTGGCTGTGTCATTTACCCCTGGATTTTCCAGGAAGGTCTTGTAGTATTCTGGGTAACCCTGGGGCCCGTGAAGACATTTCTCTCAGGCCACCAAAATCTCCGTGGCAGGTCACCACATCATTCGACATTCTGTCATTGAGGTCTAGTGGCTCCCTATTTCTTGCAGAAATAAAACAAACATTCTCTTTCAATGATTTGAAGTCTATTATACCTAAGGGCCTTCCTACCTTTCCAATCTTGCTCTTGGGTTCCAGAGATACAGACCTCTTTGCCATTTCTCTCGTGCCTGCATACTGTCATCTTAGCTCTCTCTGAAAAGTTCTTCTTCTTGCCTTCACTTCCTGGCTTCCTTAGCTCCAATTAAGACTTCTGCATAAGTTCTGTCCTAATGGTCACTCTTGCCTTCTGCAATGACCTTCATTTTCACTCTACATCTTTTACATGTACAATTTTTTTAACATATTGTCTCCATTAGGATGTGAGCACCATAATAATAATAATAAATAATAAATAGCTTTTTAGTGCTTTAAGGTTTGCAAAGCTCTTTGTAAATATCATCTCATTTTATCCTCATAATAACCCAAGGAGACAGGTGATATTCTTATCCCAATTTTACAAAGGAAGAAACTGAGCAACCAAAGGTTAAGTGACTTGCTCAGGATCACATGCCTAATAAGTGTCTAAGACTAGATTTGAAATCAGATCTTTTTGACTACTGGTCTCCAACTCTAACAATTGTGCCTCATAGCCTTGCAGGACTGCAACACATTAAACCATTCATAAACTCTCATTGACTGACTTTCACTGTCTCTGCGGAGAGGACCAGTAATATCACAATCATCACTGTGAGCTCTCCTGGCAGTATATTGTTATTGGTTCATAACTGATTTTTTGTGATCCCATTTTGGGTTTTCTTGGCAAAGATACTAGAATGATTTGCCATTTCCTTCTCAAGCTCATGATACAGATGAGGAAAAAAATGAGGCAAATGGGATTAAGTAACTTGTTCAGGGTCACACATCTAGGAAGTATCTGAGGCTAGATTTGAAAAGTCAGATCAACGCTGGCATTAAGTATGAGAATTGCCAGTTCCAGCTCACCAAGACTCAGACAGTTCACCTTCCTATTGGTAGACAGAGCAATAGTAAAATAAGTGGATTCCAGTTCACCGAATATTGAATGCAGGAGAATTACCACTTGTCCCTGGGTAAATATTCATTTGAAAGGTCACGAAGCCTGAAGGTGCTACCTGTTACCACCTTGTCTTCTCTGAAAGCAGCAGGGCACAATGTTAAGAAGCTGGACTTAATCAGCATTTATTTTCCACTGAAATACTCACTGTGAAGATGATACCAAATCAAGGCACCCAGCAGCGATTGACAGATATATTCCTCAGTCCAACTGTTTGCTAGAAGATTTAGAGGGTCTAGGCAAGTCCAGAAGGATTCTAAAAAAAAAAAAAGTGCTTTGTTGCATCCTCCCTCCTCCCCTCCAACTCCTCCCTGTGAGTCCAAGAGCCTTTATATCATGAATAGAGAGCACCAGGTTTCACCCACCTCAGCACATGTGGTTTCTGATCACACTCTGCATATTAACATTTCATGTATACTTTCCTTCTAAAATTTACAGCTAGCCTGAGGTCAGAAAGTAATTTGCTAAAGAGAAATAGGAGGGTCATAGTTCTTTAGACCTCTTTCCATGAATCTGCTTCCCCACTCTGCCAGGCCCTGGTTATGAGAAGACCTTTCCAGAACAGATGGCATAGAGGAATCAAGTCATATGTTCGCCTTCAAAAGTTTTACTGGAAGCTTAAGACTTGATTTCTTCAGTCTGCTTTCTTTTAGGAATAGTAATAGCTCTTTTTCTTTGACACTTTTTAGGAAGAGTATCCTCATTTTATAGATATTAAATCTGACATTAAGTGGACGAGGAGGAAGAGGAAGAGGAAGGGAAGGAAAAGGAAGAACAGGAAGAAAAAGAAGAAAAATCCCTTCCCTCAAACAGCTTAAACATGAAAGAAAGTTGAAAAGTGAATCCTGAGGTGGGAGGTGAGAAAATACCCACACAGGGGCATGGTAGAAATGTTCAGAGTCAGAATAGAGAAACCCAGGAGAAGAGTGGAGGCATAAGTAAGGCTAGGTCAGTTACTTTCTCATAACGGAGATCATGGACCAAATTCATTAATAGAAGTTGGGTGCCAAAGGGAATGAGGCATTGTCTAGGATCAGAACACTCTTGGGAAATGTAGAGGTCTAGGTTCAGGCATAGAGAGAAGTGAAAGGATCATGGGATAGAATACAGAAACAGTTTTTGTTTTTGCTTTTTGTTCAAAGATACCTTAGAAATCATCTAAACCAATTCCTTCTTTTCTAAGATGAAGTAGCAGAGACTCATATAGATTAATTAACATGTCCAAGGTCACACTGGGAGTAAATAGCAGATCCAGGATTTGAGATTAGGATGTCTACAAATATAGTGCTCTAAAATACATGTTTATTACTTCTATGACTAATGTTCTTTCCACTCTCAATTATATTCTCTTTCTTCATCCTTTCAATCATACAAACTTTTTCTTCAGTGTATAGGTTTATCTTCTCAGTGCGAGTTTATTCATCCAGTAAAGATATATATGTCATTATATCTTTCTGTCACAAGGGTAAAGAATTCACATGAAAATTTCTCTCTGAGTATGAAGAAATGGCAGGGGGGTTACTGCAAACTGAAATGCATAGGTGTAAGACTTTCTGGGCTTTAAACTGTCATTTCAAGAAATTCCAGGATTAGAATGGATAAGGTTAAGGATTTTATTGTCCTTCCGTCTTTTTCTGTTGTCTCTAACTCTTTGTGACCCCATTTGGGATTTTCTTGGCAAAAACACTAAAATGGTTTGCTATTTCCTTCTCCAACTCATTTTACAGATGAAGAACTGAGGCAAACAGGGTTAAGTGACTTGCTAGGGTCACACAGCTAGTAAGTGTCTGAGGCCAGATTTTAAATCAGGAAGATGAATCTTCCTGACTTCAAGCTTAGCACTCTATCCACTGTACCATCTAGCTGCCCATTTATACATGTGATCGGGCTGAGATTGAGGATATATTACAGGAAAAAAAAAAAGGCAGCCTGGTACAGCAGTAAAAGGGCTGAATTTGGGAATCATGGGACAGTGGTTCAGTTTCCAGCTCTACCACTAATGACCTGTGTCCTTGAGCAAAATGCATAAATTATTTTTGCTTTGGTTTCTTTATCCACAACATAAGGGTATTGGATTAGATAAGATCCCTTTCCATTTTAGGCAACTGACATACTTGAATCTTATGAATTTAAATTTTACCTAGATTAGTGCCTTTCCCTATAAAACTGATGTTTAATGTTTTTAAAAATTATTTCACCAAATTCAACAATTATTTATTATGCACCAGTTATTTAGACCTTCTTTTAGGTGTTAAAGGTAGATACAAAGACATTATCAAGCATAGTGTTAAGTCCCTTAGGAGAAGTACAAATCTATTTGGAAATGAGTTGTTATGTGTTATATGCTTTTAACATATCAAAGAATATAACCTGAGCAGATTCCAGTTTAATTTGGGTCATCAGAGAAGGCTTTATGAAGGAAGCAGAATCTTAGTGGGACGTTGAAGGAGGAAAGGGATTTTGAACAAGACAAGGGAGTCTAAGATAGGGATCAGAATAACATTTGCACTGGCAAATAGTCTAGAAAATTCAGGATGAGGGTGAGTGTGAGGACAATCAATCATCCTGTGTTTTTTTTTTTTACTTCAACCATATAGAAGTGGAAAAACAGTGAATTAATACCATAAAGATGGATTTGAGCCATTTTTTTTTGTCCTCTAGACAATGGGGATCCACTGAATATTTTTGACTAGGCCAATGGCATCATCAGAACTATGCTTTAAGAAGACAATCCAGATTACATACACAAGACTGAGTGGAAGAGGGACTGCTCCAAATCCACATTCATTGACTCCCTAACTGGTATTCTTTTCCTTGCAAATTACAGCTTTCAGAAGATGAAAGAATAGCAAGCCTTTTGCTAATAATCTACAAAAGAAATAAGCAGAGGAAGACTAAAAATCCCATCACAATTTGCCTTAGGAAACAGTAGATATGAATATTCTGCAAGTCAAAGATTCAGCATCAGAGAATTATAGACATGGAAGAGACTTCAGAGATCAGCAATTAGGACAACCCATTCTTTCTTTTAATAAATATTTACTAAGTTTCTAATATGTGTAGAAAATTGTGGTAAGATCTGTGTAAATAGTAAGTAAGTTTGGATAAGACAAGGTTCCAACTGTCATTGAATTTGCTGGTGGGTAACATGGACAGCAAGAAATAACTCTAACATACATTTAATATGTATATTAGAAAGTTAGAAAATAAAGAGCTATTATGATGTCAAAATGGGAAGACTTATCAACTTTGGTCTTGGGAGTCTGATATAGGGTAGACTGTCTTTTGTTTTCCTTTGCGTGAGAACTAAGATAGCAAAAGTTAAAACATTGATATTAGACTTGACTGCCTAAGTATCTTGAAATGGAGACCTATTCTAAAATGGAATTACCCATGTCAAGAACATACATCACAACTCTTCCCTCAATTCCCCAGCCCTATGTTACCACATTATAAATTTAATAGGAAAAGATTTTCTAAGTGTAAGGAATATCACAATCAAATGCTCATAGGTGGAAGAGAGTAGAACATGTTGCAGAAATTAGAATGAAAAGAGTTGATAGATTAAATTGTAAAATCCAGAAGAGAGTTTTTTACATAGTATATAAGTGTACTTTTAATAAATTGACCATCCATCTTATCAATTTAGAGTAGCACTTAACATTATTAAAATATTTTCCCTTTGCTTTTTTTTCTTTGTTTCCCTAGCACCTTGTATATAGTAAGTGATTAACCCATTTCTTAGATTAATAACTAAAATTGGAAATTACAGTTCAGAGAGGATATGGTACATGGAAGGTCACACAGCTTTTGATTAAGAGGCATAACAATAATTCTGACTCAGTGAATTTTTAATGAAAGTTTTCTTTCCACTATTACTTACTGATCCACTCAAATCATGGCAGCATATGGAATTTTTGCTGCAGGAATGGGTTGGATCTAGGATGAATGCCATTCTCAGATGGCATTACATTTTTAAACCTTTTCTTCTCCCATATTCCACTGTTGACACACATTGAGCTTGCAATCCAATCAAAGCTCCCTATCTTTTTCAACTAAACTATTTTGTCTAGCCCACCTCATCTTCTAAATTTTATGTGGGGAACTTAGATGCAAACATATAATTTTATATTTATTTCTATTATATTTCACCTCAACAGAAACAACCCAATATTATATGCTGTTGAAACCTTTTAGGATACTAGTTTTCTTTGTGGAGAATGGATTAGAAGTATGACCCTCACTACTTAATCAAAAACAATTATCATGAATGCCGAATGGGTTCAGTTTCCCTTTCAAAGTCCTCATCAAAATTACTGAATCATAGTAGATGTCAGGATCAGAGGATTCACAGGTAAAAGGGAGCATTCAGATAACCAGTATAGCACCTTTGTTTTATAGTTGAGGGAGATAACTTAGGCCCAAGAAAATAATGAGCTTGCTCAAGGTCACCAAAGTACTAAATAGCAAACCTTGCCTAATATTTTTGAAACCATACCCCCCACCATTGTATATTAGGCTAGAAAAGAGGAATTATAACATTTGTGACTTCATATTATGCTGTCATTCAAGACCATATGGTTGTTTTTTTCTTTTCTTTCTTTCTTTTTTTTCCATCAAAATAGTGGGAAAATTGCCACTTTTCCAGTTAGATTGTGCCTGGCTTTTGAACCTGTGAAGCTTTGCTGTCTACCTAGTAAAGAAACACCTTTTGAAAGTTGCTAGAGAAAGTGATATTTCTAAAGCTCATGAAAGTGTGAACTCTGCCACTGAGCACATTACACAGCTCCACTGTCACAAGACTTGGTATTTAATTTGAACGTTGATGGTGCTCATTTAAAAGAAAAAGAAGAAAAAGAGGAAGAAATATCAGCTGGAAGGCAATTTTGATATCTAGATTTTTATTAGTAGTAGCAAAGCACAGAGTCAGGTTACTGCATGGCTCAGGCAGATAGCATGATATAGGGTTGTGGTCCCCAAAGTGGAGGCTATGTACCTCCAAGGGGCTCAGCTAAGACTCTAAGGAGTCTGTGCCTATCCTATTGTCCACATGATTAGTCAATCAGAGGGTGGAAAGATGGATTGTATCTCAGCCTCTGTCATTATTCAACTGTAGGCTTTTTTCACTTCCACCTTCACCCAATTATCTACCAACTCTTTCCCACTGCACCCCTTGTCAGAACTACCCCTCTTCTGGCACTGGACTCTGTGTGGCAATTGTTTAATGTGACCCCACACCCTGTTCCTCAAATTACCTCCTGGCTCACAGCTATCAGTGAGCAAGGAATGGCTTCTGGGCAGGAATTGGTGAGTAAGAATCCTGCTATCTTCTGTAATCTTTTGGTGGATTAGTATGAATCACACAGGACCAGAAATCATGGATTATCTATACTGGATATCTAATTATAGGATTTCTCTCTTTACTATTCCCACTCTTCATCTCAACTCCCCTATTACAGTCAAGGATTCCATTCGTGTTATCCAGGTTCAAAACCTCAATGATAGCTCAGTGTTCCTCTTTCCACATATCAAAAACAGTTGCCAAATCTTCTCTTTTTCTACCTCCACAATATCTCTCTATATTCATCCCCTTCTGTCTACTTACTCATTATTCAGACCCTTAATGCCCCTATCCTGTATTATCATAGTAGCCCCAACTTGGTGTTCCTGCCTCCACTCTCTCCTAACTCTGCTAATACATCTTTTACACAGTTGTCACACTGTTATTCCTAAAACACAGATATAAATACATAATTCCCCTTTGTTATAATTTCTGTTGTTCAGTCATTCAGTCATGTCTGATCCTTTATGATTTCATTTTTGGTTTTCTTAGCAAAGATATTGGAGTAGTTTGTCATTTCCTTCTCCAACTTATTTGATGAGGAAACTTGTAGAGGACAATGGGAGTCCAAAGCACCTTCGTCCCATGGGAAATTGGGAACTGCCTCGGGGCCTCTAGGTTTTAAGGCCTCCCTGTACCTGTGAGAGATAAGGAAGTGCTGAGGGTCACAGTCCAGTTGCCGGCTCACAAAGAAATTTCTTATGGGACCACTTGTTTGATGAGCAGCAGCTGATGTGACTGGTTCGGCGCCCCCCTCCAGTGATCCACACTCCCTGTTCATGAGGAGATCATGCTTGAATCATGTTGTCTTTAGAATATATAAGGATTGCCATGATAAGATAAAACACAGCTGCTGCAAGCTTCTCTCACCTCTGGTCTCTTCATTCCCTCCTGAGAAGACAATCTAAGGCTGGTCCTTAGGTTAATGGATTGAGTGGCCATTGTAGAAACTGAGACAAACAGGCCCACATACCCAATAAGTATCTGAGGTTCTATTTAAACTCAGGAAGATGAGTCTTCCTGACTTTGGGTCTGGCACTCTATTAACTGTACCACCCAGCTGCCATTTCCCTACTCAGTAAAATCAGGATCTTCTTATTGACTCTAGGACAAAATACTATTTCAACATCATCTCATCCTTTTAAATTTCTATCTTATACATGTTACATAATATAAAGAAACATTAATATAGTAGTACATTGGGTAATTTAAATATAAGTAACTATATGTGTGGTGGGTACGTGTGTTTTTTTTTTTTTTTTGATAAGAATGTACAATCAGAAAATTTTGAAATCAAATGATATAGGGGAAGCTAGGTGATGCAGTAGATAGAGCACCAGTCCTGGAATCAGAAGGATCTGAGTTCAGATTGAGTCTTAGACACTTATTAGCTGTGTGACCCTGGGCAAGTGACTTAACCCTATGCTTCCAAAATTAAAGAAAAGAAAGAAAGGGAAGGAAAAAAGGAAGGGAGGGAGAAAGGAAGGAAGGAAGGAAGGAATAAGTGATATAGTAGATTGAGAACTAGAATTGGAGTTAAGAATGCCTGAGTTCAAATCCCATGCATGATAATTATTAATGTGTGACCATGGGAATATCACAGTGTCTTCATTTGCAAAATGGTGAAAATGATTCTTGTAGTATATAATTCAACAGGGATTATTCCGTGGGTTAAAGGAGATAATCTGTGCAAAATATTTTGTAGACTTTAAAACTCTACATATATAAAAACAACAAATATTTAAAGTGGGTGCTATATAAAGAACTGTTACAAATACCATGATTAATCTTATCAGCTCTTCTTCACTTGTTTTCATCAAAGAGATTAAATTCTACAAACTATAGCGCATGTATCATGTGTAAGGCTCACATCCTGGTAGTCCAGAAACAATGATTAAAAATGATGTACTCTCTGTTCTGAAGGTCATTATGGTCTACTGTGGTGGTGGTGGGGGGGGGAGAGATGGAAGTATGCAGGTAAGTATACTATATGGTAGGTTAAGATGAGGAAAAAAGAAGATATACAGTCTCAGTGGTCAGGAAAATCTGAAAAACAAATGCTTGATTTAATGGGCAAGGTTGACTTAGGAACAATTTCACAAAGGGAGTAAGAATTGAATTGAGCCTTTAAGGAAAAGAAGAATTTTCACTGGTATTTGGGAAGGTGGAACACATTCCAGGTATGAGTACACAAGAATTCATAAAACCAGGATGAAAAAAAAATACGTCAAGGAATATTTACTTTGTTTGGAATGTAGAACATGTTATTGACAACAAAGTGAATGAAATAAGACAGAAAATGATAGAGCCAGACTGTTGAAAACCTTAAATGGCAGTCTCAAATTGATTATGATGATTACTGACAGTTATATAGGACTTACTCTGTGTCAGGCATTGTGGTAAGTGCTGTACAATTCCTTTCATATTCATCCTCATACTACCCTGAGAAGTTGGCGTTACTATTATCCTTATCTTACAGATAAGGAAACTGAGGAATATAGGTTAAGTGACTTGCCTAGGGTTACACAACTAGTAAGTGTCTGAGGCTGAATTTATAAGGTCTTCCTGACTTCAGGCATATGTTCTATAATCCACTGAGCTACCTGGCTAAGAGCTGCCATATAGAGTGCACTTAAAGGTTTGCAAAGCCCTTTAAGTGTGCTCTCTCGTTTGATGTTCACAAGAATCCCATGAAGAAAGAGCTACTGTTATCCCCATTTTACAGATGAGGAAACTGAGGCTGGGAGAGGTTAAATTATGTACCCAGAATCACATGGCAAGTAGTAGGTGAGTGAAGCAGGGTTAAAATCCTGGTTCTTAAAGCGTATCCCTTTCCACTCTTCCATGCCAAGTTCAAACCCCCACAATATGAACAGTACCAGGTCAGCAACCACGTAGTATTTTTTTTTTAAATGTTAGACTCTTTCTTCTTTACTTTTATTCCTGTTATGTAATTGAAGTAAATATGCCTTTGAAAAATATAATCATTATTAATTAGTTACATAGAACTGGGATACTAGGTCTAGGTAGCTGAGGGAGGAACAAAGGAGAAGGGATCACCATTCCTTGTATTGGAGAAAGATAACTAGATCAACTCCCAGGTGAGTTAACTAATTGGACTTAATCAGCACTGGGAGGGACTAGTAACAAAAAAGTCTAGTAAGAATTGTTCTATCCAGGGTTATTTGAATACAATTAAAAGAAATTCTAAATACTTTTAGTCACAGTCTCTGCTAATTAGGAGGTTTTGTATCTGCTTCCTGAGTGAAACCTGGCTCAGAATTTCCAACACTGGGAGTATGTTTGTCATGGCCCAGTCTTAGGGGACTGAATGCAATTAAAATGAAATTGAATTCCTGATTTGATCCTATAGGGCAAAACTGTCAGACACAATGTTCTAGAGCTTTCTTCCTTTGGGATGGATGATATCTGCTTCCTACAGATTGATTTCGTGTAGTTCACTTCCCATCATTTTAGTTATGATAGAAACTCACTCCAGTTTAGTGTCTGGAAATATAAGGGTCCATTTGTCAAGCAAACCCCAGCAGTACAAGGTCCAGATTGCGGAGGCTATCTCTCTCCTTGGATGACCCTTTTCTACCTTCTACAGTCATCAAAGCTAAGTAATTTGGGAGGCAATTTAATATTCCATTCCTCTAAGAAGATCAGATATCTGTAGCAGCTACAGTAACAGAGCATGAGGATAAAGAAAAAAAAGAGTGGGGAAAAACAATGACCTGGAGACAAGGGACCTGGCCCTCATTCCATCCTCATCCTCATCTTCATCATCCTCATCATCCTCATCATCCTCATTACAGCAACAATAATAATAAATAGCACCTGTTCTCTGACAGAAACTATGCTTTACATATATTATTTCATGTGTTCTTTACAACAACCCTGTGAGGCAAGTGGTATTTTAAACCCATTTTACAGTTGAAGAAACTGAGGCAAAGATAGGTTAAGTGATGTGCTCAAAGTCAGACAGCTTGTAAGTGTCTGAGATCATATATGAATTCAGGTGTTCCTGACTTGCATCTCTGTTCTCTTTAGACTGTACCACCTAGCTGACCCCATTCCCTGCTCCCTGTATTTTATACATAAGCAGCCAGAGGTGGAGTATCTCTTCCAGGGTCACGCAGCTTCCAAATTTTAGGGCTTCAGCTAGGACCCACCTTCTATCCTATTAAGAACAATAATCTTTTCACTGTGCCTTGGGGGTCTTTGTGGGGCTCTTTATTCTATATACCATATGAAGACCAATTTTTTTTTTTTGGTCTTTATATTTGTATGCAACTGGAGGCTTGCAACCAGATTCCATTGCATTATTTTCCCCAGGCTTAAGTATGCTGTCATCTTATGATAGGCCATGGTAATTAAGGTGCTGCAATGAATTGTCCAGAGAGATAAGACTGAACTGATTCATCAAATTGGGAATAATAAATGAAAATGCACTGTTAGAGACAGCTTTTTAGCAAAGCTACAGTCAGTTAAGCTGGAATGGAAGGAGAGGGGGCAAGCCTGGCAGCTGTCACTTCCTTGCTCTCTTCTGTCATTCAGTAGTCAACAGGCATTTATTAAGAGTTTACTCTGTGCCAAGTACCATGAGAAGTGCTAAGGATGTAAAGAAAAGCAAAAAAACTGTCCATATCATCAAATAATTTACATTCTAATTGGGATCCCACATACAAATAAATAGTTATATAAAAGATACATACAGGGTTTGAATGGAGTCTATAGAAAGGCTTATATAATTTTGCAATTTCTATCCATTCATTGTTCTTTTTTATAACCTCTGGAGGCCAGAAAGTGAAAAAAATAACACACTTACAATCTTTTATTCGAGTGAAAGTTCTTTATGTGTTTAGAATCAACTTTCTAGATCCTCACAAATCTCCTCTTCTGACTAAAAAGGCACATTTTTTTTTTTTAGTGAACAATTTGTGACCACAATGAGTGAGCAAGGATTCATTAAGAATAGGAGATCCAGTGTTCTTATGCCTTACATTCCTCTTGTATTCTGTGATCTAATGATCCTAGAATCCTTCATGTTCTTCAAACAGTATGCTACATTTCTGACTCCAATGTACTCCATTTTCACCGGCTCTCACCCATGTTTGGAATATTTTCCTTTCTCATCCATCACCTTCTGGTGCCTTCCTTCAAGACCCAGCTAAAATCTCACCTTTTATAAGAAAACTAAGTTTTTCCTCTATTGATCATCTGCAGTTTATCTTATATATTGTTGTTTTGCAGTCTAGCTTTATACTATGAGCTCCTTGAAAGCAGGGACTGTCTTTTACCTTTCTTTGTATCACCAACACTTAGAATGGTTCCTGAATCACAGCATGTGGGGAATTAATATTTATTGACTGAGCATATTCTACATAGTTATATAGAGAAAACTTAATCTGACAAATACTCTAATAATATCCCCATGGAAAAAGTTAGAAATATGTGGTTTGGATAATTGTAGTTTTGTGAATTTAGAACTGGTTGAGTAAGAAAATATAAGAAGTGATAGTTAGTAGATCTACATTAGTCTTGAGGGAAGTTTGGGAACCTGGTCTTCCAGTTGGTGAGAATTCATCATATCTAGTTCAGAACCAGACTGAATATATTCCTTCCAGGCCGTCTTCAAGGTTTTCTGTCCCTGGACTCTGGAACTCAAGCCCCCACCATAGGCTTCTGTTTTTTGAACATTCATTGGAACCTAGACCTCATAACATGATTCCTGGGCATCTTGTATCCCATAACTTTCTGTTATCTTTCATCATCTCCTTCAAACCCTTCTCCCCTTTCAACTTTAGCTCTTAGTAGTCAAATCAACACAATCATTGCTAGAAAGGATGTGTCAATCAACTTTTCTATGACTTTAATTACTATCCTTGTGACATCCCTTTTGCGCACACACACACACACACACACACAAACACATACACTGTCTACCCCATCTAAATGGAAGATCCTTGAGGGAGGCAAATAGCTTTATTTTTTTTTTTTTTTGAGGGGAGGGAAGCAAAGCAATTGGGCTTAAGTGACTTGCCCAAGGTCACACTGCTGGTAAGTGTGTGAAGAATCTGAGGTCAGTTTTGAACTCCTGGCTTCAGGGCCAGTGCTCTATTGACTGCACCACCTGGCTGCGCCAAGGAATATCTTTTTTGTTAGCATTTGAATCCACAGTTTCCCACAGTTTCTAACCCACAATAAGTACTTGATGAATGATTTTTCTTTCATTTATTGAAGTGTTTAGCACAATGTTAAAGCACTCCATCCTTGGTCCAGTACTGTTATACTTTTTATCTTAATTTCTTTGAATAATACTAAACCTAAGATAGAATTTATAGACATAAAACCAGAAAGGGGAGGTATTAAAGAATGGTGTAACTGGAATATAAAATTATCTTTACCGCCTGGACCGATGATACAAATTTATAAAAAGTTAAGTCCTTAAGTGTTCAGAAATGAGACTGTAGAAGAATTAGTTTTGGAAAGCATAGCTAGATAATAGTAAATTCTTCTCCACTCTCACTCCCCCTTCAAAAATGGAATTAGGAGACAGTTAACAACAAATTCAAAATCAGTCAATTATGTGAAAGATAGAAAAAAAAGCAAGCAAACAAAACTCTAATGTGATCATATGATGTTTTGAGAGAAGCTTATTGTCAAGAACTTATGTTCTAACTGTAGTATATTTTGTGTTGATCAGATGATGTCTATAATATTGCATTGAGTTATAGTACTCATAGTTTAGAAAAGACATTAACAAGCTGATGTATGTCTAGAGGATAAAAGGGTGATCCAATTTAATCCAGTATACTATATGCTTAGGCTCCAAGCTGGACCATGTGAGGTTTGTGTAAAGAAGCATATATGTTGAGTCTAAAGAAGACTTATTTGGGGTACTGCTTTCTCTTCAAATATTTGCTAAACTTTCATATAGCAAAGAGGTTATGGCATGTTCTATGTGACCTCAGAGGATGAAACTAGGAACAATATGTCAAAATTATAGAGGAAGATTCAGCTCAGTATCCACTTCAGGTATGGGTTGGAATAGTTGGCTCCTGAGCATCTCTGCCATTTTTCTGATTTGATATGAATGTGTTTTCTTTAACTTTGTTGCTGATTACAGATAAAAACTTGGTTCTCCTTTTAATTCCTATCACTATGAAAAGATGCACAATTTTATCAAATTCCAAGAATTATATTCCCTTATTTCTTCAACCAATATTCCTCCTCCCTTCACCTTTCTGACTGTTTCTTTCCATGGGACAGTATATACCGTCTCTCTTCCTTTTCCATTTCTTCTCTTTAACTTCATGCACCTTAATTTGTGAATAAATATGTACATTTATATGTAGCTTTCTTTACACTTTGAAATATTATTTTCATAAAGACCTGAATATCAGGAAGTACTTTCAACCTTTCAAAATACAATTCGGTTTTTTTTTTCTTGACAATGCAAAGCCTTTCCTCTTTTCTTTCTTTCATTTCTTCTTCAATAAAATTCTTATGCCCCTGTGATATTTAAAAAAAAAAACCAACTGATTATACAAGCTGATCTCCAATTTCCTAGTTTTAGATTTTTAATTTTTTTCCTCAACAAGGTATACTCATTATGGAGAAAAGCAAATTTATAGTCAGTGTGTGATTATTTGAGAAAGGTCAGAGGACTAAAATGCTGGCATAATATTCCCCTTCTAACTGTATATTAAAGATCACCCACCAATTATTTCATTTTTTTTTTAGCAAAGTGCAATTCATCAGCTGGATCAAGCCTATCTGTATCCTGGCTACAGCCTGGCCCTCACTGTGATTATTCCATTAAAGTTGGATTGGGGAGAAATGAAGAAATAAAAGGAGAGGATTGGTGGGGGAGGATTAAAAATGCATGTGTATAAATGTGCTAGCCTATTTTTACAAATGGCAGTTTCTTATGAAGACTTACAAATGTCACAGAGTTTGGCATGTGATAGCTTTTGACAAGTAAATTGAGGATTATTATTCAAAGAACAAATTAGATGGTTTCTTTAAATGTCCAGTCACTTTCAAACCTTTTGCATCAAGAAGGTTCTACAACTTAACTACATGATGAGTGTTAAGAGGTATGGCCTCCCTTGGCAGAAAGCTTAGTCTTCTCTAAAAAGAATTAGTATTTATATAACTCAGTGTGGCTTTAGCTTCTAGGTGAATGTTTCATCCTCTAAGGTGCCTTCCTTGATCTCTTACATCTCCTTTCCCTCAGCCAATAAGATTCTGAAACCTCCTTGGATGTTTGGTCATATTTGGTTTATTCCTGTCTTATGTACTCTTCACATTTTGCTTTTTATACCTGTATGGGATATTGTATATATCTTCCCAATGCAGTTAATTTATAAACTTCTAAACCCAAAATGAGTGATGTGGAAATACAAACACTGAAGGTAACCCCAAAGAGAAGATGAGTAAATGTACCAACTATCCTTTCTTTGTTGTGATATTGAAAATCATAGCCCACTTTATACTGTACTATTTTCAATTTAATATTATTAATGATCAATCCGCTATGTATTTGTTGACTCCCTTATTATGTGAGTTTGAGCTCCTTTAAACCTGTGATCCCAGATGCCTCTTGTGAAATTATTTACTTGTTATATTATTCCATGAATAATCATTTCTTGAGAATGGCGTCTAGTCAGTGTATCTTATAAGAATCAATATGTGTGAATCAAAATTAAACTAGCTCCTCTTAGTAAAATTTGTAAGAGTTTAATTTCCCTATTCTTATGGGCTATAGTCTAACCACAAAAATCCTAATGTTTGTGCTTTTGTTGACTATAGAGGGAGATGAGTCAATCTGGTGATAAGCTGTTTGCCTACAACAGAACTTTCCAGAAGATATTGGTCATGGGATGTTGGCCCACCTAGTGAGAAAATGATGTAAGGAGCATCAATCAATTAGGATTGAAATAAGTCTATTTAATCATTATCTAAATGCTCCAAAATAGTCTCTCTATCTCTCGTTTGGATTCTTGACCACTGAGGGGCCTTGAATCCAATTTATTAGTTTTTGCTAGCCATACTAATAAATTGATCATGCTTGGGAACTTTGTGACTTAGTTTCTCTTTATTGCATATTTTTATCATGGCATTACACAGTTGGGGAGTGCAGCATTTTATATACTTTCTGGCATGGTTGATATTATATAGTTTTGGGGATCTGCTTTTCTTCTGCCTTCTTTTGTTTCTTTGTTTCTTTGGATTATGAGGAATGGATCTCTAAGTAAAAGAAAGGAGAAAGATTTAGAGGTGAAGGAAAAAAATTAAGATATCATTTTTTTAAAGGAAAAGTCACAAGTTCCTATGAGAAAGAGCTCTGTATTGTTGCTAATTCATTCTCCTCTGGTGCCTAGCAACATAACACATTTCTGGAATTCCTAACTTTTCACCTTTTCGCTCCTCATGTTCCTAGCTATCTATTAAAGGCGGGGGGGAGCTATTTTCATCACCTGAGACAATCAATAACAATCTTCTCTCTCAGCCCTCACATATCAGCCACCACCACACCATCCATGTGTGGAACCATTGGTTACAGCAAATGGAGAAGTTTTGAATGCTGTGGATAAGTTAACTTACCTTGGTAGTGTACTTTCCAGGGATATAAACATTGATAATGAGGTTGATGGACAATTGCCAGGACTAGCTCAGTGTTTGGGAAGCTCTGAGGGAAAGTATAGGAAAGAAAAAAGTATTAGATTGATTACTAAACTGAATGTCTACAGTCATTGTGCTGACTTCACTGTTATGTGCCTGTGAAACCTGGACAGTCTGTCATGCCAAGAAACTGAATCATTTCCATTTGAATTGTCTTAGGAATATTCTGAAGATCACCTGGCAGGATAAGATACCACACATTGAAGTCCTTACTTGAACTAACTTGCCAGGCATTCAAACTCTACTCCAGAGAGCACAGCTCTGATGGGCTGGCAATGTTGTTCAAATGCAAAACATATGCTTGCCAAAAAGATTATTTTATGGAGAACTCACACACGGCAAGCATTCACATGGTGGTCAGAAGAAACAACAGAAGAACACTCTCAATATCTCTCTCAAGAATTTTGGAATTAATTTTGTGACATGGGAGAAACTGGCACAGGACCACTCATCATGGTGTGCCCACCTCAGAGAAGGGGCTGTGCCCTATGAGCAAAGCAGGATTGAAATAGCTCAAAGGAAATGCAAGATGTGCAAATTTAGAGAATCCACCCAAAATGTTCACATGGGCTATTTGTGTCTGAACTGTGGTAGAGAATTCTGAGCTTGTATTTGTTTGACCAATCACAGTCAGACACATTGAAACTTGACTGCACCATAGTAATGTCATTTTGATCATCATTGAAAATGAAGAACAACAATCATTTTAATGTAATTTTCTATAATATATCTATTTGTGCTCTTTTTCTTTGAGTGCAGAACTTCCATTTTCTTTGAACTTTCTATGTCTCTTAGTACAGTTGTTTTCTCAGAATAAATACTTAATACTTATAGTAAATAATACTTATAATAAATATGTATATATTACATAATAAATATATATAAATAAATAAACAATAAATACTTAAACCATTTAAATGGTTGCTATATTCTACTGAATTAGGTGCTTAAAGTGTTATTGAAATGAAAGAGCCAATGAATACTAACTCAGGAAAAATGTGGCTTCCAATGTCATTCTATGACCCCATTTTATATATGTGCCCCTCTACCATTTTACAGATGATCAGACCAATCTGATTGGAGTGCCAAGTCTCTGGTACCTCAATTTGGGCACTGACTGTAAGGAGTTTTGAGTATTACACCATTGAAGCCTGAGAGAACAGCATTAGGAAGTATGAGAATGCTCCTTAATTCAAGAAAATGTTTATAGAACAGGCCCCTGCATCATTGCCCAGTACAAGAGAATAGAGTAGAAATTTGTCTACTTCTAATTCCAGCTGAAATTCTACCTCCTACAGGAAACCTTTCTAAATCCACTTTAATTTCAATGCCTTACCTCTGTTGATTATTTCCAGTTTCTTCTTTAGGTGACTTAAGTCTAGCTGTTTACATGCTGTCTCCCCCCATTAGACTGTGAGCTTTTTGAGAGTAGAGATTATTTTTTTCCCGTCTTATCTCCAGAGCTTAATATTGTGCCTGCTACATAGTTGGCCCTTAATAAATGTTTATCATTTGATTGACACAAAAGAGTATGATTTCAAGTGGTATCCTATAGCCTGGCTAAGGTTCATAGTGAATTATAAGCTGAATTTGAAGTCAAGAAGAACTGAATTTGACCTATCTCGGGCTTATTTTCCTCATTTGTAAAGTGATAAAAATAAACCTGTAAGTGCAGACTAGCATTTTAGATTCAAGACAGTCTGGACCACTGAAGACTCTGGATTCAAATCTTGATCCTAAAAATCACTTGCTTTGTGACTCTGGATTACTCTAACTTTCCATGTCTTAGATAACTCTCAAAGTCTCTAAGTTGCAACATAGGTGTGGATATGTTTTAAGATAATGACTTAGCTTCTCAGGAGTCCTCCATAGGTCTAGTCTAATATATTATCTGAAATAGCAATGCCCCAGAGTTCTTGAGAGGGTCAAAATAGACAAGGTAGCTAAAATACAAAGCAAATTATATATTATATAAATGTCAGCTCCCGTTGGGCAACTCTGAGTCTTTGAACATTTCTTTGAAGAGGCTCTGTGGAATCTAGTTTCCATACTAGAATGAAAGAAAGTTAGACTACTTAGTGAGGCTGCAGAACTAACTAGTCATTGAGAAGCCTAGAAGGTTGTTGAGGTCTCCGCGTTGAGGGAAAAGATCACTAAGCAGCATACTAGCCCATATCCTAAGACAATAAGAATTAGGAAATATCACCATGATTTAGGAACATCTATTGTCTGGCAGCCATTGCAAGTATCCTAAGGATCCCCCTGTAATCCAAAAATGTTGATCTTCTTGAGAGTTTTCAGCTGATTCTGAATGAGAACTAGATTCAGAAATTGAAACTGATCTAACAACTAACCCTGAAATTTGGGATAATCAAATGGGTATGGACCCAGAAAAAAAAGAGAGATGTTTGCCTAGAGGCTAAGAATTTTGTGATATAGGGGTGGCGGTGGCTCATTAGAGTGGGATAATTCACCTGTGTCCAGCTTTAAACCCCCAAACTCCCTGTTCTAATTTCTAGCCTACCCAATTCAGTGGTTCACCCTTTAGGGAGAGATAAATTCAGTTCTATATAGCATGTTGTGAGCTATTGGCCATATGAAGAATGTAGCTCTCCAGGTGTGGAAAAAATGAAGGTGAAGCAAAAGAATTAGAAAAGAGTAGAGTTGGAGGAAAAGAATTTCATGAACATGAAAGGAAATTTCCAAGTAGTATACATTAACCAATTGGGGGAAAATAAAAACATATACATACATATCCATATGTATGTATGTGTATGTATGCATGCATGTGTGTATATATTTATGTGTGTATATGTGTATGTATGTATGTATAAGAACAACAGTTCTTAAAAATTTGTGTCATAGACCCCTTGGCATTCTGGTTAAACTTATGCTCCTCTTCTTAGAATATTTTTAAATAATTGAAGGAAATGCTAAATATCAGTTAGAGGTTAGTGCAGGGAAAAGTGATTTTCTCTCATACAAGTCCATATTTGAAATTTATCTACAGACTCCTTAGGGTTCCCAGGTTGAGAATTCCTACTTTAGGGACCTTTTTAAATTTTTTTTCCCCCTAATTCAAAAGTACAAACGTGTTCACTAAAAATTTAAATGAAATAATCCCCTGTTCTCTGGCAAAGTTGATTAGACTGAATTAATATTTACTAAAATTGACTGATTTCTCATGAAAACATTATCAAAGATTGGGGCAAAATTAGCATGCAGCATCATAATGAATTACAGAAATATTGACTACTGGTATCCCTCAGGAGAGCAAAGAAGCTCACTTTAACAGATTCAGCTATCCTGTTTAGAAATCACTTGCTATATAAGAAAGGTGATATATAATGCATCATTCCCGGAGAAACAAGGAAAAGCCTACACTTTTAAAGCTAGAGGCTAGTTTAGAGGTCATTTAGGGTAGCCTTCTCATTTTAAAATGATGGAAATTAAGGACTAGATGGATTCTAGCTGTTTGTCTAGCGGTACAAAGGGATTAAGTTACAGAGCTAGGATTCAAATCCACATCTTAAAATCACAGGATCATAAATTTAGTGTTGGAGAGGACAATAGAGATTATAAAGTCCAATGATCTGTATTGCAGATGTGGTAATAATGTTTCAGAGAAATTTAGTGATTTATTCAGGGTTACATGCATAAAGGTTACCTGAGGTGGTATTTAAATTCAGTTATGCCTAAAATATTCTCATTTGACTAGTCCCATTCTACCTCTCACCTCATCCCTTCCCTGAAGCACCACAGAAGAACAGCAATAGTTCACATTTCTAAGGACATTTTCCTCATCATGGTCCTATGTATGCATATATAAGGTTATGGTGTATATTTAGAGAGTGTGCAGTGTCTCTCTCTCTCTCTCTCTCTCTCTCTCTCTCTGCCTTTGAATCAGAGCTGTAATTTAAAAAAAAAAAGTACTTTTTAAACAGGGCCATAGAAATGTGAACAATTGTTTTTATTCTATAAAAATAAATGTGTGTATATATATATATATATATATATATATATATATATGTGTGTGTGTGTGTGTGTGTGTGTATATATATATAGACATACATATAGGTTTATGGGTATATATACATATAAACATATATGTGTGTATACTTACTTTCATATGTATGCACATGTGCTTTTACATACACATGCATTCACATGTATATATGCATGTTAGTATATATGTATTTATATAATAAATTATGACTACATTATATGTGGATATAACTTCAATAATGATATCTGGGAAATTACATGCTGCTTTAAAGTTTTCCAAAAAAATTTATCCACATCATCTACTTCAAACCTTAACCCTCAGAGGCAGGTAATACAGTTGTTAGTAGCTCAGTTTTATAGATAAGAAATCTCTGAATCTCAGAAAAGTGAAGTAACTCTCCCAATCTAGAATAACTAGTAAGTATCAGAGTTTTTATGTCTATTTTGCAGATATGGAAAAATGTTACTCAGAGAGGTCAAGTTATGTCCATATTCATGCAGCTCTTCAGTGATAGGGCTGGAATTAGATCACTGGTTTTATAGACCAGTGATTCTTTTACAATACATTGTCAGAATCACTAAAATTCCAAAAGCATATTCAAGTCACAAACATTGGTGCCATAGATGGATTCCTAGGAAGTCCAAATCAATGCTTTTTATTCCTTTATAGAAGGGATTTCTTACATCCTGACTTCCTGCTCAATCAAGGCCTAACAATGTAGGGAAATTATCCATTTATCAATCTATCGATCGATCTATCAATCTATATCTATCCATCTATCAGTTTATCAGTCTGTCTGTGTATGTGCTCCTAAAGTGAGCAGTAAAGCAGATTTCCCTATATGAAATCCTATTTAATGACTATTTTCTTAATAAATCCCACTTTGCCTCCAAGCTTCCTTCAAATCTCAGCTATAGTCTCACCTTCTGCAAGAAGCCTTTCTCAATCCCTTTTTATCTTGCTCCCATGTCTCCTATATATCGCTTGGCTGCACCTTCTCATTTATATGTTGTTTCCCCCACTGTACGTGTACTCATTGAAAGTAAGGACATTTTTGCCTTTTTTCCAGTTCTTAGCTCAGTACCTGGCACATAGTAAATGCATAATAATTTCTTGTTGACTAAGGTAGGTGCCACAATGTCGAGAGTGCTGAGACTGGAGTAAGGAAGACTTAAATTCAAATACGGACTCAAATACTTAATAGCTCTGTGACCCTGGGCAAGTCACTTAACCTTGGTCTTCCTCAATTTCTTCAATTGTAAAATTGGGTGAATAATAGTACATATCTCCCAGGTTTTTGCAAGGATCAAATGAAGAATATATTTTTTAAAGTGCTTAACACTATTGCTATCACTTAGTAAGTGTTATATGATAATAATTATTATTGACTAACACTGACATCAATGACCAGATCCTTGTGCTAATCACTGTAGGGTCTATGTCCACAGAAAGCACAAACAGTAGGAGACAAGTAGGCTAAGAAAAGTGGACCAGTTAAATATTATCCCTTAGAAACCAAGAAGGGGATGAAAATTTCCATAGCACCTACTACTTGCCAGGTCCTGTGTTATGTGCTTTTTATAAATAATGTTGCATTCCATCTTTACAAACAAGTTGGGAGGGAGGTGCTGTTATTATTCCCACTTTAAAGTTGAAGAAACTGAAACAAATAGAAGGGACTTTCCCAGGTTTACCCAATTAATAGGTATTGAAGCTGGATTTGAACTTGTTCTTTCTGATTTTGAGGCCTTGACTCTGTCTACTGTTCTATTGCTTGCCTCTAGCCTAAACAATAACCTTACTAGATTATTATTATTAATAACAATAGAAGCAGCAATAGTAATATTAGTAGTAGTAGGAGAAAGACTCGTTGTAATAGTGGTAATGGTAGTAGTAGTGTAGTATTGATGTTAATGGCTAATATATACCATTATTATTAACTTAGTAAATACTTGTCTGTAGGCAGGTACAGAAGAGAGGTACAACAATAGGATGGATTATGGCTTCAATAATCTTACTTGTTTGGTAAAATCAATGTTTTTAAAGTAAGAAAAAAATCCAAATAAAGAGGCAATTGATATGCTTCGAAATGACATTTCTCCATTGCAGAGTAGTAAAAAAAAAAAAAAAAAAACTGCTCTGATAATTTATTTTTAATGTGACTCTGAAAAGATCTCAAGGAAAGAGAAGAAGATTTATGTCTTTTTCTTAACATTCCTATTTCCACCTAGTTCTTTTTTTCTCCTCCTTTTTCTTTTTGAAGAAAATTTTCTTTTTGTCTAGGTTTCTAGTATCAGAAGTAGTATGTGCATTGAGGAAAAAAGAAAAAAAATAAGAAAAATTTGATTAAGACTAAGGGCCTGGGTTCACATCCTTTTGCCAAAATTTACAGGTTGTGTGATCTTGGATAAGTTATGTGACATCTCTTTTTCCACCTTTACAAAGTGAAGCCTATATCACCTCTAAGGTATCTTTCAGCATTAACATTCTATGCTCCTATTTTTCAGTCAATCATCAAGAATACAGATAATTTGTAACTTTTATTCAGCTCACTCCAATGTGTATAGTTTAGAAAATCAGATGTGTATTTGATAATTGACTCATTAAATCTCTTTAAATGTGGAATTAATTAGGCAAGCCCCATAGATTCTGTACAACTCATAGAGAAATGTGGAACGCTGCATAATACAATCAAAAAGAAGTGAGAAAGAAAGCGAAACCTTATTTAATTTTCTAGCTGTGAATTACTGGAAAGAAAATATTTTCTTTTAGTTTCAAAATTTGTTATAAACACAAGCAATGCAATAATATCATTAGTGTTTCAATTTGTTATGGAGTCCTTATCGGCAGTTTTGAATTTACATCAAAAGTTATGAAAATAAAGCATATTTCTGTGGAAAAAAAATGATGTATGTTGAATGGCACCTGGCAGACACAAACCATTTTTTCATAGATCATGTAATTTGATCCCTCTCTTCTTTCTGTTCACTATTTTTCTCTTTGTGATCTCATCAGCCCCCATAGGTTCAATTAGTACCTGTATGCAGAAAACCCCGTATTCTAAATGTTCTGCTGTAATTTCTCTCTTAAACTCCACTCCCATCTCATCAAATTCTTGTTGGGTTTTTATACAGCTTGTCCCCCTGGCATATCAACATCCACTTATCCGAAACAGGACTCATCTTCACCTCTAAATTGGCTTTTTTACAAACTTTTCTATTTTCTTCTAGTCATCAAGGTTCTCAGTCTCAGTCATCTCTGTCTCTTCACTCCTTCACCTGTCATCCCAATAGTGAATTTGTTGCTAGGACTTGTCAATTCTAATTTTCCAATGTCTTCCTGCACCTCCTTGTGAGCATTCACTATCTCTAACCTTCTAATCATCCTCCTTCCTTCTAGTCACTCCCCTATTCAATCCATCTTCTACACAGCTACCAGAATAATTCACCAAAAGCAAAGGTCTCACCAAAGCATTATCATGTTTATGACTTTTTATGTTTTGTGAGTTCCTGTTTCCTCAATGTTAACATATATGCTACTTAGTCTAGAATTTAAAATCTTCCATTATCTGTCTCCAGACTACTTTTTTTTCCCATTGTTGTGACATTATTTGAAGTCTTTAAGGAGTTTGAAAAAGTTTGTTTCATGTTATTGTCCCTTCACACCTTCTAAATTCTGTGGACATACTAAACTTAGCATTCCATCTCCCACACTTTCCTGAAATTCACCCTTTAGTTATCAAGTTCTAAATTTAAAATTTAAAAAAAAAAAAAAAAAAACCTTTTCCAATTTTGAAAAAAAAAAATCCTCAATCTCCTTTAACTCTCAACTTAGATGCCACTGACTGTAGGACGTGTTTCCCGATTCCGACCTTCTTAGTGATTTCTCTGCCTAAAATTCTGACATCATCTTATGCTTGTCTTTCAGTGTGGAGGTTTTAACTCCACAGCCTGTAACCCCAGTAGGTCCTTAAAGATAGAGACATTTTTTCTTCTTGCTTTCATATCCACAATATATAGTGGAATGTAAACTGAAAGTGGGCATAAATTAGGCATTGACAAATGCTTTTGAAATTCAATTCATTTCAGTTCAGTTCAACTGAACACCACACTAACTTGGTGTGGTAAACAGGGTAGATATGAATATTCCCATATTATAAGATTCAGTAGAGGTTTAAGTTTCCCAAGTAAAAGCATTTAGAGAGTGACAGATCTGAATCTATTACCCAGATCTCTTGACTAAGTCCAGTATTTTTTTCTATTGTTTCTTGGTAGCCTAACAGAATATTTTCTTTATTCCATTACCTCAAATGAGATTTTCAACAGAGCTGAGAGAAGTACATTCCCAATCTCTTTAGGAATGTATGACTATAATTGTGATCTGAGTTCTTTCCTCTTTACAGTATGTTTCATATGGCATTTCTGTAATGGAATTGAAATGGAAATGGAATCTATGGGGCATGCTTAACTGATTCAGTTCTAAAACATATTTAATTAGTCATTTATCTAATAAACATCTGAATTCATAAACAGTGCACATCAGAATGTGTTGAATAAAAGTTGCAAATTGCCTATATTCATAACGGATGATTGAAACCTCATTAAAGGAATGCAAATGCAAAATGATTTAATTAGAACTTTAAGAGAAAAAAATTACAATTAACAAAGAAAAGTTTTGTGTTATTAGGCACCTGTCTATGGAAAGTGTGATGGTCATATTTGGCAAAAGAAGGCAATCTCCCAGTAGATAGAAAATTATGTTTGGAGTCACAAGTCCTAGAAGATACCTAGCTTTGATGCTTAATACCAGTGTGACTTCGGATAGGTCACTTATCCTTTCCTGACATTTTTTTGTTCTGTGTGTTTAATGATGGAATTAGATAAGATATACTACAAGGTCTCTTCCAATTCCATATTTTCATCCTATTTAGCCACCAGACGCTCATAGGGAAAGTTTTAGTATTTCAATTAATTTGACCCCTGATGAGTGGAAGCATTATGACATGATTAGAGAGCTGATCCTGGAAAGACCTGTGTTCAAGATTTGCCTTTTAATGCAATGCTTCCCAGGGAGAAACAGAGGGTCAGCATGGTCAAAAACATTGTCATAATTGTACTAAGACCTTTTAATTTCTAAATGACAAATACTAATTGCTATAACTCACATAAATAAGAAGTTCTCTAGGAGATTCTTAGTAGTTTTTTGTTTGTGTCGTTTATTTGTTTTATAATTTTCTTCTCTGGGAACAGTTTGGTGTTTTATTTATTTAATTTTTTTGGGAGATGGGAAGGCCGGGCAATTGGGGTTAAGTGACTTGCCCAAGGTCATATAGTTATTAACTGTCTGAGGCCAAATTTGAACTCAGGTCTCCCTAACTCTAGGGTTGGGGCTGTATTCATTGCACCACCTAGCTGCCCAAATTCTTAATAGTTTTAAGAGTGTAAGAGATGATGAATTCAATGATCTTTGGAAAATATTGAATGATTTCCATGAAATAATGAACAGTGAAATGAGCAAAACAAAGAGAACATTGTATACAGTAACAGCAATATTGTTTTAAGAATGGCTTTGAGTGAATGTCATTTTGAATATTATAAACAGCAAAATTAACTATAAAGTATACATGAAAAAAGATGCTATCTGCCTCCAAAAATGAAGAACTGATTAACAGAAGTACATATAGAATAATTTTATAGTGTTATACCTATTTGTGTCTAATGGTAGTCATCTCTCAGGTGGGACGGGGGAAAACAAAGGAAAAAATGGAAATTTGAATGATAACTTTGTTGTGTTGTTAAAAGGAATAGCATGTTGTACATAGTGAATTTATGGTTTCATGTTCAAGCATCTTTTTTATTGTACTATGTTATGGAAATGTTTTATTCCATAAATAAAAAAATAAATTTAAAATAAAAAAATGTTAAAAATAATAAGTGATGGAGGATTCAAACTCAGGTCTTCCTGACACTGCCTCCCCCCCCCCAAAAAAAAAAAATAAAAGAATGTAAAGGATTGCTAAGACCAAAAAAAGTTGAGAATCACTTCTCTGAAAAATACTGGTTGGGGAGGGGGGCAGAACCAAGATGGCAGAGGAGAAGCACAAACGTGGTATGGGCTCTGGCTCCCACCACTACCAATACAGGTAAAAAAGAAATGACTCTATACAAACGTCAGAGCTACAGAACCCACAAAGAGATAGAGAGAAACAAATCTCATACTGAAGGTAGCCTGGTAGAATGACAGGAAAGGTCTAATGCACCAAGCTGGGAGCCAAGCACAGTTCAGCAGGAGTCGCATGGTTCTGGCTCCAGGGCAGGCCAAAAAGCAACGTCCAGAGCAGACTTCAGGAAAGTGAATCACCAGTAGCTGTGGAAGTTTCCAAACATTTCAACCCATAAATGCCAAAGACAAAGTAAAAATTCAGTGTGGAACACTGTTGGAAAAGGGGAGAAATGAAAAGCACAGTCTGGCCCCTGACCCCAGAGTGAGAAGCAAGGTAGGCCCAGTGGCTGTGCAGCTCCACCTCGTGCTGCCTTAGGAGCTTCTGGCCTGCAGATATAATAGGACCACACGACCATTCAGAGCGTAATCGCTCTTGCTTTGACCTACTTGGATCTGGATTGCAGTCTTGGGAGGGTGGTCCTGTGGTGTGTGACCAGTGAGCCAGGGCTTGTGGGAGCTGGAGAGTCAACACCCTCCTGATAGCTCCAATAGCTGTGAAGACTCCAGCAATTTGGGACATTGCTCTCTTCATTCTGTAAGCAAAGGTCTACCATAGCAAAGAGCTCAAAAGTCAAGTAATTGGCTGCAAGGTGAGCAAGCAGAGGAAGCACAAACAGACCATAGAATCCTTTTGAGGGGATGAAAATGATCAAAGAATGGAGTGGGAGAAAGACAGCAAAGTCAGAACTCTTGCATCAAAATACTCCAAGAAAAATATGCATGGAACTACAGACCATGGAGGAGCTCAAGAGGATTTTGAAAATCAAATAAGAAAAGGGGAGGAGAAATTGGAAAGAGAAACAAGAAAATCATGAAAAGGAAGTCAACAACCTTCTAAAGAAGACCAAAATATACACTGAAGAAAATAACACCTTAAAAAATAGACTAACTCAAATGGCAAAAGAGGCCCAAAAAGCCACAGAGGAGAAGAATGCCTTAAAAAGTCAAATTCAACAAATGGAAAAAGGAATTTCAAAAACTCACTGAAGGGAATAACTCCTTCAAAATTAGATTGAAGCAACTGGAAGCTAATGACTTTATAAGAAATCAAGATACTATAAAACAGATCCAAACAAATGAGAAATAGAAGGCAATGTGAAATATCTCATTGGAAAAAACACTGACCTGGAAAATAGATCCAGGAGAGATAATTTACAAATTATTGGACTACCTGAAAGCCATGATCAAAAAAAGAGCCTAGGGGCAGCTAGGTGGTTCAGTGAATAGAGCACCATCCCTGGAGTCAGTAGGACCTATGTACAAATCCGGCCTCAGACACTTAACACTTATGAGCTGTGTGACCTTGGGCAAGTCATTTAACCCCAATTGCCCTGATTTCCTCCCTCCAAAAAGCAAAAAAAAAAAAAAATAGCCTAGATAACATTTTGTGAGAAGTCATCAAGTAAAATTGCCTTGCTATTCTACAACCAGAGGGCAAAACAGAAATTGAAAGAAGTCACCAATTGCCTCTTAAAAAAGATCCCAAAAGGAAAACTCCTGGGAATGTTATAGCCAGGTTCCAAAGTTCCCAGATCAAGGAGAAAATATCACAAGCTGCCAAGAAGAAACAATTTGAATACTGTGGAAACACAATCAGGATAACACAGGATCTAGCCACTTCTACATTAAGGGACCAAAGGCCTGGAATATGATATTTTGGAGATCAGAGGAGCTAGGATAAAAACCAAGAATCACCTACCCAGAAAAACTGAGTGTAATGTTTCAGGGGAATATATGGTTATTCAATGAGGTGGAGGACTTTCAAACATTCTTGATGAAAAAAAAACACAGCTGAATAAAAAGTTTGACTTTCAAATACAAAAAGCAGGAGAAGATACTGGAAAGTCAGAGGAGGAGTTGGGGAGGTTATAGGAGAGAGTAGATTGGGATAACTGTTTGGAGGTGGTGGGTAGGGGAAAGATGGGGAGAAAATTTAGAAAAACTAAAAATAAACAAAAGTTAATTTAAAAAAAAGACATAACCAGAGCTGAGCAGAAAATTTGACTTTCAAATACAAGAAGCAAGAGAAGCATAAGTAGGTAAACATGAAAAAAGAAATCATAAGGAACTTGTTGAACTATTTACATTCCTACATGGAAACATGATAATTCTAACTCATAAGACTTTTCTCAGTATGAATATAGTTGAAAGGAATATATGTGTATATATATATATATATATATATATATATATACACACTCACACATATATGTATTTATACATACATATATATGTATAGGATAGTGTATATGTATATAAACATATATGTGAATG
>CM053588.1:99490497-99516352 GCA_028646515.1 Pseudochirops corinnae
CTTCTTTTTTTTTTTATCATATTGACTAAGGGTCTATCAATTTTATTGGTTTTCTCATAAAACCAACTCTTAGTTTTGTTTATAAGTTCAATAGTTTTCTTGCTTTCAATTTTATTAATCTCTCCTTTGGTTCTCATTATTTTTAACTTGGTATTTATTTGGGGATTTTCAATTTGTTCTTTTTCTAGCTTTTTCAGTTGCATGCCCAATTCATTGACCTCCATTTTCTCTAATTTTTTCATGTATGCATTCAGGGAAATGAAACTTCCTGGGTACTAGATTTTAGAAAGTACTTTGATAAGGTAGGTTGTTTCAAGAAGGTAACAAAATGATAAAGAAAATGAAGAGCAGCTCATAAAAATATATGCTAAAGTAACCAGAGAATGGTTTGGGATTGTAGGTTTTAGTTGTTTTCAATTATTTGAAATAATAGTATAATAAAAGATGCAATAGATTTGTTTTTCTCGAGTGAAAGGACAACACCAGACACAATAGATGGAAGTTGTAAAAGAGCATATTTACGTTTAATGTAAGATGACTCTACTTCATTAGATCTATCCAAAATGAAATAGGTTGCCTTGTAATGGTGTAAAACCAATCACAAACAGGTCTCCTGAGGACTGCTGATTGCATAGTATCATGAACTTTCTATTTATTCAGCAATAAACAAAAGCATGACATTCAGGAACCTAAATCATAACATTCACAACAGCATAATGTACAAATTATTAGTAAGGTGACCACATAGTCTTAAACAAAGCATATCATTCAGTAAGCCATAATCTCCTTGATCAATACACAGCATCCAAGTACTCTTTCATCTTGACTAGAGACTGGCTTCCAATCATTCTTAAGGGGTAAGAGAAAGCACAGACACCATCTACCCCTAGGTCACAGTAAGATAGAAATCTCTTCAGGTAATACAGAGTATTCAAATAAAGTCCTCGGGCTGACCAGCTCTTGCCTGGATTCGCACATAGGGAGCTTTCCACTCCTGTTCTATATCTTAGCTCACAAGGGACTGCTGAACTCCAAGCCCTTTGCAGTTTCTGTTTCTAGGAAGGCAAAGCTTAACAGGGTTACAACCATATTTTCACACATTAAGCTTAACAGAGTTACAACAATATTTACACACATTACCAATACTATCATCTCAATTCACTGTCTGTCTGAGAAATCAACACAAATCAACAGAGTGTTTCTGTCTGACAAAGTACACAAGTCAACAGGCAGAATGCTCCAGTCCGACAAAGTAGCATCAACACAGAACAAGACAGAACAACAGAATGCCAATATCACAAACATTCTCTCTCCTAGCTCTGATCACTCCCAGCTCTGCTTGCTGCCAGATTTTTTTCATATCACTCTCTTTCCTAAACTCTCTGTTCTATTCACCATGACCTACTAGCTCTCTGTACTTGATATTCAATCCCCTACCTCCCTGCCTTTGTGGAAGTAGTTGAATAAAAAAGAATTTTATTCACTCTTTCCCTCCATTTAATAGAATCATAATATTTCTTTAAAGTGTCTATCAAGTGATACCTCCTACATGAGATCTTTCCTCAGCTTTGTATGGAACATTACCTTCTTTTTTTAATTACATTAATTACTAGTATGTATTTATTTCCATATATATTTTATTCATACACACATTTACACAAAGTAGAATTTAAGTAGTATGAGGGCAAGGAATATTTTGGTGCTGTTTGAATCCCTATTGTATTGTTTCATGCACATAACAGACACAAGGGAGACTGAAATTGTCATTGATTAAATGAACAGTAAATTAGCAACAGACTTGTCTACACAGCATTATAATTAGCTAAAACTAATGTTTGGCTTGATGTTGCTTAAAAGATAAACCAGCTTATGGAACATTATTTGGTAAAGAGATATCATCTCCTCTCACTATAATTTTGTCCCCCATGACTTTCTGGAGTTGCTTTAGCACAGAACCTTGGTTTCATTTATTTGAATTATTTTCAGTTTTAGTGTGAATGCCTTACTATATAAGCACTTAAAATGTCAGCAAGGTTTGAAAACAGTTGTTGTAGTAGGGGGGTAATGAAGCCAACACATAATAAGTGTCAACCTTCACAAGAGGGTCCAGGGCACAGACATCTTAAAGCAACTATTCTAAATAGTCCAGGGTGAAAGGAGCCAATTGAAGGTGCTAGCTGCACCAAATGGGCACTGTGATTAGAATAACAATGATCCTAGTTGCTGCCTGTAGTGACTAATTAGCCTACAATTATATAATACCTCTAGTTAAAGGTCAGTCATAGTTTCCATATTTCCCTTCTCACTCCCTTGCCACTCTATATGCTTGTAAGCTTACTGTATAAGTGAAGAAATAGGGTTAAAAACAGCCATCTCTACCCTAATTTGAAGATGATTTACACAGTATAAATGTGGAAATGTAAGATTATTTGCCCAGTCTATCATCGTAAGATGTTTTAAAGTTATAATGCTAAATGCCATTTTAAAAAAAACCACTAGAGAAACAGTCATTATGTCACCATGAAATGAATTCTCAATCACAGAAAGAGAAAACTAAGATTTTAGTTTATTCTGTATGACATAGTTACATAGATTAATTATTTTAGTCATTGAGCTATACTGGGAAGAACATGAGTTATCAAATCCAAAGGCTTGGCTCTGAATTCCAGATTTACTGTTTACTAATTCCTGACTGTTCTTGGATAAGCCTGACATTTTCTTATCTGTCAAACTAGATTATTAATAATTGTGTAATCACTGGTAGGATCAAATGAGATCCTTTGTAGACAAGCAACATAGAGAGCGCAACAGAAAAAGAGTCAGACCTGAATTTGAATCCTGGGTTGGTCACTTTTTAAGTGACCCTGGGCAAGTCACATAACTTCTCTGAACCTCAGTTTTCTCACCAATAAACTCAGGAGATTGTGCTACGTACTTCTCAATCTTATTAGAAATGTACTTGGTAAACCTTGAAATGCTCTGTAAATAACCTCTGTCAAAGGATTCTGAGACTCAAACAAGTTATTTGTAACTGTTAAGCATGTTATTATCAAGACATTTTTGTTATTTTATTAATAAATTATAATTATAATTGATTAAGTTTACAAATAATGATTATAGTTAATAAAAATAACAACCTTGCTTTCTTGTACATAAAGTGATTTGCTCATGTTAGGTATATAATGTGCATTAAAAGAATCTGTGAAACATGTATGTGTAAGATACTATGGAAGGTGCAGAGAGTAATGAAAAGAATTAAGACTAGTCCCCTGTCTCTAACGGCATCACACCCTTGTTTCATCATATACAATTCTAATTTTTTTAGTTTCTGAATTTTTTTGATTCAACATCAGAAACTGATATAATCTATTTCCCTTTGTTTCTAGTGCCTTCCCTCTCTTGATAATGTCTAATTTTATTATATAGCTTGGTGCTTATATGTTCTCTCCCCCATAATGCTGCAAGCTCCTTGGGAGTGAGGTCTGTCTTCTGCATTCCTTTTTCACTAGTGGTTCTCAACCTGTGGATGGTGTTCAACATGTAACAACGAAAATACGTCCTGCATATCAGACAGATTTGTAACAATAGCAAAATTACACTTATGAAGTAGCAATGAAAATAATTTTATGATTGGGGGTCACCACAACATGAGGAACTGTATTAAAGGGTCATGACATTAGGAAGGTTGAGAACCACTTCTTTATACCTTCATTGCCTATAGCACATTGCATGGCACAGAGCAGTTGATTCATAAATGCTTATTGATTGATATGCATTAAATAAAATGCATTACTTTCTGCTTTGCCTGTGTACCACAGGACCATGGGTCCCTTTTACCTGATTACAAGATAAAATTGTGTGTGTGTGTGTGTGTGTGTGTGTGTATGTGTGTGTGTGTGTGTGTAGTCTCCGAGAGTAGAATGCTAGCACCTTGAGAGCAGGAACTGTCATACATTTATTTGTATCCCTATCACTTAACACAATGCTTTTCACATAATTTCACATAATAAATGCTTGGGAAATGTCCTAAAAGACTGATGAAAATATCCACAGCCCCTTTTAGTCTACCCAAAACTATAAGAATGCAGGGTTCACAAGTTTTACATATTTATCTCAGTCTTTTAGGAATACCCCCTCAAACTCTAACTGCCAGAATCTTACCACCTTTGATAAAGACATACCCAAGATTATTGGGACAGGCTCAGATGCTATTGCCAATGACACAGTTGTTATTGATCTTAGAACACTGAATCACTACCCAGACTCTAGGTTTATTGTGTACCTAAGAACTCAGATATTTTATAGCACAATTCAAGATACAAGGAGACACAAAGCACACACAGAATCAGAAAACAAACTACCAACAGCAAAGGAAACACACCTAGGTAAGAATAATCATTCTACTATTCCAAAGCAGAGAGTCCTGCCCCTTATGTTTTCCTGTATTTTTCTTTTTCAAAATTCACGACTCAATTCTATAAGGAGGCTTCCTCCCCAACACTAGATTTTGAGATTAGTCAAGTTCAGGGAATGTGTGAATATTTATGTGGACAATAACTATGATTCAATAAGCAGAGTATAATGGACCACCGAAACAACAGCCCCCGAATCAAACTCTCCTTGAATTAATTTGCTACCTTCACATGGCCCCAAGAAAGAGAGAGAGAGACAGAGACAGAGACATGGAGAGACAGATAGATAGACAGAGAGACAAAGAGAGAGACAGAGGCAGAGAGACTTGCCCACACAAATGCAATTGATATCAGTTGCTACCTTATGGTTTCAGGTGTCAGTTGCTCTGCTTTTGCTGAATGCAATAGAAAATACACACCTAAATATATATACACAAATATTACATAGGAATATATATATATATATATATATATATATATATATATATATATGAATACATATGTACTTTACATATAAATGTATATGTGTGCTTGTGTGTATGAACATTTCCTTGTTTGTAAAATGGGAATAAGCTTACATGGACTACTATTATACAGAAACTGCAATCTGATTTATAAAACACCACACAAATAGTTGAGAGTAATTATATTTCATCTTGCTTATAAGAAATGAACAACAATTTGACATTTGTATTCCTAAAACCCTTAATCAGAACATTTGTTTCTTTATAATCAATTTTTAATGACACTAAATAATCCTCTTCATTTTGCCAAGTAAGGTAGCTCCTTTTTTTTTTCCTTTTTATCTTACAGGAACCAAATTAGATTAACTATACTAATGTCTCTATCCAAGAATGTCATCATTTTACCTATACATTCAGTGTTGACCCATAGTTCTGTGACTTGTGCTAGAGAAAGATGAGCATCATTTCCCATTCTACTTTTCCATTGAAACACTGAAATTTCAAGGAAAATGTTATAATTCAGTAGAAAGGACACTGGCTCTGGAGTCAGAGTACTTGGACTCCAATCCTGGGTGACAAAAAGGGTAAAAAAAAAAATCTACCTTGGAAGGTTATTGTGAGGATCAAATGATATGATATTTATAAAGCACTTACCACATTCTCTGGTATATAGCAGATGCTATCAAAATGCTTATCCTCTTGTCTTCGCCATCATTATTGTTTATTTAGCTTTATCTCCTGTACCCTTCTGTCCCAGAATTCCTGGAGTGATCTTTCTTTAGTGATTATCAACTGCATATATTATTCTGTTTATCACCTATCTACATAATTAGGACAATACCATCTACAAATGAGAAAATGTAAAGAATCTCACCACTTATACAGAAAGAATTACACATGAAAAATAATCTATGATAAGATATAGAGCAAGGAGAGAACCATAGATAATTCTCTCAGAAAGTTGAGGGGACAGATAATCTTTTATAAGTTAGGAACATACCAGATGTAGTCATACCTCATTATCTTAAAGGAATGGGAGGATTCCACTGGTCTCAAATAGGGAGAGTAAGAACCATCCATTTCATGCATGATATTTGACTAAGTGGAGAAGGGAGAAGGAAGGATAAGAAACCAGGAGAGACATATCACCTGTTTGGTAGAATGCTGAGTGTATGACATGGAAGAGTTTTGATAAGACTGGAAAAATACTTTGAAGTAAGATTTTGAAGGACTCAGAAAGTTAGACCCAAGTGTTTAAACATTGTTTCATAGGCAATGGAGAAATTGAAGGGTTTTTTTTTTTTTTTTTTTTTACTAAAGAAGACATACCATGAAGACAGGGCAATAGGGAGATTCTTGTGAAAGCAGAATGAAGAATAGTTTAGAGAGAAGCAAGAAGATCACGTAAGAATCATATACTCTATAATAAAGAAGACAATAAAATAATTCTATTGGAATTATAAAGAAAGTGATGGATTGCTAAAGTATTGTGAAAATAGAATTTAGAGGACTTGGCAACCTAAAATAGGTATAAGAAGTATAAGAGAAGGAAGATCAAAGATAACTGAGTTTCTGAGTCAGAATGACATGAAGGATTGTTCTATGATGCCATTAACCAAAATAGAGAGATTAGGGGGAAGGGAAAATTTAGAGGAGGAAGATGATGAGGTAAATTTTATACCAGCTGAGACTGAAGTGCATCCGTTTGGAGCTATCCACCAAACAGTTAAAGACATGGAACTGGAGCTCTGAGGAGGGGATATATTGGAGATAAGAATCTGTGAACCACAAGTAAGGAGAGAGCAAATGTAGATAAGGAGGCTTTGATATCACCAAATTAGGAGAGGGAAGAGAAAAGAATCACATAATGATATTTGAGGCACACCTGTGGGAGGGAGAGATGGTAATAAGTAGTTGGCAAAGGAGATGGAGCAGTACTTAAGAAGAATTTGTAGAATCAAAGCAAAGTAGTGTTATGAAATTTAAGGGAGGAGATTATATCAAGAATTAAAGTAGTGATGTCAAAACTGGGCCCCAGGGACAGCATGGACTTGGCAACAATCTGGGCTGTGTCTGGAACCAGATTAAAGACGTTCACCAGATTACAATGTAATTGGGAAATATTTTTTAAAATAAATAAAATACAACAGAACATAGATAATGTTAATATATGATTTTCTAAGTCAATATGAAACCAAAATTAGCTGTTTCTCTTATTTGAGTTTGGCACCACTAGATTAAGTGTCAAATAGAGATGAGAGTTCACAGAGGATGGGGATAGCTGTGGAATGGGAAAAAAAAAGTTATTTCAGGTAGAGAGGAAATCAGAGGTCATGTATTCCAGCATTCCATCCCCTCCACCCTCTCTGCCCCCCATTTCAGATATGAGGAAACAGTGGTCCAGTGATGATAAATGACTCAGCCAAGGGCATAAAGAGGTGTTTTTTTTTTAGATTTTCTATTTTTTATTTATTTAGGATTTTATTTTCCCCCAGTTACATGTAAAAACAATTCTTAACTTTTATTGTAAAAGCTTTAATTTCCAAATTCTCTCCCTTCCTCTCTTCCCACACTGTACCCCTTATTGAGAAGGCAAATAGTTGGATATAGGTTAGTCATGTGTAGTCATGCAAAACATTTCTATGATAGTCATGTTGTGAAAGAAAACATAGGCCAAAAAAAACAAAAGAAAAAACCTCAAGAAAAATAAAGTAGAAAATATATGGTTCAATCTGTATTCAGATATCATCAGTTCTTTCTCTGGAGATGGATAGCATTTTTCACCAAAAGTGCTTCAGAGTTGTCTTGGATCATTGTATTGCTGAAAATAACAAATTCATTCACAGCTAATCATCTCAAAGTATTGCTATTTGTTTGTATATAGTACATTTCACTTTACATAGGCTCAAGTGAGTCTTTCCAGGTTTTTCCAAGAGCATGCCACTCATCATTTTTCATAGCACAATAGTATTCTATCACAATCACTTAGCACAATTTGTTCAGCTACTCACCAATTGTTGGACATCACTTCAATTTTGATACTTTGTCACCACTCAAAGAGCTACTATAAATACTTTTGTACATATAGGTCTTTTTCCTTTTTGTTTTCTATCTCTTTTCAGATATAGACTCAGTAGTGGTATTGCGAGATCAAACAGCATGTATGGTTTTATAGCCCTTTGAGCATAGTTACAGATTGTTCTACAGAATGGTTGTATCAGTTCACAACTCCAAGAGCGAGTTAATGTCTTATTTTTCCCACATCCCTTCCACTATTCATCATTTTCCTTTTCTGTCATATTAGCCAGTGTAATAGATATGAGGTAATACTTCAGAATTATTTTAATTTGCATTTCTTCAATCAATAGTGAGTTTGAGCATTTTTTAAAATATGGCTATAGAGAGCTTTGATTGTTTCATCTGAAAACTGTTCATATATTTTGATCATTAATCAATTGGGGAATGGCTTTTTTTTAAAATTTAACTCAGTTCTCGATATTTGGAAAATGGAGTCTTATTAGAGAAACTTGCTTCATTTTTTCCACTAAGTGTAATTTTTGTCAAGTGTATTTCCCTCTATCCCATCCCCCCATTCATTCTATTCTCTCTCTGCTTTCACCTTGTGCCTCCTAAAAGGTGTTTACTTCTGACTATCACCTCCCCCATCTGCCCTTCCTTCTATCAATCCCCAACTGTATTTTCCTACCCCCTTCTCCTCCTACTTACTTGTAGGATAAGATAAATTTCCATACCCATTTGAACATTCAAATTATTCTCTCTTTGAGCCAGTTCTGATGAGAATAAGATTCACTCAGTCCCCTTCAACTCCCCACTTCTTCCCCTTTACTGTAAAATTTTTTTCTTGCCTCTTTTATGGGAGATAATTTACCCCATTTTATCTTTCCCTTTTACTATCTCCTATTATATTTCTTTCTCATTCCTTAATTTTATTTTTTTAGATATCATCCCTGCATATTTGACCCATACCTGTGCCCTCTGCCTATGTATACTCCTTCTAACTGCCCTAATAATGAGAAAGTTCTGAGGAATTAGAAGTATCATCTTCCCAGGTAGCAATGTAAAGAGTTTAATCTTGTTAAGTCCCTTATGATTATTCTTTCCTGTTTACCTTTTTATGCTTCTTTTGAGTCTTGTTTTGAAAGGCAAATTTTCTATTCAGCTCTGGTCTTTTCATCAAGATTGCTTCAAAGTCTTCTATCTCATTGAATGTTCATTTTTTTTCCTTGACTAATTTACCTCATTCTTTAAACTTCCCTTATAATTTGGTTGTAATCCTAGATCCTTTGCCCTCTGGAATATTATATTCCTCTGATTCTTTTTTTTATGTAAAAGATGCTAAATCTTGTGTTATCCTGATTGTGGCACCATGATACTTGAATTGTTTCTCCTTGACCTGGGAGCTCTGGAATTTGGCTCATATAGGTATCAAGAAGAAAAACTTGGATTCAAATCCAGATCCTCTTATTCCAAATCTAACTCCATTTTTCATTGCATCACTGTCTCTCGTAATAGTTGCTTTGACATTCACAACAACTCTGTGAGGTGTATACTATGGATATGGATCTCACTTCACAAATAAATAAACAAACAAACAACTGTGACCACATTTCGCCCATCGGAATCCCCATTAGGCTTTTAACTTGATCCTCTTTTTCACTAGCCTGGCATTCTGGTTTATTAGAAAAATTAACACTGTCACTCTTTCCTGGCCCCTTCCATATTTGGGTTGATTTATTTGTGGGCAAACTGATGCATGTCTAAAAAGTGGATTGTATCCTCACCCTGAACTGAAAGTGCTCTGAGGGAGTTCTCCTGTTGTTAGTAGATTAACTCTGGTCTGTGGGTAAAATCTGGTCTTAAAGTTGGACCTCAATTTGTGTGTGTGTGTGTGTGTGTGTGTGTGTGTGTGTGTGTGTGTGTGTGAAATCTTCCTTCTTGTAGTGTTATCCCAACAATGAACTTGCCCTTTTTTCCACAGGCCATAGGACAATTTTCAACTTTAAACAAAGTCTTGGTCATCCTGATCTAGTTAAAGTCATATTAAATAAGACTTTCTAAAGTTATTTTGGTCAGAATATTCATCACCCTGCATCCATTCTTATGATAAGTGTTTCCAATTTAACTAGACTATTCCTCAGATGATAGGAATGAAGTATCATTGTGTTACTTTGGAATCAGCATGGCATAATGGATTAAATGCTAAAATGGGACTTAGAAAGCCTGGGCTCAAATTCTTCCTTAGATACTAATTAGAGGTGCCTGCCTGGGCAAGTCTCTTAACTTCTTGTGCAATTATAAATTTATAAAACTTCATTTATAAATTGAAATGGATGAATTTTATGACTTTCAAAGTACATTCCATCTATGAGGACAACAGCAGTACCTACTTGCCTACCTGACAGAATTATTGTGGGTATCAAAAGAGATTGTATATGTAAAAGGCTTTAAATGTTAAAGCACTATCAACATATTATTTATAATTATTATTACCATTGTTGAGGTTTAAGGCCAGGGAATCATAAAATGTTGCAGTCAGAGAACAATAAAATGTTGAGGTTTAAGGTTTAGGGATGCATGAGACCCCAAAATACCAACATGACGGGTCCTGTCAAATTCATTCAACACAAGTCTTCTCTCAGCCAAAGTAAAGCAAAATTTATCAAAGGTTCACCATAATGGGTAGACTCTTAAGGAGCCTTAATATCTGACACTTGTATTGGACAAGTGGACAAAAATAATATCACACAAAGTGAGTCTGCTCTAGGTAATCCTCAGGCGCTCATGGAGACAAGATGGAGCTGATATACCAAAAGGTTGTGAGAGGATTTAGGGGTGGTCTGGAGGAGGAATAAGAGGAGGAGGAGCAAGAGCAGGAAGCTGTTGCTACTATTTAGAATATTGGTGACATCCTGACACATAGGATAATTATTAGACAAACATTTCATCCTGCTCCATGGTGGGAAAATTAAGGATCAAACATGTCTTGCTACCAATCAGAACATTATATATAGGTATACGAAAAAGGTCCAGCATCCTGAGCAAATCATATCGAGTGTGCAAGCAAGAAACAATTGGTTCAAAGTCTCATTGCAGGAGTTACACATTCATTTGGCATTTAAAAGAGGTTCAATAATGCAAAAGCCCAAGGAAATTACTAAATAACAGTACCTGAAAATAACATCAGTGTTTCCTAAATCATGTAATTTTTCACTGATGGAGGCTAATTGGGAGAGAGATGGGCTCCAAAGAATAAAAATGTCTGAATTATTGAATAGTATTAAAGACATTCAGCTGCATTATGCTTAAGTGAAACTAACTCAAAACTCATTTCTAACCAAATGTTTCTAAGTAGAAATCCTCTCAGGCCTCTTTTAATGAATAGATAAGACTTATTTGTAATTAGTAGCATCAATTTGCATATAAACAACCAATATGCTAGAATCTTAAATACAGTTTGTTCTCCTAAGCAGGTTAAACATGCCCCCTGAACAGTTCTATGTCATTCATTTGCTTAATAAGCCCCCTTTCATGTATAGTTCAAAGTAAATATCAGTATACTTCTGCCAAAGTTTAGAGTTGGAAGGAGTCTTAGACATCACTAAGCTAAACCTCTCATTTTACAAGTGAGAAAACTGAAATCAATAGGAGAAAAGAGACTCAGCTTTAAGATAAGAGGACCTGTGTTCAGATTCCACCTCAAACATTTGCAACTATCACCCTGTTCAAGTAACTTTGACCTCAGTGCCTGATCTGCTAAGTTCTATGACCCTAGGAAGACTAAAGGAGACACAGTCTTTCATCTCAGCTTCATGATTTTAGGGCAGTTTCTTCAATCAGGGCCTCAAGGAAATTGAAAGGACATCTTCCCCTCACTTCCCCATCACACATTTTAAAATAATTTTGGGACCTTTAATTTTCCAGATTTAGCAATATTGCCAAAGTTTAAAAGACATTCTGATTTTATGGAGCTCAAATTAATAAGATTTTATAATGATGAGGTACAGGCCCTGGAAACCCCCTTGAACTCTCCTTGAATCTTCCCATTTAAGGAGGCATTTGCCTGAGGGCATGAGCCTTTCATTATGGCTTGGTCCAAATCTCTGTTACTAGCCTAACCCTCCATTGTCCAGCTAGCCCCTCCTCCTTGATCCTCCCAAAATATCCATACCCAAATCTATTATCCTTAAACTAGCCCAGCCCTCCATTGTGTCATCTCCAGGTGGCCTCCAGCTACTTCCCATTGTCAGTCTCTCATTACTGGAGTCTGACCTCATTTGCCTCCTCCTGAAGACCCTCCTCCTCCTCCTCCTTCTTTTCTTTTCTTCTTTTCTTCTCCCTCTCCTGCAACCACTGAAATGAAGATTCTATTTTTTTGGGGAAAATGATTAATTGTATAGTCATTATACATTATTATAGCCAGTTCATGATGTTGGTCCATATTGGTTACTAAAAACCTGGGTCCTTCTCTATCTTTCGAATAAGTATTCAAATATTATTTAATTCAATAAATATCTCTTAGGCACTTATACTGTGTAATGTACTGTGCTAACCATAGGGTATTCAAAGAGGAGCAGAGAGAGCCCCTGCTCTCACAAAAACTAGCATTCTATCAGGAGACCAATACCAATAAGTATGACAAATGAGATATTATGATAGAGGAAAGGAGAAAACTTTAGAAAAATTTGAAAAGGAGAGATGGCTTTCAACAAAGGAAGTAGGCCTAGAGATTAGATTGAAGAATGAGAAATCTTTGAGAATCAAGGATAGGGTCAGACATCCTTCCAGGCAATGGTACTAGCTTGTGGATAATACTAGAAGCATAAGAGAGATTATTTCTTATTCATTAGTATGTGTGACTGAATGAGGACTGTTAGAATGAAATATGGCTAAAAAGGTATATTGACAGTGGATTGTAGACAGCCTTAAAGGCTAACTTAAATAATTGATATTTTATCATTTTTGCAATGGAGAGGTACAGAAAGCTTTTAGTTAAAGCAATGACACTGTTAGACTTGTGTATTCAATGTATTATTTTGTCCTTTAATTTATAGGTGACAAGCCAATAGACATCTGTGTTTTTACCTATTGAGTGTGGGTAAATTAAAACAGCCAGTGGGCAAGCTCCCTCTTTCCCCCCTTATTATCTCTATTAGTTTGTTTTTCTCTGTGTGGAGTATAGGGACCCCAAAAATCCCCTACCCAAGAAAAATCAAAAATCAGAGCCATCTTGAGGAAGGAAGAGGAAATTTTATTCTTTTCCCCCACAGGAAGAGGGCTATCATCTCCATGGCAGGGATAAGGGGATCAAGGAGATCAAGGAGAGGAGGGATGTTACAAAAGACAGAGCAAGAAATTATACCCAAAGGTGATCAAGCCCCCTCCCCCTGGCTGTCCCTTTTCCCATTGGCTAGGAGGTGGGCTTTCCATCTTGGCATGAAATCTAACCCAATGGTGGATATCAAAGAAGCCTTCCACTATCTCCTATTGGCAGGGAGGTGGGACAGGTAGCCAAGCTTTCATCCATGACCTTATTTGGTAAACTCCAAAGCAAGGGAGGGGAAAAAGTCACAAGCAAGGGTGGAGGTCAAAAACTCCTGAAAGGGGCCTAATGCTAATGACAACAAGGGAAGGGGGGTAGGGTCCTAGATTGTATAAACCCAGGACTCAGGTCTCTCCAGTCTTACAAAAGTCTATCTCTGGTTTCCAGATAGTTTCTCTCCCTTCTCATTCTGAGGAGTCTTCACAGAGCGTGTAGAAAGTGTACTCCACTCATTCCCTTAAGCCAGTATGTTGACTTCTGACATAAAAAAAGATGGAATTTACATCCATGATCTCAGAAATTAACTCTGTATTGGTCAAAATTCAGTTATATTTAGATCTATATTTGTATATACATCTGAGAAGAACCTAAATTGAACCATATTCCCAGAGATTGACAGTCACAACCAAGAAATGACTTCAGTTTACTCTATAATTCATTGACCTCTTCGGACTCTTCCCCAATTAAATTTGTGATCCAGTTATACAAATATCATTAGGTAAAGGAATCATAGGTTCCTGGAATGTTAGAACTAAAGGTAATGTTAGAGTTGCAATCCTGGTTTATAGGGGAAGAAACTGGAACATATTGAGGTGAGATGTATTCAAGATCAGAGAGCAAATTGATAGCAGGGTCTCAAAATAAATTCAGGTCTCCAGATTTCTAATCCATTTTTTTTTTCTTGGTCTTACCTTGTACATTGAAGGTTTCAGATATATGGTCCGTGGGCCACATGGAGTCCATAAAACTATTAAGTGTGTCCCAAACCATATTAAAATATAGTTCTTGTATATTTTAATGTGTTGATATATTAATTTTTTTTAAAAAAAGAAATATACAAATATGTGGTTTTCTTTTTTTTTTATTTGCTCATTTACTTTTAATTTACAAGATTCAGTTCCACAATCACTTGAGTTTCAGATTTTCTCCCCTCTCTTCCCCCCCCCCCCCCATGGTGGCATGCAATCGTGTATAGGATCTGCAAATACTTTCACATTGTACAATAGTTTGGTCAAAATATGTGGTTTTCTGAGCCAATTCATTATGCTAGGTTGCCTCTCACAATATAGAAAAAAAAAAAGGTCAAAATAGCTGGTGTCTTGCAGGTGGAGTCAAGATGGCAAATTAGAGACAAAATCCCAGCTGAACTCTCTTAACATTCCTCTCCAAGCAACATTAAAATAACAGCTCAAATCAAATTTTGGAGTGACAGAGCCAACAAAAGGTTTGGTTGAGACATTTCTTCTAGTTTAAGACAACTTAGGAGGTCCATAGGAGGAGGCTGTGACCCTGCAGTAGAGGCCTATCCAGAGCTTCCATATGCAGAAGCAGCAGCAGCAGCAATAGTTTCAGGAATTCTCAGCCCAGGGATGGAAATAGGGTCAGAGAACTGGTCAGAAAGAGATTACAGGGGACCCTTTGGGGGCAAAGGGTACAACTGGTACTAACTGGCAACCCTATTGCCCATAGGCAGTTCTGGATTTTAGTTATAGGGCAGAAAGGAATGCTTGTGTTTGATCATAAGGGAACAAGGTCCCTGGTCACAGTTACATGGCAAAGAGGACCGTTAGTGTTTATAGCTGCTGGGAACCAAGGACTGGGAACCAAGACAGTAAAGACCAGAGTGTAGACCAGGAAAGCAGCAACCATACATTTCTAAGTATCATACCACCTAGGAAGCACAAAAAACTTACACTCTCAGAACTTGTTCTGAAAACAGCAGCATAAAATGTTTAAAATTTGAAACAGTGCCTCCCACCCCTAGGTGAACAGAGTCCAACTTTAACATAAAGTTCAAAGTCAAGACATAAGCTAGAAAAATGAGCAAACAACAATAAAAGAACCTAACTATAAAGGCTACTATTTTGGCAGAGAAGAAACTCAAAAGAAGACAATAAGGAGAAATATGGCTACAAAGAAAGCCACAAAGAAACATGATAACTGGACCTAAGTCAAATAAGAATTTCTGGAAGAATTAAATCAATAAAAGTCATAGAGGAAAAAAGTGGGAAAATACATGAGAGTGATGAAAGAAAATTATGAAAAGAGAATTAATAGCTTGGTAAAAATGCCTAAGAAAATAATATCTTATATAAGATTGGTTGCTATATTGCAGAAGAGGGTGGGAATAGATGGAGGAAAAAAATTAGAGTTCAAAATCTTATAAAAATGAGTGCTGAAAGTACTTTACGTGAATTGGGGAAAAAAAAAACATTATTAAGGAGAGGGGAAATCAAAAAAAAGCTAATTGGAAAAAGAAATAAAAAAATTTACTGAAAAAAAACACTCCTTGAAAAGCAGCATTGATCAAATGGGGAAAAAATGGTACAAAAATTCACTGGAAAACATATTTCTTAAAAATTACAATTGGGCAAATGTAAGGTAAAACTTTCTGAGGCATCTAGAAGGAGTAAAACAAAGTTAAATGTATGAGAACTAGAAGATGTGAAATATCTTATCATTAAAAAAAAAAAAGCTACCTGGAATATAGACCCAAGAGTGATAATTAAAAAAAAAAAATACACTAGCCATGATCAAAAAAGGAAGAACCTCTACATTATATTTCAAGAAATTATCAAAGAAATTGCCCCAATATCTTCGATCCAGAGAATAAAATAGAAATTGAAAGAATTTACTGATCATCTCCAGAAAGAGAACCCCAAGTGGAAACACACAGAAACATTATATCAAATTGCAAAGCTCCCATATCAAAGAGAAATTACTTCAAATAGCCAGAAACAATTTAAATAGCATATAGATGCAGTCAGAATCACAGAAGTTTTAGCATCTTCTATGTTAAAGGAGCAAAAGACTTGGAGGAAAGGATCCAGGATTAAAACTAAGAATAAGCTACCCAGCAAAACTGAGTAGAATCATTTAAAGGAAAAAAGAAGAGATTTAATGAAATAGAAAAGTTTCTAATATTCCTGATGAAAAGACCAGAACTGAACAGAATATATGATGTATAAACAGAAGACTAAAGCAAAGCATGAAAACGTAACATGAAAGAGCAGTTATAAGGACTCAATAAAGTTAAACTCTTTACCTCGTTATATGGTAAGATAATACATGTAAGTCCTAAGAACTTGATCACCATTAGGTCAGTTCAAAAAGGAGTTTATATAGACAGTGAGCATGAATGTGAGTTGATTATGTTAGAATGACTTCCAAAAAAAAAAAAATGAAAGTATGAGAAAGAGGGATTCATTGGGACCAGGGGGAAGGGAGAGGTAGTACAGGGCAAAAATTATCACATAAAAGTAGCACAAAAGAAATAAAAAACACAACTTTTACAATGGAGGAGAAAAAAAGGGGTTGGCAAGCCATGATTGAACCTCATTTTCATAAGTATTAGGTCAAAGAAGGAAGAATATAGGTGTATATTTGCATAGATACATATTCGTATGTCTATCTATTATATTCAGTTATGACTCAATTTGTGGTTTTTTTTTTTTTGACATAAATACTGGAATGGTTTATCATTTCCTTCAGCTCCTTTTGCAGATAAGGAAACTGAGGCAAACAGTGTGAAATGACTTGTCCAGTGTTACACCTGGGCTAGTAAGTGGCTGAGACTGGATCTGAACTCAGCATGATGTCTTCCTGACTCCAAGACTGGCAGTCTTTCCACTGTGCCACATAGCTCTCCTGACACATAGTAGGTGCCTCTAAGTGTTCCCTTCCTTTTCACTTCATGTTTCCCTCTACTCCAAATTGTAATTGAAAGCAGATGGATGCTGCTAGTTGATTTCCATACTGTGCACCACAGACAGAGATAATGAAATGAGAATAAAAGAACAGCTGTGTGTCAAGGCTCCATAATTTCTGAATACTGGGTATTTTTTCTTTTAATTTTGTTTTATTCTTGTTTTCATTTTTTTTTCTCTGTGGGCAAGGCATATAATGAATGAACTCTTGAGATTCCAAGGTTATCTTCAAATTTTTTCTTCAAATCCTTTTTAGGCTTCAAAATAACCCCCCAAAAGTCCCAAATAACAAATCTTAGTGTAGTCAATAATTTATTAATTAACACTTAGAAAATATTCAGTTTGTCTTTATTGTCCACCTCAGGAAAAAAAAAAAACAAACTCCACTGGAAAGTCATTAGAATACACTTTTATTCTTGTATGGAGCTGACTACTGAAATTGGAGCCAAGAAAACAACATAATTACCTGACAGGAGGCTCATCAGCCTATGTAATGGATTGATGGCTTAATTGCCTGGAGAATCATGACAATGACCAGCTGTCCATTTTCACTTATCTCACAAAGCTACCAATACATCCATCCCCAGGCACTCTGTTAGCTGATCTTCATTAGGAAATAAGAAAAAAATGAAGAAATTCAATGGAAAATCAGAATAATAATTACTAAAGCTAAACCATACATCTGCCCACTGGGGCCGGGTTTCTAGTACTGTGTAAGCTTGGAATCCTGAGCCATTCAATATGATTAGGGTCATCATAAAATGGCGAGGTGTAGGGTTAGGGGTTCTAAAGACCCCAAAATACCAACATGCTGGATCCTGCCAAATGAATGTGACTCAAGTCTTCTCTCAGCCAAAGAAAAGCAAAATTTATTAAAAGTTCTCCATACTGGGTAAACTCTTAAGGAGCCTTAGTATCTGTAAGGCTTGTATTGCAAAATTCCGTGGTGCTTTCACATCATATGCAAGATGAGGTCTTATATACAGAAAGGTTGTGGGAGGAAACTAGGGGTGGTCTAGAGGAGGAGTTTGGGGAGGGTCTTCAGGAGGAGTCAATGAGGTCAGACCCCAGTAATGAGCTTGGGGAGGGTCTTCAGGAGGAGTCAATGGGGTCAGATTCAAGTTAATCAGTGAAGCTGCTGGAGGCTACCTGGAGATGATAGAAAATGGTGGGCTAGGCCAGTTCAAGGGTGTAACAGTTGATTTGGGTATAGATATTTTGGAAGGATCAAGGGTGGGGGCTAGCTGGATAATGGAAGGCAAAACTACTAATAAAGCTTTGGGCTCAGCCACAATGAAAGGCTTATGGCCTCAGGCAAATGTCTCATCAAATGAGAAGATTAAAGGAAGGCTCAAGGGGCTTCCCAGAGACTGTACCCCATCAAATAGGGAAGAGCTAGGAAGAGTGATATGAAGTTGGGTAGGAAAAGTCCAAGGTTTGTAGGAAGTACACATGATTTCCAGATCTGCTAAGTACTAATTGTGGAACTTTGGGCAAATCACTAAGGCTATGAAGACCTCAATTTCCTCAATTGTAAATTGGTACAATAAAGCTTTAATTATCTACCTCATAGGTTGGTGACTATCCCTTTACAAGTGTCAAAAAATGTGAGTTGTTATTTCCCAATCATCTCACACAATGCTATTTTTTATTTTATAAATGAAGGCATCTTTCTATTATGTCTAATCTTAGAAACCCAACCTTAATATACCATGCAGTAAGCATGGGTCAAAATTGCTAACACCCTGTATTTGTGGTCAGCTAATGAAGCAGCAATCTTTATATTTTACAGTATTTTTATCTTTGAATCATAATATTTCTCAGAGCATGATGGTTGGATAGGATAGAGTTATGGACTTGGAATCAGGAACATAAGTTCAAATTTTACACTGATTTTTAATAGCTGTGGGACCATGGGGAATATAGAACATTCATTTAGAACTTCACCATGTATCAGGCACTGTGCTAAGTGCTAGGGATGAAAATATAAGTAAGCAAGATAGTGACTGCCTTTAAGGAGCTGATGTTCAATGGAGGAAGAAAATAAATAAAATGATGTGGAGAAGGGGAGCATATGGTAGCATTGTGAAAAGATAGCAGAATGTGGCATGGAGTCCTGGCCCCCAAATTCACTTATCAAGACCAGGGGACCAATGGACAGAGTCTAACTTTCTAATGGGAGGGGCATGAAGATGATGACTAGAATTCAGGCAACGTTCTTAATGTAAGGTCTCAATTTCTTTGCCTATAAAATTGAGATAATTATACTTCTACTTTGTATCTTATGGAAATGTTGAGAGGAAAGCACTTTGGAATCCTCAAGGCACTGTATCAATGTTTGGTATTCCTTTTATCAATAAGAAGCCTAAAAGGAATTTCCAGCAAGTAGTATTATCTTCCATTGTACAGATGTGAAAAACTGAGGTTCTCAATGATTTGCCCAAGGTAACTAATCAATGGAAAATCTGGTACTCTAATTCAGTTATCATCATCATCATCATCATCATCATCATCATCATCATCATCATAATCACTTCAACATAAACAGCTTTATTCCTACTATATGACACTTTTAAAAATAGGGATATACAGTAATGCTGATAAGCATGTTTTGTTAATTAGTAACCATTAGAACTTGTTACCATTGCTATCCATATTACTGAAAACAACAACAGTATGATTAAGGTAAAATAATTAAATTGGAATCAAAATTCCTGAGTTCAAATCCTTACACTACCACTTCTTATGTTTGTGAAGTTGCCCTAGTTATTTTGATGCTCTCTGCTAGATACAGGAATAGGATAGAGAGATAGGTGGATAAAGCAATTATTAAGAATTAATTAAGTACTTATTGTATGCATGGCCTTATGTTATAGCAAAAGCTCTACAGTATCTCACAGCTATATAGATGATTATTTTCATCCAGGCCTTTTATCACATAGACATCCTAATTATGTTTTGCTGTTCCACCCTATTTTGCAGTTCCCTAAAAGACATCTTGATCTTCTTGACTATGTCTACTATTTTCTCCTCAGGTTTGAAATAGGCAAAAATGTTGTTCTAAGTATTTGTGATGAGGTAAAGTAAATGGAAGGCAGTTCCACAGGGAAGCTTAGGTGGGGAGCCAGTGGGGTTTAACAGAGAGAGCAGCAATAAGAAAGAGCATAAATTAGATAAACTTAAAGCCTTCCCAATAAGAGCAGGTGTGAAACAAGGAAGCTGTAATGCCATGCACTAGCAGCTTTCCAGAAGAATTCTACTGTAAACAGCTTTTAAGGTTCTGATTACACAGTACAGTGAATACTCTATTTATTCCATAACAAATCAAAGCAAAACATTCACAGAAAATCAAGGTACAACATTCACGATATTACAACTTATCACAGAAAATCGCAGTATAGTATTCTCAATAGTTTATCATTAAAATGGCCACATAGTATCCACCACAGTGGCCACAAAATTTTGAACAAAGAGCAATCATTTAGTAATGCAATCATTCAAAATCATCTTGATCATTCAATCATCCCTATGATGACTTACTCAGTCATCAACTCATCTCAAAGTACAATAGTCAAAGTCATCCACTTGTGGGGCACACTAAGTTAACTCAATCAGTCACTTATTCAGTAATCAGTTACTAAGTACAAGTCATTTAGTCATTCATTTGTCCTTCATCATTCATTATTCAATCATCAGAAAATGCACAGACCCTCCACCCCAGGTCACTAGTAAACTACAATTTCATCACTACTCAATACCCACAGAGAGATATTTTCATCTTGACTCAATTCAGGCAGCTCCTACCTGAATCCACCAAACAGTCACCTGGATTCAAAGGCAGACAGCTCTAAGTTCCTTGTCCAGCTCTCCATGTAGATCCTGTTCCACACTGAAGTTCACAGGGTCCAGTCCATCTCAAATCCTTCACAATTTCTGTTCCTGGGAATTCAAGGCTCAACTAAGCCATAAATATACAAAGTCTTAGCATTCTGGTCATGCTTCCTCAGTTTTCTGCAGCTGGTTCAAAAAATCAGAATCACCTTATCCAACCTGGGTGGGAGGGAATGGGCTTTCCTCTTCAACTTCTTGGGCTTCTCTTCAGCCTCCTGGGCTCCTCTTCAGAAGAGGCTCCACCACCACAAGTTCTCAGGAAATTCTGACTCTCCCTCCCTGGGGCTTTTCCTTATATACACACTGCATTGGCTGCTTCCTGTTTCAGCTAAACCTTTCCTGTTACAGCAGCAACAGGGGTTCATACCTTCTGTATCTTTCACAGAGGCTTGATTAATTACTAAGTGCTAAGTACCTGCTTACTTGCCAATACAAAGAGGTCTTCAAATTCAAATGACATTACCATTACAGATGCCCACTGTCATGAATATTATTCTGTATTGTATCAGAGATCCTAGCAATAGCAGTGAGAAGAAAAATAAATAGAAGGAATCAGAATAGGGAATGAGGTAATAAAATTTTCTTTTTCTTGATGATACAATGATGTACTTAGAAAATCTCAAAAACAAATAAAAAGTTAGTTAAAACAATTAGTAATTTGAACCAAGTATCAGGACATAAAGTAAATCCATATAGATCATCAGAATTCCTATGGTATCACAAACAAAATCCTTCAAGAAGAGATAGAAAGAGATAGCCCATTTAAAATAATTCTGGATAGTATAAAATACCTGAGAATACACCTGCCAAAAAAACCCCAGAAATTATATGAACAAAATTATATTTAAAAAACCTTTTATATACAAATAAAATCAGACTTAGATAATTGTAGAAATATTCATTGTTTGTGGGTTAAAAGGGCCAATATAATAAAAATGACAACTTTATCTGAACTAATTTGTATATTCAAATGCCACCCCAATTAAGTTAACAAAAATATTTTTTTGGAGGGGGGAAGGTAGGGTAATTGGGGTTAAGTGACTTGCCCAAGGTCATATAGATAGTTTTGTGTTAAGTGTCTGAGTCTGGATTTGAACTCAGGTCCTCCTGATTCCAGGACCAGTGTTCTATTCACTGCACCACCAGCGACCCTCAACAAAAATATTTTACTGAATTAGAAAAAAAAATAACAAAATTCATTTGGGAGAACAAAAAGTCAACGATATCAAAGTAATTAATAAAAAAAAAAGTAAAGGAAGGAGGTTTAGCAGTACCATATCTTAATTTTTTTTTATTATAAGGCAGTAATTAGAAAAACTATCTGGTACTAAGAAACAGACAGGTAGAAATGTGGAACAGAGTAGACATACAAATTACAGCAGCAAATGAATATAGCAACCTTGTATTTGAAAAGTGTAAAAAAATTTTTGGGAATAAGAATTATTTGTTAAAAAAATTGTTGAGAAAAGTGGAAAGTGGTATGGCAGAAACTGGACATAGATCAATATCTTAAACCATTTACCAAGATAAGGTTAAAATGAATATATGACATACAATTAAAGAGAGAGATTTCAAGAAAATTTGGAGAACAAAGAGCTTGTTACCTATCATACTTACAGATAGCTGAACAACTTGTAAATAAAGAAGAAATAGAGAAAAATATGAGGTGTCATATGGATAATTTTCATTACATTTTATTTAGAAATATTATATAAATAAAACACTTATAGCCAAGATAAGAAGGAAAGCAGAAAACTGGAGAAAAATATAGAATTTCTCAGATAAATGTGTCATATCTCAAACATGTGAAGAACTTTATCAAATATATAAGAATAAGAGTCATCCCGAATTGACAAATGGTCAAAGGGTACAAACAGGCAGTTTCCTAATGAATAAAATTAAAACAATTTATACTCATATAAAAATGTTCTAAATCAATTTTGATTAGATAAAGGTAAATTAAAATATCATTTTACACCTATCAAATTGACTAAAATGACTGCAGGGGAAAGTGACAAATGTTGGAGGAGATGCGGAAAAATTGGGACAGTAATTCACTGTTGGTGAAACTGCAAGCTGATGCAACCATTTTGGAAACAATCTTGATTTATGCTCACAGAGTTATTAAAATGTCTTTACTCTTTGACAGAGAAATATCAATACTAGTTCTATTTTCAAAGATAATCAAGCAAAAAGAAAAAGAACTTATGTGTTCTAAACTATAGCAAATCTATTTGTAATGACAAAGAACTGGAAATCATGGGTATGCCCATCAATTGGGGAACATCTGAAGAAGTTGTGGTATATGATCATGATGGAATATTACTGTGCTATAAGAAATGATGAACTCTTTAGGGAAAAAAAAAACAGAATCACATTAAATAATGAAGAGCAAAATGAGTAGAACCAAGAGAACATTCGATGCAGTAACAGCACTATTGTTTAAGAACAATTCACACAACTAAGTCTTTTTTACTATTATAAAGACCCAAATTAACTACAAAGGACCTATGAAGGAAGATAGTCTCTGCCTCCAGATAAAGATACATATGTATATAGATATATGGGTCTCTAATGATAACTATCTCTAGGGTTGGGGAGTGAAGAAACAAAAAAGAAAGTTATATGATAACTTCATTGTATATTTAAGAAGCATAGGAAGTTGTACATAATAGAGTAGCAGTTCCACGTGCAAGCATCTTTTTTTTTTTCAATTCTAATGTGTTACAGCAATGCTTGTTGTATTTCATAAATTAAAAAATAAATTGAGTTTGATTGAAAGGCAGTCAGCATGTGTGAATTCTAATCCTAATACTTATAAAAAAAATGACCTTGGACAAAATTCCTTACTTTTCTTCACCTCCCTTTCCTGGTTAGTCAATAAGAGGTCTAAGTTATACGACCTTTAATGTCCCTTTCAGTTCCTACATTCTATAACTGAATGCAAAACAGGTCAAAGGAAGGCCTGTGATCTTTTGGTATACTTAACTAGACAAGAAACTGAGACTAGATACCTAAAAGCTTTATTTATTAGGTATCTCTACATTCCCTAAGACTGTTTTCTGACTTTGCCTTAAGGAATAATATACACCCATCAACTGCTGACTTTTAATGAATTAATTGGGTGCTAAATTACACTGGTGTAACAAGCTGATGCTGTATTTTATACTCTAAGATAAGTACAATGTTATACTTCACTTTCTAAAAGTTTTAAGCAAATACATTCTGATTTTTTAAACTATGTGAGAGCAGTAGGGGAGACTATTTCTCTGAATCTATATGCTAAAAATATATTTTCAATACATGTCATAAAGGAGAAGTTAAAAAAATAACCTTTTATATATTTTCCTTTTGTTAATGTATTGAATAAACCTTCTTTTTAAAATGGTTCAAGTAGCCATGTCAAGGTCAACAGTCAGTACTGAACATAAGTAGGTATGAGAAAATGTTCTAAATTATTTTTATAATGATGATATCATACATTTTATAACAATTCATAGTTTTGAAAATGCTTTCTTAAATATTTCTATTCAAAACAGCCAAACCTTTTGACCCTGAGATTCCACCACTGGCTGTCTACCCCAAGGAGGCCAATGACCAAAAAAAACAAAAACAAACACAAAGCAAAGAACACCCTCCTTATTCTATAAAATATACATACCAGTAAATAACTAAACATATCAGTCAATCAGTGATTTTATAAATAAATATGTATAGAAGCACTTTTTACGTTATCACTTAACACAGTGCCCAAGACATAGCAGGCACATAATGCATGTCTATTGAATGATTGAATTATCAAAGAACTAGAAACAAAATAGATTTCAATCAATTGTGGAATGGTTAAAAGGATTATTAAACCCAAATCATTCTGATTTTCATTGACTGGCCAACAAGTCCCATCCCAATCCTCTGTTGGTCATTGTTCTGGTTTTAAAGGTGGCCAGAAACACTGAGGGTCTTCCCTTCCCAGTTTGATTTTTTTTTAAAAATAGTTAACCTAGACTATCTTTTGCCTCATTTATTACCTAACCTTAAATCACTGAATGGGTGTTACCTCAGACAAAGTGAAACCTGGGAAAGACCTTAGCTTAAAAAACAGCAAGGTTTCCTATTGAATCTAGAGTTATCTCCAGTCATCCAGAACTGTGTCTTTCCTGTGAACTCAGATTATCATGGGAGAAAGAGTGAGATTTATGATTTTGCCCAGTCCTGACTCGCTTAAATCTAATTCACTGGCAAGTCAAGACATTACAATTTTGATGTCATTGGTCCTCTTTGAGAATCAAGGACAAGCAACAATCTCTGAGCGGTAGTAGCTTCCCCAATGCTCCTTTCTTCCTTCCTTCCTTCCCTCCCTCTGTTAACATGAGGAAATCATACCCTTACATTAACTGAAGCAAAATGAGTTAAACAGACCCAAGAAGACAACAGTGTAAATAGAGAGGGAAAATACTGTAAAACAGTTAGAAAAGAATAGTGTGAAATGATAAAAAAAAAAATTAATTTTTGTTTAAGGCAGACATATGAGAAGATACATTGCTTTATTTCTTTATATGTGTGTATTTTTGAGCATGGTGGGAATGGTACACAATGTGGGACATTATATAAAATGTCATGTGTTTTTTTTTATTTTATTTATTTATTTATTTTTTAAATTTTATTATAGTTTGCATCATTCATTTCCACAAGATTTTGAGTTACATATTTTCTCCCCCTCTTTCCCTTTCCCCCACCCACCACCCCAAAACAGCCATTCCATTGTGTCCCCCGTCCCCCAGTCTGTTCTCTCCTATGTCACTTCTCGGTAGGGCAGGATGG
>CM053588.1:99516852-99539171 GCA_028646515.1 Pseudochirops corinnae
TCCCTTTCCCCTTCTCCCAATATATTACTCTCTCATTTCTTAATTTTACCTTTTGGACATCATTCCTTCATATTCAACTCATCCTGTTCCCTCTGTCTATGTATACATATACACACATATACACTTCTACATATATATATATATATATATATATATATATATATATATATATATACACACACATATATACACACTTATACATACAAACATACATACATACATATATATACACACATATATACATGTACACATGTATATGGTCTCACAAGTAACAAATATTGTCTTTCCATGTAGGAATGTAAGTAGTTCATCTTTAATAAATTCCTTATGATTTTTCTTTCCTATTTACCTTTTTTATGCTTCTCTTCTTGTATTTCAAAAACACATTTTCTGTTCAGCTCTGGTCTTTTCATCAAGAATGTTTGATAGTCCTGTATTTCATTGAAAATCCATATTTTCCCCCAAAGTATTACACTCAGTTTTGCTGGGTAGGTGATTCTTGACTTTAATCCTAGCTCCTTTGACCTCCAGAATATTATATTCCAATCCCCTTGATCCCTTAATGTAGAAGCTGCTAGATCTTGTGTGAGTTTCCATAATATTCAGATTCTTTCTTTCTGACTACTTGTAATATTTTCTCCTTAGCCTGGGAACTCTGGAATTTGGCTATAATATTCTTAGGAGTTTATTTTCTTTTGGGGATCTTTTTCAACAGGTCATTAGTCAATCCTTTCAATTTCTATTTTGCCCTCTGATTCTAGAATCTCAGGGCAGTTTTCCTTGATAATTTCTTGAAAGATATATAGGCTCTTTTTTTTTTTTTGATCATGGCTTTCAGTTACTCCAATAATTTTTAAATGATCTCTCCTGAATCTATTTCCCAGGTCTGTGGTTTTTCCAATGAAGTATTTTACATTTACTTCTATTTTTTCATTCATTTGGATCTGTTTTATAGTATCTTGATTTCTCATAAAGTCATTAGGTTCCATTTGCTCTGATCTAATTTTAAATAAATTATTTCCTTCAGTGAGTTTTTAAAGTTTCTTTTCTATTTGGCCAATTCTGCTTTTTGAGGCATTTTTCTTCACACAAAAACATGTTTTCCTTTATTTGCTTAACATGGAAAAGGAGGAGAAAATGTATATTCTCTCTTATTCTCTTGAAAATATAAAATGTTTCAGCCAATTGTCTCCCCTAGTTCTTCATCCATCCTTTGTATGGGCAGAGCCTCTTGAATTTGTCATGTAGAATACAGACACATTTTCTACATTTTATCTAGCTTTTATTTAATGTTCTCATTGAAAGGGGAAAAAAATTGGTTGCCATAGAAGCAAACTATATTTCTCATCCAATTTATTCTTTTTCCATCTGGCAAATTTGGTTTTTTAAGGCATTTTTCTCCTCATTTGTTACACATATATATGCATGCACACACACACACACACACACATACACACACGCACAGACCTTATCCCATTCTCTTCCATATACTTTTCATTGATTGTAGATGCATTCAACTAGAGATATCTCCCATTTGGGGGCTTTGCTTTCTCTTGTTTCTTTGTTTTTGTTAATGTCCCAGTCTGCCTGAAAAAAAATGTCCTATCTCTTTAAATAGATCTTTTCATTCAGTGCCCCTTTCAGATGTCATATCCTTCCTTCATGAAGCCTTTCCTTTCATCCTGGGAATCAAATGCTATGTGCTTGCCTCTGTTAAATAATAAGTATACAAAAACATGTAAGGAACACGGGCCATTTCCTCAGAGAGTTTACATTCTTAAAAGTAATATATAAAGAAAAAGACTAGACAGTTGAGTGGGACAGTATCTATAAGTCTTTATGATCTCAGGGACAGAATTCAAGTTCCATTGAGAAAAAGTGTTTTCTTTCTCCTGAAATTTTTTATATAACATTGTCTGGGATACTCCTTCTACTTTTCTTTCCATAGCATTATCATTATGTGTGTGTGTGTGTGTGTGTGTATGTGTGTGTGTGTGCAAAGTCCTTTTCCTATTGCATTGCTCTTTCCTCTGAATCTTTTAACAAATACAAATTTATATTTGCATTTATCTTTGGTTTAATAGCACCTAACACAGTATAGATTTGTTATGCTTGTTGATTTGAATTTATCAATATGAAATTTACCTCTTTGTGTTTTCTGTAGTGTCAATTGTAGGATGAAGTACATAGTGGGTTCCTGATAAAGGCATTTTTTTTTTCTTCAGTCTGAAGCTATTTACATGGTTTATCTAGAGTTTTGTAGTATTGATCCTAAATGACAAGCTTCAACTTTTATTTGTATTTTTTTCCTGGACATTTCTGAATCTTCATCTATGTGGCTTCTACACAGAATAGAATTTCTGCCTGTATCAGGGCTGAATGTAAAGCAATATAGAAAACAAAAGAAAAACAAGATAAGTATTTTGAACTCATTTTTGTACTATAAATGGATTTCTGGGAAAAATATGTGTTAATTAAATGTTGCTATAAAATTGATACAATTAAAATAAACTTAAAAATTCTCTCTTGAATGAAAATATCATTGGCATCATCTTGCTTGAATATATACATAGACAAGGCATGCCAAAAATCTTATTGACGTTTTAAGCTTCAGTGTATATATGTATATGTAATATGTATGTATAATATGTGTATTTAAATACATTGGTGTATATAAGGAGCCATCAAGGCACCACAGACTATATGAGTCCAATTGTTCTCAGCAATGAATCTTTACACAACAGGCTTCTCTAAAGAAATCAAGGAACAAGGATTATTTTCCTAGATTGAAATGCAATCCTTCCCTGGGGTAATAAAACTAGTCAAAATTTGAACAGAGACTTTGATGAAATTATAACCTTCACATAGAGTCATGAAAATATATACCTTTCCAGTGATTTTGCTTTAAAGAGAAGTTATCTACAAAATATATGGACAAGTCATAAGATGAAAATTTGTGGTCTGCTACCCATATAATCATCCTTCACTGGTTATGAATGAATACCATGCCATTTATTTTGACATCAGTATAAACATTAAAATATTTCTCATTTTTTCACAATATTTTGGAAAAAATTAGTCTTTTTTGACCCATTTTACAATGCATGTTTGTATATCCATTACTATAATTAATTTTGTTAATTTCTTTTGTGTGATAAAAAATTCCTAAGTTCTTTATATTTATTATTTGAAGAATAGAAACAATAACAAAGTGGGATATGAAACTGGAGTTATTCTACTTTTAATTTGGACAAATCACCTGTCCTACTATCCTGTCAATTTTTTGGTTGCTTGTTTTTGTTTTTTGGGGGTTTAGGTTTTTTTGTTTGTTTGTTTTTGGTTATTTCGTTTTTAGTTTCCCATGCTATGAAATGTGTTCTCTACTTAAATTTCAGGATTAAATTAGGGGAAAATAATAATAACATGTATATAATAATAATGATGCTAGTTAACATTAATATACTATTATGTAATAGACACTATGGTAAATCCTTTACAAATATTATCTCATTTGATCCTCACAACAATCCTAGAATATACATACTATTATTATATTCATTTTACTGTTAAGGAAAATAGAGATTAAATGACTTGCCCAGGGTCACACACCTAATAAGGATCTGAGGCAAAACTCTAACTCAGGCCCTCCTCATTCCTGACCCTGTTACCTAACAGCCACCAAATGAGATCAGAGACATAGAAAGTTAAAAAAAAATGTGAAAACTAAATTATTCCTTCATAATGAATGTTTAGATTAATCAGGAGTAGTTACAATTCCTTGGATAAGTCACCAGAACTCAGTTTCCTTATTTACAAAATGAGGATGATGACATTGGTATTATCTTCCTCATTGGGTTGTCATAAGATCTTCATAATTCATAATACCCTATATAAATGTGTGCTTTATTGAGAACAATATAAATTATTTCAATACATTTTATTGTATGACCTCCTAGGGTTCCAGCATTCTCAGGAAATCATACATATGAAAAAAACAACTAAAACCTCAGAATGGAGTGGGAAGAATACTAACAATATTGGCAGAATTTGCATCATTAACAAAGCAGCCTAAGAAATTCAATCTACCAAATTCAATCCTTTTCTTCCAAATTCCTCAATTGCTTTCCTTCATTTTATTAGGAAATCAGTCATGTGCTGACAAACTCCAAACTACAACAACACTACAAATAACCTCAGGATGTCTTATTCCTCATTGCAACAAAACTCAAGTCATTTTCTCATCCTCCATTCTCAATTTCACATTCTCTCAGAAAATAATTGCACTGAATGTAAGCCAATTTCTCCCTTATTTCTCTGTTTTCATCAACAATTACTCTGTTTTCCCTTCCATTTTCTGAAACAAAAAAGAACAACTATTTTTTCTGTGTTGGGCTACATTTCTGTGTTAAATATATTGATATAAGACTATACAATTAGCAGACATTTACATTTTGAATAGAACAACCCTGTGAAGTTGGCCATACAGACATTGTTATTTCCTTATTTTATAGACAAGGAACTGAAGATGGGAAGGGTGAGGTGACTTGCGCAGAATTATATAATTGGAAAGTAGGAGTTGGGGGAGGGCAAAATTGGAATATTTTTTGGAATAAAAAGAGACTCCATTTCTTTCTCAATATGTCTATCACTTTATCAAGCACACAAGATGAAAGAACGAGAATTCCAGAACTTGAGTGTAGAAGAAATGTTTGATTTAATATATTCAAAATGTCTTATTATAGAGAGAAGGAAACCAAGGCCCAGGGAAAAGAAGTGACTTTCGAAAAGTTAAAAAACTGTTAGTCATAAAACCAGGGCTGGAATTTTGTTCTGAGATGCCTGTGTTAGTATTTTTTCTATTCTCATCTAATGCCATTTCAGAAAATCTTAGAGTTTATGATCTCAGTAACATCTTGTCATACCTAGACATCAAAGGAATTACTGTTATAAAATACCCAGGAAATAGTTACCCCAGTGTCTTAAAAATACAATTGTATTTTTTAGAAATTAAAGTCCTACCTGCATTGCCCCTTCTAAAAGGAAAGAAGGAAAGGAAGGAAGAAAGGAAAGGAAGGAAGGAAGAAAAAAGAAAAAGAAAGAAAGAAAGAAAAAAGGAAGGAAGAAAAAGAAAGGAAGAAAGAAAGATCTCTTGTTACAAATATGTATAGTCAATGCAAATTCTTAGGTCGACTGTGTCCAAAATGTTTGCGTCATTCTGCCTTCTGAGTCCACCAGTTATCTCTCAGTTGGTGGGTAGCCTATTGAATCATGAGTCCTTTGGAATGTTGATTTTTCATTGGATTGTTCAGAGTTCTTAAGACTTTAAAATTCATCTTTATGATACTACTGTTATGGTATAAATTATTATCCTGGTTCTGCTCACTTCACTCTGCATCAGTTCAAGCTAGTCTTCCCAGATTATTCTGAAACTATCCCCTTGAACATTTCTCACAGTACAATAGCATTCCATCATCATTATCATACTCCATCATTCCATTCCTATGTCATAATGTGTTCAGACATTCTCCAATCGAAGAGTACCCCTTCAGTTTCCAATTCTTTGCTGCCAAAAACAAAACTCAATAACAATTTCTTGTACCTATATGTCTTTTCCTCTTTTTATTTTTTTGAGATATAGATTTTGTAATGATATCACATAGTCATAGGGTCAATGACCCCAAATTGTTTTTCAGAATTACCAGACAAGTCCATAGCTATACCAGCAGTATATCAATACATCTGTTTTTTTTTTTTTTCCCACAACTGTTCTACCATTTGACATTTTGTCAATTGTGCCAATGTGAAAGGTATGAAGTGGAAATTCCATTTACATTTACATAATAGGTGGCACAGTGATAAAGCATTATGTTGGAATCAGGAAGACTCATCTTCATGAGTTCAAATTCAGCCTCAGATTCTTATTAGCTCTGTGACTCTGATAAAGTAAATTAACCCTATTTGCCTCAGTTTCCTAAGCTGTAAAATGAATTGGAGAAGGAAATGGCAAACCATACCAGTATCTCTGTCAAGGAAAAGCCAAAATGATGTCATAAAGAACCAGACATAATTGAAATAACTTTACTACAATGAGAACAATATTAGTAATTTGGCATTCATAAGGGTGTTTGAATTTTTTCATCTGAAAGCTGCCTGTTTATATTCTTTTACCATTTGTTAATTGGTTAAAATGCCTGTTTAAAAGAAACTTAAATCAGTTCTTTACACAGTTTAGAAATGAGATTTTGGCAGAGAAAACAACAATTATTAGAAAGATCTATTCCCCATTTGCTGATTTCTATTATAGGTTTAGTTACATGAATGCTGTTTTTTATGAAATCTTTTTCATTTTTAAAAATAATCAAAATCATCCATTTTACCATCTATGAGTGTCTTTACCCCTAGCTTTTTCACAAACTTTTCACCCAACCATTGATCTCACAGGTACTTTCTTCCTTGCTTCTCTAATTTGATTATGATGTCAGCCTTTGTGTCTAATTCACATTCCAATTTATAGTTCTTCTGGGCATACTATACAACATGTTGGTTTATGTCCTATGTTTCTCAAGATAAATCTTATTATTGTTTTTCTAGTCTTTCTAGTCTAATCTTGTGGTCATTCGACTGATATGGAACTAAGTAAGTTATTAATATACTAAGCACTGCCATTTTTATTACATTCGTTTGACCTACCCATGAACAATCAAAATTTCTCCAGGTATTTAAATATTTCTTTATTTGAACTCTTAATATGTGAATGTGGTTCCTGCATGTGTCTTGCAAGTAAGACTTATAAGGAAATTTTTGTTTTCAATAGTTATTCCATGCAGAATTTTCTCTCTCTCTCTTCTTGCTGTCAGACAGTAAGCACTTATTAAGTACTTTTTACAAGCTAGGAACCAAGTTAAGCTCAGGGGATATAAAGAAAGGTAAAAGATAATCCTTATTCTCAAGGAGATCATTAATAGAGATGATGATATGCAAATAACTATTTGCAAACAAGATATATAAAGGACAAATCGAAGACAATTATGGAAAGTACTACCATTAAGGGAGGATCTGGAAAAGTTCTTTTGATATCGTTAAATTATTTCAACTATGTTCAGTGCTCTGTGACCCCATTTAGATTTGATGTTAGTGAAAACAAAACTTTCTAACAATTAGCATTATTAAATAAACCAACTTCCTAACAATTAACATTGAAAAGTAAAAGATAGCATTATTAAAATTAAAAAGTAAATACTTAATTGTCTTGAGATATGCTATGTTTTCCCTTAATGATATATTCCATCAGTGATCATTGTCAAGTATATAATAATGAAAATTCTTTTTTTTTTTGGATATGGGATGGATGACATATCCACTGAGGTCTCTTCCAACTCAAAAACTTTAATTATGAGCCTGCCATCAAACATGTCTGAAAGGGTCGGATATTTTATACAAAACACATAGGATCAAGTCAAATCAAGAAGTCAAGTTAAAAAAGAACAACAACACATTTATTAGGCTCCTTATCATTGTGCCCGGTTCTATGCTAAGTATTGATGTGACCCAATTTTTTCAGCCAATCCCAAAACATCTTGAACAGTACATACAGAAAAACAAAATGCATAGGATCCTTCTTGGCCATTGTTGCTAATATTCTCATTGAACTGAAGAAGTTAAAAGATGGAAGATATTCCAATGGTCATCGAGTCCAACCTATATCCCAAAATATATCTGATACCTGGTGATCACCTGCACTTTGATCAAATAATATAGTATTTTTTTTAAAAGTACTCTGCAAAGTGCCTGGCACATGGTAGGCACCATATAAGTGCTTATTCTCTCCATCTCCATAGCTTAAAAAACAGTATTAGCAACAGTTACTAGAGGTTGTGACAATTGACAACAAGGTATTCTTAGTAAAGGTTTTCTTTCTGATGTATCTCCAGCCCTGCTGGTTAGAGACCAATTTCTTTCATGTGATAGAGAATGGATTAAAACCCTTTCTTATGTTATGTACCCCTTTGGATCTCTGGTAAAACCAGTAGACTCCACTTCTCAGGAAAAAAATGATTTGAAATGATTTAAGAAATGTTAATTTTATGTTAGATTTCCTGCAAGTAAAGATACAATTGTTTTCCTACCCAAATTTACACCCCCTGAAATTTATCTCCCATCTCCAGGATTTTAGTATAAGAATGTTCATGCTAGTAAATTTTCTCATATAATTGTTTGCCAAATATCTTTAAAAATAATAATAGACACAAAGTCAGGAGATCTGGAGTCCTAATTATTCTTCTTAGTGACTTTGGGACAATAGTTTCCACTCTCAACTCCTCCATTTCCACCTCTGCATATTTAGAGAATTGACCAAGTTTAACAGCTAGTAAGGGCTTAATATATACCTGCCTCAATCTCCTAACTTTATGTCAGATGTTCTTTTGAATTCACTAATGTGGAATCTGTTATTTGTTATCATCAGTTTGAATTATTAGAATACAATAGAGTCAGAAACCTTACCCACTGCATTAAGCCAGAACTCGTGTGTGTGTGTGTGTGTGTGTGTGTGTGTGTGCGCACGTGTGCATGTGTGTGTCCTCACTGTCTTAGAGGTTTTGTGTCAGGCCCACAATTAAATTACATGTCTCTTTATTAAGACTTGTACTGTCACAAATCAAATCCTTCACTAGGTACAAACTTGTGGAGAGTGAATATCATTGTCTGCCCAGTTATTTCTCAATTCAATAAGTTTTGTTTTGTCAATACCCTCCTCTTCTACTTTTCACTCTAGATAATTAGACTCTTTCCCCAGGGAATTTTCTAAGCCACTTCATAAGATTTTGTTTCTCTTGTGTTTTGTATGTTGGAGTTCACACTATCAGAGTTTAGTTTTCGCTAAATTAAGTGCCTGTTTTGAAAGTCTATCCTAAGAAACCAGGTAATATTGGGCTATTGACATGAACATAGAGTAACAATCACCTTTGTAAGCTTCCCATTCTGAAAATAAGTAGTGATCACCTACAATGTGTAAAATATCCTAGACACTAGGGAAGACTCAGAGATTCAATAATACCAAGAATAGTAAAAATAGAAAAAAAAATCAAAATTAGCATTTAATGTAGTAATAACTTTACATTTCATCTCATATGATCCTCCTAACAATCCTGTGATGTAGATGCTGTCATTAACTTCACTGAAAAGGTGAGGGAGGTGAAGCAAATAGGTAAAATTATTTGACAAAACTCAGTATATGGGACTGGATTTGAACACAGATCTTTCTGACTACAGATTCAGCCTATCTGCTAGATGACCTAGCTAACTCTGAGGCCCTAATAATGTGCCACCACTGTGCTGGAGATACAAATACAAGCGAATGAGAAGATTCCTGCTGTCAAGGAGCTTACATTCTAATAGCACAAGACAGAATGTGAAAGGAAGTTACAAAGTTGTTGGGAGGGAGAGCAGGATGCAAGACTGGTGGTGAGGAACTGATCTTCTAAGAGTAGCTAGATTTGAAAGTGAGAAAAATTGGTGTCCTAATATAGAATCTCAGCGGTTATCAACCTGTGGGTTATATTCAATTTGTAACAATGAAAATACATCCTGCATATCAGATACATTCATAACAGTAGCAAAATTAAAGTTATGAAGTAGCAATGAAAATAATTTTATGGTTGGGGTTCACCACAGCATGAGGAACTGTGTTAAAGGGTCACAGCATTAGGAAAGTTGAGAACCACTAACCTAGATGGTTCTGGCCAGGGACTCACACAGATCAGATGAGCAGACCCCACGAAAGGTATCACAAGGAGGGTAAGGCTGCTGAATAATTAACATTAGTTATTATTACATAATAATTGTTGTTGTGTTTGTCCTTCATTTTTCAAGTGGAACATGGCATCAGGGAAATGATGACATGACTTGCAATTGACTTTGATTTGAGTGAGAGAAGGCTGTGCAATGTCACAAGGCTCACTTTTCCCTCCAGAGCCATCTGGATCTAGTGACCAGATATTCATCAGGATTACTGGAGATGACCCAGGATACAGTGGGAGACCCTGGCCCTTTTCGGTTAAGGTCTTTTCACATACTTCCTTAGAGTGAGGTAACACCCATTCAGTGAATGTAGACTGTGGGATAATAGTAGATCTGTGATTTTGTTATTGACAGCATTCCCTCTAATGATATGAATAATAACATTCATGGATGTCAATCATCGATAACTCTTTCCCCTCTCCTTCCCAAGTTTTCCATGTTGCAGTGAAAATAAGGAAAGAGAAGGTCTACTCAACAAGAAAGAGGCCTTTATCATTTTCTCCTTGCTTCTCAAGGATACCGACGGAACATAAAAGTTATTGAATGGTTATTCCTCACCTTTGCCACATGGGCACTTTGTCATGTGTTTTTCCCACTTCCTTTATTCTGCTTTATGCTTCAGGATTTTTCATTTGTCATGTGCTTTTCCTGTGTTGCAGGCTACTCACATCCAACAGTCACCTTTCTATTTCCCTTTAGGAAATCTAACTTTTGTGACTATAGAATTGTTTTATGGGTAGTCATATAACAATGCAAGGAGAATATTAATATTTTTAAATGGTCTTTTGTTTCACAAAGAAGCATGGGCATCATTAAAATAACTTATTTTTTTTTCCTAAGGCATTCCAGCCTACTCTCCTTGTGTTCAATTCGGGGCCTCTTCCAAACATGAAACTCTCTATTATTTTGAATGTCTTTAAGCTAAGTATTGGGACTACAAAGATGGTAAACAACTTAATCCTTGCTCTGAAGGAGTTGAGAATGTAGTAGAGGCAACAGTATTTTATATATATATACATAAATTCTATTTGAATTGCAGCTCTGAGTCTCCCATTAATATTAGAAGCTTACTCTTACACTCCCTTGTAGTTTCAGTGTTTACAATAGTAAAATGGGAATAATAATGCTTAAAATATTTTAATGAAATGTTTAAAAGGTGATAAAGCACTTTGTATCTATTATTTCATTCAAACCTCACCATAGTCTCATGAAGTAGCTGCTATAGGTATCTTTGTCATTATTATAGTTATTTTTATCATGAGTCTCATTGTCATACATTGATATATTTCAAATAGAAATGATATGGGGTTAGGTATCAATCCTGTTCTTATTATTTTATATTTAGTTCCTGTGATTATTGAATAAGTAGATAAAGTAATTCTTTTTTGTAATTGAATAAAAGTATTGTGAGGTAAGCTAATCTTCTGTAGGTACACTGAAAGAGTCTTTTGAAAAAACAAAAGTTCTTTACCTGATAAGAAAACAGGAAGAAAGAAATATGAACCACATCCTGATTCCTCAAAATTTAGATTTATTCTGCTAAGTCTCTATATTTGAAATAATTACTTACTTTTTTTAAACTTCAAAATTGCTTTGTTTTCTACAATGTTCTATGCATCATGTTTGTATTTTTGTCAGTTATACTATTTTTCTTCAGACACAGAGAGGGTTAATGAGGAGAAGTAGGTAGTAAGGAAACTATGGCATTAACAGGTAGAGTTCTAGACATGTAGTCAAGAAGACCTCAGTCCACATCTCACCTCTGATTCATATTTAGCAAGTGTGTGATCATGAGCTAGACACTTATCCTTCTAGGCTCATTTCTTCGTTAGTGAAAAGAAGTATTAGTACCTAACTCAAAGGGCTATTGTGAGGCTCAAATTGGATAATGTAGGAAAAGTAGAAATAGAAGACTGAAAGTAATTCCTCAATTGATAAGTGGTTAAAGGATATGCACAAAACATTCTTTAAAGTTGCAAACTCTTCACAATGTATAAAACATTGCTCTAAATTATTAATCAGAATAAATGAAAGGATTTTATCTCTGTAAAAGACAAGATCCTCTCAAGAGAAGCCGCTTTTCTTCCTCATTGCCCAAATGTGAATTGACATCCATGTCTTCATGTTGTCTGAATGTTCATGTTTAATTGAAAACAGGTAGCCTTCTTTATCACCAAGATTCTCTGAGAACAGGCCTTGAGATATGACCAGCACATTGTCTGCTTACCTGTTCCATTAACGTATACCTACATTACATGAGAGTTAGATGGGGAGTGACAGGAATCAGTCACTGTGAAATATGTCCCACTACATGATTTTCATTTCCCCCAGAGTTTTATTAATTTCAAAAGGTCTAATAGTAAGAAGGTCATGGAAACTAATATTCAAAGCTGCTACCCTTCTTTATTGTGGGCTAAAAGACAATGCAACAAAATAGAAATAGAGAGAAAAGGGCAATCTTTTTTCTCCCTTATATTTAAAGGAAGACATTTTTTCCAGTCTTAGCTGTATGTAAGTGATATCTGCCCAACTAGATTTGACTTACTCTTAAATTTGATCCAAAGCATTTAAATCAGTATGAAATCTTAGATCTAAAGTCGTAAGGGACTTGAGTGTCCATTAATTCAATGGATATTAGAATTTAAAATGCCCGCAATGGTAAGGGTTTTTAAGTGTTTTTTTGTATGTCATGGACTCCCTTAGCAATCTATTAAAACCTATGTCCTCTTTCTCAAGATAATGATTTGAAATTAATATGATGTAATACATAATATTGAAAATAAAATCAATTGTATTTACATAAATTTATTAAAATATTATATTGTTGTGGTCTTTACATTAATAGACCTTGTGCTAAGAATTTCTACTCTCCTGAATTCCTGATAGGTAAGAAATCAAACTCTACTTGAATATTCCCTTGTAAATAAAACTTGCTACATCTCTATGGTTGGATTTAAGTGGTGGTTCTAGATTTCTCTTGCTTCTTTCCTATGATTTGATTTACTAAAATGTTATGATTCTCTTCCCTTGCTTTTTAATTTCCAGTACATTAATCTCTCTATCATACTATATCACAAATAAATGCTGGTCTTCAAAATAGTCACCAAATTACTTTATACTGGTAAACATGCAAGGCAGAAAGGGTAGAAAGAACAACTTGGACCAAGATGAGGGAGTGTGGCTCATAGTGAAGATACAGGAAGTCACAATGGATGAAATTTACAATAGATTCTATGCCAAGTCAATGGACCTCTGTTTCATGTTTGTGTATCTTGTCTGCCTGGTTTCTTTTTTTTTTTAAATCATGTATTCAAAGGAAGCAAGATGTAATTGTCACATCATGTTACACCATGTTAGACACATTAATTGTGCTACCCATGTTCCCCAACATCTTCATCCTTATAAGAGGAATTCAAAATTGATGAGATATTAGTTGTAAGTAATTTTCCATGAGAGAAAACCAAAGAAAAAAAAAAAGATTTTATACTTAAAAATGAAATCTTTTCAAAGCAACCCATGTGGAAGGTAAGTGATTGGCTTAAAGTGAAGGACCTACTCTATATATTCTATAATCCTAAAATCATTGTTTGTATAAGAAAAAACAAACCTCAGAGGTCATGCAGTTAAATATTTACCTGAATAGCAAACCCTGTCAACAAAAATGCTTGAATATCTCCAGTAACAAGAACTCCTTAAATCCTGAGAAATCTCATTCCAGTGTAGAATAGCCTAAATTGTTAAAACATGCACAAAAAATCAAAATGAGTGAACAAAGCCCCTCCTATTGAACTAAATCTACCTTGTAAAAGAAAATAAGATCAAATAAGATCACATACAGAAAATATTTTTCAAATATTCGAGCTCCATAAAAATGCTAGTCATTAACTTTCTTTGGAACACAGCTTTAAAATAGAAATGGAAAATAGAGATGGTCAAATACAATTCCTTCATTTTTCAGATTAAGAAACTGAGGAATAATGAGCTTAATTGACTTGTCCTAGAATATGTAACTTTCTAGGAACATGCAGCTATTAAATGTATGAGACTGCATTGTAACCTAAGTCTTTTTTACTCCAAATCCTGTACCCCGTGCCATCATGCAATGAAGTGAAATAAGTTGTTCAAGGTCACACAAATAGAAAATTACAGAAATGAAATATGAAGTCATTATCCTGAGAAGGATGCCCTAGGTTTCACCGGACTGTCATAGAGAGTCCCTAACAAAATCATTAACAACCACTACACTAGATATACCATGTCATAAGTATAAGTATACATTTCTGTCTATATATGTCTAGGCCTCAATTCATAATTATCTGTAGTAAACCAGACTTTCATTCTCTCTCTCTTCTATGACGCAGATATGCAGAAAGATTATAATCTTTTTGGGTGGATGCTTTCTTTGGATCTTGAAGTATCCTAGAAATTTCAGGGGAGTATCAAGTCCTGTGACTCTCTTTTTGTTTGTGCCTGCAGAAGTGGTCCTAGGATAAAATCTTAATAAATGATTAGCCTTGGGCTGGGGCAGGAGTGGTAGATTCCAAGAAGGGACCGTTGGTTCCAGGAATTCCTGCTATAGGGAATATAAGCCTTATGATTTTCTTGTATCTTTGGCTCTGTATGAAATGGCTCTGTAATAAACAGACTATCAAATACATCCCCGTCTCTCTCTCTTTCTCTCTCTCTCTCTCCCTCTCTTTTATTCAGCTGGTTGTTGGTCCATATACTGTGCTGGCCGCAGCAATTATCTACTGGGCAAGAATCAGATATTGAAACTATAGACTTTATCTTCATATCCTCCTTAGTTCATTCCTAGTTAAGGGTAAATAGATTAAACACAAAAATTGGTCATCTTGAACTGTCTAGTTACATTATTTTTGTTCAAATAGCCCAGACCATTGGCTAATTCCATCAAATTTTCATTTGATAGAAAAAATGAAAATTGCGAGATGTCATGTATTAATTACAAGGTCCCTTTTATTGTGAGAGTTCATGAAACAGGGTAAATGGATTCTTCTAAAGAAGGATGATAGACAAAAAAGCAGAAGAGACCTTACAGGCCATTTGGTCCAATCCACTGATTTACAGTTGAAGAACTTGTTCATGATCACTCAGAGCCAGGATGTAATATCCACCATACTTTTTTTTTTTTTTTTTTGGAGTGGAGAAGGCAAGGAAATTGGGCTTAAGTGACTTGCCCATGGTCACATGGCTAGTAAGTGTTAAGTATCTGAGGCTGAATTTAAACTCATGTCTTCCTGACTGCAGGGCTGGTGCTCTATTCACTGCATCACCTAGATGCCCCCACATCCACTGTGCTTTCAACTGTACAAATACAAATTAGCTAATAAAATTCTCCCCTCTAACTTATTTAAAAAAAAAAGCTGAATCCATCTCTATGAATAAATCATAGTGTTGGATACCACGGGCTTCTGTTTTTCAGGTCAGAAACATATGACCAACTAACGTAAAAGATAAAATTCTATTTGTTGATAGAACATTAAATTTGGAGACAGCAGGAGATCTGTGCTCAAACCCTAGCTTTGCCTTTCTGGGGTACCTGTGTGAAACTTAGAAAGCCAAGAGCCTCTTTCTGCTCCAGGTTATTCCTCTGAAAATTGAGATGGGTTGGCCAAGTATTCTCTGTTGCCCCTTTCGGCTCTCAATACTAAGGTTTTCTTTTTAACCTATTAATATGTTGAGGTATTTTTATTTTTGAATAGAAGAGCTCTTTTGTGTATCCACTTGGGATGTAGAAGGAACTAAATAATTTAGTGCAGCAATGGTGCAGGGTTAGATTTTAATCATTATTATTGAAGGAGAGATCAATAAATCTTTTTACTTCTGCACAGGAGTTTGCTCTCTTCCCTGGGGGAAATTGGCCTTCTATTCAAATACTTCTGTGTGACATGTTTTATATGAGGTAAAAATTGAGACACAATAAGAAATTACTTTTATATAATCTGCCACTGAAAAGGTTACTATGGATGGAGAAAATAGTGGAACAAAGGACAATATAAATTAAGATATGGACAAACAGAGAGAGTCAAGGGTGTGAAAGGACAGCAAAAGGAAAGCAGAGTGAGTAGCAACTTGATAAAATAGGAAAAAAAAATATTGGGCTAAGATTCAAAGAAGGGCAGCTGGTGGTGCAGTGGACAGAGCACAAGACCTGGGGTTAGGAAGACCTGAGTTCAAATCTGTCCCCAGACACTTACTAGCTGTGGCACCCTTGACAATTTACGTAAGTCGGTTTGCCTCTGTTTCTTCATCTTTTAAATGACCTGGAGAAGGAAGTAGCAAACCACCTGTAACGTTAATGATACTTGATCCTGCTGTAGAGGTGTAAGACCAATAACAGCAGCACACAGAAGGGCTGTTAGTGCAAGATAGCTTCAAAGGGATTAACAATCTTACTTCAATTAAACAATGCAGACAGATAAGTGAGTATCCAAGAAAGAATCCAAAAGACAGGGCTCCAACTATCTAAACAAAATAACAGATACATAATCACCAGACCAGAGAGCATTAACATCTGGGTTCACAAAGCTGGGGGGGGGGGGCGCTTAACAATGGGTACCCTGAGTCTTATCTGGCTAAATCACAAAGACCTCAGGTGAATATACTTCCCTTGAGTGAGCCCCAAAGCAAAATACCAACTTCCCAGAATATATATTTATATCATCTATCTATCTATCTATCTATCTATCTATCTATCTATCTATCTATCTATCTATCTATTGTTTGACTAATAGGCTCAGAGCCAGAAGGCATCATAATCCTTGTGAGTCAGCACCTATGAAGCTCAAAGCAATAAGACGTCTGTGATTGAAGTACCTGTGTACCTTTAGACCTGGGAACATGGCCCCTGTTCCAAGGAAAAAAGGGAACAAATGTGGTCACATAGGCCTATTAATGGACAAGGAAGATCTTATATTCCATGAACTCTGTGCCACTCCAGTATCTTTGCCACGAAAATCCCCCTAAATGGGGTTATGTAGATTTGGACACAACTAAGAATGACTAAATGACAAGGAGATTCTAAGACAGGGCATGGGATCCTATATTAACTGCTTACCAGCTATCAGTGCCTTTCTCTATAACATAATGAAATTGTGTTGTTGATTGCTCAAGTTTCTTCCATCTCTAACCCTCTGTTGTTAATTGACCTGTTCTGTGATACCTTCACCACCACAGCTATTCTAAGCAAGAAGCATAGAATACATAGGTATGCTAAGGTCAAGTGAACCTACTCACCATGTACTTTGCTTCACCATCAACCTACTTCCTGTACTTTGGGCAGATATTTCACCTTGGAAATAGGATAACTGATATAAATGGTCAAATTAACATAAACGGAATGTCATTTATTCTTTGAAAGCACCTCTGAACTCTTATTCCACTTCTGGCCCTATCCCTGGCTACCAATCTGTCAAATCATTTTATCTCATCCTCAAACATCCCTCAGTACCTTGGCTTTCCTTCACTTGGAACATTGCACTACTCATGTGGCCTTCTCAATCTAGAACATCTACCTCCCTCATCTTACAATTAGAAATTTAGTCTGCAATAGTTTGAGTAGTTCATCACTGTGGATAATCCCTTTCATGATACAGATTGTGCTTCTTTTCAAATGTGATAGACTATTTTTGAGACATATTGTTGTCAATGTGTGCATATATATGCATACATATGTGTATATACACATATAATTCATACCTACACTTTTATATATACACATACACACATGTGTATGTATTTAAGTATATATGGTTTGTTCAAGGAGGACTAGGACCTCTGGTGTGAGGGCTTGCTGAGCCCTTTTCAGGGCTGTTTATCTACCTTTGGTGTCCGTCTTTTCACCTAACTCTCACCTGAGGCTTCAAGAAGCAGTAATGGGCACAATAACCATAAACCAGTAAAACTGTCTTGGCAGAGTCTAAACAAGATTGAAGGTAACCAACAGGCCTCATACCCATGGATTAATTAGGGGGTTGTCTACCTCAAGCATGTGAAGACTTCCCCTGGTGGAATAATTAACAACAATGGATATATGTAATACAAAAATAGCCAGTTTGAGGGACACCTTCTGTGAACTTATCTGGGTTGTGCTTCATATGACAGGTCTATACACGAAGTTTATACACAATACCATTTTAGTAGGACCTGACAGAGCCACGTATATAATTTTACTGCTATAGCTTTTAAGAATACTTCATGGTCACTATATTTGGTTCCTATGATGGTGAAGCAATGTGAGACTGTAGTTGAGATGATCCTTTTTCAGACTATGTGTCACATCAGAGTTCCAGAGACCACATTTTTCAAGATAAATCTTATTTAGACCCTCAATAATTATGGGAGAAATTCATTCACCTTCACTCTCTCTTCTCTCTCTACTCACAAGAGAAAGACCTGATGAAGTCTGAATGTAGATTGAAGACTGTTTTCTTTTTTTTTTTATTATTGTTTTTTGGGGGGGAGGTATCAAAATTTTCTTTTGCAACATGGCTATTATAAAAATCTTTTTCATAACTTCAGATCTATAATCTATATCAAATTGTTTGCCTATTCAAGGGGAAAGGAGGGGAGAGAAGGGAGAAAATTTGGAATTTAATTTTTTTAAATGTTAATTTTGTTTACATGTAATTGAGAAAAAATGAAATAAAAAATGTTAAGAAGTAATGATATCATAGTCCATGACCCCACCAAGATAAATTTAAGGACATCTGAATTTGACTTCATTTTAATATTCTTATCTTCTGACAAATAGTCATTTTAAATGCAAATATATTCACATCCAAACACATGGATATGAAAAAGTTTAGACTGAAGTACAGCAACAAAGAACAAACAGAAGTATCATTCAGGTCCCCACAAAGTAGGTGAAATTAAAGTGTATTTCATGAAATGCATATCGGCATCCCTTCTTGTTTCTGATTCTATATGAGTTACAAAAAGCCTCAGACATAAGCCTGATAGTGAGAGTCTTTGCAGTTTTATCATCTCTTCATTTCCTAGAAAGATATATTTTTTCCTTTTTTTCACCCTTGCATAATTCTCTGTCTCTGTTCCCCCTTCTCTGTCTCTGTCTCTCTGTTTGTGGATCTCTTTATCTGTCTCCCTCTCACCCTCCCTTTCTATGTCTCTATCTCTGACAAGCTCTCACCCTGACCTCCCCCCTTCTTTCCTGTCCCTCACTTATTGGGTCTGAAATCTACTGTATTCTTGATGATGTCTTGCACTATCATCACTATATTGAAATTTATGCTTTAGAAGATACTTTTGATCTGGGAATTAGTGATGGATATTTTGCCTGAATATTGTCAAATGGAATAGAACTTGGGCCCCCTGATGATAATACTTAAACAATACCATGAAGCAGAGACAGCCTGCAATCCAGGGAGAGGCAGCCAATTTTTTAAACTATAGTAAATTGACTTTGCTTGCTGTAGCAATGCTGTCATAGTTCCTCAATAATTACCCATATGTTCAGAAAGGTTTGGAATGAGCCTGCCATTCCCATGCTAATTGTAGGCTGCTACAAAGCTAATTTTGCATTGCTGGGATCATGCTATGCTTATGGGGACTGATGAGGTTTTTTTTTTAATGTTTTTTTTTTCACCTTTCTGGAGTGATGCATTGCAGTTTTGTCAAAAGTTGCATGTTTCAATTGCAGATTGATACTAAGAAAACTTTTTTTTTATTTTTTTAACCAGTCTGAATTCCTGTCAGTATAATGATCATAGAGGATAGTATTGACTTAAAGTCAAGTAACATGAAGGAAAAACCATAACCCTCAGCTGTAAACATGATTGATTATTCATCAGAGTTGGTGTTCTCTTTTCAAATTCTTGCAGATCATTCCTATTTTAGGATAAACTGTAAAAACTTGGTTAACCTCAACTTTGTCTTTGAATATCTACCACAGGGCATGAAGGCAGTGTTAGCAGACTACTTTTATATGTGGTGAGGGGAGATATGCGTGATCATTTGATACCCTATAGCCCATATGAGTTAATAACATAAAGTAAGGATTATATAAAATAGACAATAAAGGTTAAGATTTTAAACAAAGTGTAAAGAAGGGTCCATATACTCCACTTAAAGAATAATTAAGTTTTTTAAAGGCTATTTTAATTAAAGGACAGCTTTAAAGGATGACTCAAAGCTCGCCTTGTCCAGTTGGTAATTAAAAAGAAAAGTCGATAGCTTTGGATTAAAGCAAAGTAGAATGCCAGAATAATGCTGGGTGTCACCCTGGTGGGAGAAAATAAAGTTCCCTATGGAAGAAGAACCCACCACTTGAGAAATAATGTCTGTTCAGGAAGAAGAGTTTTCTCTTTCCTGTTCTCTGGCTTTTTTCATCAAGTTTCACAGCAGAAAATCACACATTAGGAATCACCATACCTTTGCAGAGGGCAAACCAGAAAAGAAGCAATGCAGAAGAATGCCTTGAGAAATGATGACTGACACTGGAGAAGAGAGTCATTTACAGATTCAAGAGGAAATTAGTGCTGGCATTTGGCAGCTGAGTTGTCAAGAGGAGAAGGCACAGAGAACCTAGCTGACTGACCTTCCCCATGGAGATGTTTTGCTTTGGAAAGAGTAGCATGAATGCATCAGCAGAAGAGCAAGAATGTCTTTGCCTTCAGAATGAGAACCATGGGTTGCCTTAGGCTTATATGTTCTTTAAGTGTGTGCCCCTTTACTAGTGTATTCTATTTTCCTACTCTGCCTACTGAGGCTATTTGTTTGGGGAGGGGGATATATGCTCAAGAGGATAATGGAGGATAGTGACTTGTTTATGTACTATTCTTACTATACCATTTGTTTGGGAAATGCCTTTGCTTTGAAAAATATATATATTTTTTACATCTTTACTATTAAAGGGATCTATCTATCTATCTATCTATATATCAGTGGGGACTGATGAGGCAGAGATTTAGGTGTCTGTCCTTGTAAAGTTCTATGATAGCCATTTCCTTGTGAAACCCAACCTGAACATGCATTTCAGGAGAAGGGGAAGGTGAATTTGTAGCTTAAAAGGTCACTATATTGAAAGGGCACGATACTTAGAATGAGAAGACCAGGGTTTGTGTACAGTCTCTTTCACTTAGGCTCTTTTGTGCAACTTTTCACTGGTCCCTTTAGCACCTTGAGCTTCAATTTGCTCATTCTTAAAATGAGGATGATGTCAATATCTTCTTCTTTACCCTACTGAATTATAAGAAAAATGCTTTGTAAGGCTCTGTACAAATATGAATTACAATAGTATTCTAGTTCAGAATAAAAACTGAAAACAGACCTGAATTTCATCAGTTTTCAGTATTTAATAATCAACACATTGAATATAGCTACTCAAATATTTTATTTTATTTTTTTTTGCTTTTTTTTGAAGGGGGGGTGGCAGGGCAATTGGGGTTAAGTGACTTGCCCAAGGTCACATGGCTAGTTTTTTGTGTTAAGTGTCTGAGGCCAGATTTGAACTCAGGTCCTCCTGACTCCAGGGCCAGTGCTCTATTCACTGCACCACCTAGCCACCCCTACTCAAATATTTTAAAATGAATGATGGTTATATCTACCTAGAAAACTGGTTATGTTATTTTGCGTGAAAAAGAGATTCAGGAAATAATAACTGACCTTTATCTAGCTCTGTAAAGATTTTTTTTTTCATTTTCTTTTCTTTTCTTTTTGTTTTTAGACCTTATCTCACTTGACCTGGCCTATCAGGATAGGACAGGATAGATATAAAGGAGAAGAAACAAAGTGAGCTAAGAAAATGTGAGAGGGAAATGAGCATGCAGTATTCCAAGGTGACTATCTCAGCAATGACAACATTTAATGTTATGTAAGAGTTCTGGTCTGTTAATAAATCAGTCAAACTCCTTTATTATCATATCTCCTATGCTTAAAAGAAAATCCGGCACATTTGTGTGACATTTCCTCATTTTCAAAGGTCTTTCACACCCATTATCTCAGCAGATCATGAATATGACATTGTTGAATAAGTAGTGCAAGTATTAGTATCTTCATTTTACAGATGAGGAACCTGAACCTCAGAGAGTTTCAGCAACTCATTCAGTTGGGTGACAGGATTGCAATGGAAACTTCTATATTTTGATCATGCTGTGGTATTATTTTCACTGTATCAAGCAGATTTTCCTAACAACACATCTCACAAACATTTTCATTGCCATCTTATTGTTTTAGTCATTACATGAAACTTGGAGATATGAAAAAAAATAAGATTTGCTCAATTTCATAAGATCAAGGTTATCTAGTTCAGCTCTCTTATTTTACAGATGAGGAAATTGAGGCACAGAAGCTTGTGATCTTCCTAAGTTCACACAGATAATAAACGTTAGAGTTGGTCCTAAAGACCTTCTATGAAAGAGGGGGACAAGGAAGTAGAGAGATGATAAGATGGGGACGGAGGAGCAGGCATGGGGTAAGAGAGAAGAATGGGGGGAGAAAGAGTAACAAGGCAGGAGAGAGTAGGACAGGAAGGGAGAGAGAAG
>CM053588.1:99539671-99556750 GCA_028646515.1 Pseudochirops corinnae
CGCTCAACGCGAGAGCACTGGCCTGAAAACAATCACTCAGTCTCCCTGCTGTCTGCAGGATGCGGGCGGGAAGCTACAACGTGGAGGCAGGTGCAAAACCTCTGCCTTTCGCTTTTCCGCTCTGGAGGCCTTTCGGCCGGACTGCTTATCTCCCCCTTTCACAATCCCCACTAACAGCTGGTGCTAATCTGCTCACCTGAGAGGCTCCTCTGCCACCCCTGGGACACAGCCGCGGCTTCAGGCCAGGCTGGCTTCGGTTTGCAGTGCTGATATGGTTCCTCGTAGCCGAGCTGACTTTAGTGGGAAGTATCTCTGTGTGAGTTTTGGAGTTCTAGGATTGGTTTAGAGTCCTATTTTATGGGTATTTTGGGGTGGCTATGTGAGAGCTGCGATATGTTGCTGCTGCTACGCCGCCATCTTGGCTCCACCCCCTAGACCTTTCATTTTCTATAGACATTGAGGCCCAACATGAAGAGTCTTGTTCATGATCACACTTTAGAACCTTAATGGATATGTTTCTTCCCAACTCTCCCTTTCCCAGGCAATTAACAAAAAATTAACAATTATCAGCTCAAATGTCTATTTTCTTACCTCTAAAAAATCGTTGTAATTCTTACTAACACAAATGTTGATGCCCTTTCAAAAAACATGAGGTCTGAATAGACTGGATCTCATAAACAATTATTCATAGGAGAATTAATTTCTTTTATAGACATAAGAAGACAGAAATTATATAGAACATAAAATCCTGCTGTGATATTTTGTTGATTACAGAAAAAATTTATAGATAGAGTGAACCATACATTTGACTGTCCCCTTAATTTAACCAGGAGTCTTTCATTATTTCGTAAGATAATATTTGGTTACTTGATGAATGCATGCAGAGAAAATGCTTCAAAATCCCTCTAATTATTAATGTTGAGCAAGGCATAAAGCAAGATCAGTGTTTAGCATAAGTTTTTGCCACTCATGAAAAATATCCAAAATGAAAAATTACCTGTTAATGATGAGATCTTTGAATTAATCCTTTTCAAAGATGATAGTCCTATCTCTGATACATACATGTTAGCTATTGGCTTTGTGCCCCCAGGCAAGTCACTTAAATTCTCAGGACCACCGGGAAACTCTCTGATATGACCAATTTCAGAGAAGTTGTCTATCTTAATTGGTAGGAATTTTTTTTTTTTTGCTTTGTTTGTTGTTTTGTTTTTGCTAGGGACTCCCTATGCAAATGGATTTCTTAATAGTGCTAAGTGGATTGTATCAAGATTCCTTATATACCTGATATTCTGAGCATACTATGTTGTCAGAACAACAAAGAAAGGTGAATGAATCCAGGTGGAATGAGACAAAAGACAAACAGTTGAACTGGAAGTTGCAGTTAAAAAACTAGGTTTAAGGTGCGTGAATTTATCACAGATATAGAGTTAAAACAGGACTTAGAATCTTTCCAGTTAAACCTTTTTCATTTTTAAGGTGAAGAAATAGAGGGCAAGTGAAATTAAGTAACTTAACCAAAGTCACACAGGTAGTAAGTACAGAACTGACAAGTTCCATATAAGCTTAAAGATATTAGCCTAATATTCCATACAAAAAAAAAATTAGTGTGTAAAAATGCTTATTGTTCTACCAATTTTATTTACACATATTATCTCTCTCCTTTTTAGCATTGTCACTGACAATCCATAATTCAGGCCCTCATCATCTCTTGGCTAAACTATTATAATAGCATCCTACCTAGTCTTCCTTCCTATAGACAGAATCTATTCCTTCTAATTTATCCTTCTCAAGTCTATTTAAACAATTTTCCTAAGCAAAGTATATGAACAGGCACTTCTCAAGGGAAGAAAACCAAGCCATACTTTTTTAATTGCTCCAAATGATTAATAATGAGACATGCAAATTAAAATAAATCTGAGGGTCCATCTCACATCCATCACATTGTCAGAGTTGACAGGAAAGGCAAATGACAAAGTTAGAAGAACTATGAGAAAATAGGCATCTTGATATACTTATTGTCAGTGGAGCTATGATTTGGTCTAGTCATTTTAGGAAGCAATTTGGATCTATGCCTCAAATCAACAAAATTGCTCATACCCTTTAAACTTCTAAAGCGATGAAAGACAAAGTAAAAAGACTGATATGTGCAAATTTATTTATAACAACTCTTTTTGTGGTAGCAAAGAATTAGAAGGGGTGCCAGTAATTTAGGGAATATCTAAACAATTTATATGTGAGTGTATATATACGTATATATGTGTGTGTGTATGTGAATGTATATATATATATATATATATGTATATATATATATATATATATATGTACATGCATGCATACATATATATGCACACCCACTGCATTGTTAAAGTATTGTCAATGGAATGGGAAGATCTTTCTTGCCCATTAATAGGTCTATGGGATTTGTTTTAAGCCTGAGTCACATGAAGCCTGTGGTGGGAGGAGCTTGCCCAACATGTAGCAGGAAGTGGGAGAGTGAGATGGAGCAGAGAGAGAGAGGAGGCAGAGAGAGGCAGATCAGTTAGACCGGGTGAGAGAGGGGCCTTTTACCTAAGGGAGCTTGTTTGGGGAGGTCTAACAGGGGGAAAGCTTGAGGATCATAGTGCTCCCTACATTGGTAATATATACTAACTTCTTTATTACCATGGTGGATTTGCCTTTCTGGTATATGAATGAATGTCTTGATTTTGTCTTTGAAGAAGAGAGTCTGTTATGTCTTTCGACTTGAACCTGGAAATACACCTGCATTTTCATAGCAGTTCCTGTGGATATCACATTGGCAATATACCCACATGTACATAGTGTTTTATTCACACACACACACACACACACACATCATACTGTTGTGCCATTATAAATGACGAAGAAGAAGGTTTTAGAGAAATCTTGGGAGATATTTAGGAATTAATTCAGAATGAAATGAGTAGAATCTGTTGAACCTGTTGAATAATATATAGTATAAAAAATAACAGTGTAAAAGTGAAAAAAAAATTGAAAGTCTAAAAAACTATGATTAATGCAATGATCACTCATAACTCCATAGGACTCATATTAATACATGTTACCCATCTACAAACAGATAGATGAATTAAATTTGAAAATGAAACATAATTTGGGGTCGTGGCCAGTGTATAGTTTTATTTTTATTTTTTTGGGTTTGCAAAATTTTTTAAATATTTGTTTGGTTGTGTTCTTTTTTTGGGGGGGGGGGGTTAAAGGAAAAATGTATGTTAATTGAAAAAAGATCTTAATGCACAGTTCTGATTTTCTTAAACCTTTACTAAAAATGTTCAATGGCTCTCCATTATCTATTAAATAAAATATTATCTTATTGAGGGCCTTCTACAACCTAACTCCGTTGTTCTTCATGGACCCTCTAGTCCAGCCAATCCGTGCTATTTACCATCCCTTTTTTTTTTTTTTTTTTTACCTTAGTCTCTCCTATCTCTGTACCTCTTTCTACTCTGTTCCCTGATTCTTGAATGGCTCTAATCATAAGTGTGCTGGTAACTTGGCATTTGATAATAGTGATATTACATCATCTTTGTAAGGTCTCTCCTAAGTATAAAACATGGGACTCTACATATGGCTTTTATAGACAACATAAAATAACAAGTATATCAGTGTGGTGAGTCATCATAGCAATGTGCACATACTTTAGTACTTCAAAATAAGAATTGCAAAACTTGTTATAAGACTTACTTTTATAATTATAAGACTTATAAAACTTATTAATGACTATTCATAGCATTTAAGAAATTCTGAGTGCAGATTTTAAGTAGCAGATTGTACTTGGAACAATGAAACAAAGGAAATGTTCGTGTTGCTTTTGGCTGACGATAAAAGCAGTTAAGTGAATTTAGCTCTGGGCCTAGAGAGAGGAACTTCTGAGTTCAAATGTGACCTTAGACACTTATGTAATTAAATAATACCCCTTAATAAGCTTAGGGGGAATTTGAAGATTTTCCCTGCTTCTTTGAAAGTAAATTCTTCTCCTAATAGGCTGAATGTAATCACATGGAGTCTATGATGGGAGAAGTTTGCTAAAGGGTAGAGTAGAGCCACAGGAAGCTGGGAATCAGAGCTAGAGAGATGGTGGGAGACGGGATGCTCAGGCAAGGAGATAGAGAGGTTTGTGAGTAAATATTGTTCTTATATTGGTTTGTGGGAAGGCTAAAGGATGCTGTGGCTCTCTGTGTTGTTGTGGCTTGTTAAATTCTTTGCTACTATGATGGAATTGACTTACTGGTTTTGGAATTCAGTTTTCTGATGTCTAAATGAATGCTTTGCTTCTGTCCTCCATATGGAGAGTTTGTTATATTTGGCCTCTAGCACCAAGTGGGAATGCTAGTCAGAGTCTTTATCATGATCTTGAGCAAGGTAAACATTTCATTGATACTACATTTGGCATCCAAACAGGTTTTACAACTTACTATCTCTGTGACCCTGGGCATATTATTTCATTTGTTTGTTTCAGTTCCCTCAAATGTAGAATGAGGATAGTAAAGCAGTTAATTCATAGGATTGTTTTGAACATAACATGAGATATTTGTTAGCACAGTGCCTGGTGTATTATAGGAGCTTAATAAAAGCTTGTTTCCTTTTTTTTTTCTTTTTTCCCTAAATTGTGATAGATTTGGACAGGATGAACCTAAAGCCCTGGCAAAGTAAGCCTTGGCCCAGAATATTATGCATTAGGCAATACTACTATCCAGAAGTAGGTTATATACAATAATAGGATTTGTAGTGCTTCGATTTATAGTCATATAAATTAGATTATATATGCAAATGCATGCCTCCTTGAAAGGTGCATGGCACAGAGGAAGGATGGAAGCATGGAAGACAGAGGATCAAAGCTTATTTACTGAAAATGCTACAAACAACTCATTGTCTTAAACTAGTCACTTCTCTTTCTTCTTTAATTTTCTTCTTAAGAGAATAAGAGGCAGCCTTGGTAGCCTCTGATGTCACTTTTATCACTTAATATGTAATATAATTATTACCAGCCCATCTTTGATAAATTATCATTTTATGCAGGCAATTCTGAACTTTCAGTGGAAATCCTAGTAGAATATAATGCCTGACAGATATTTCTACTGCTACTACAATTATTTATTATTAATTTCTTTGATATTTATTATATATTAAAATATATGCTATATGTGATATAATTATATACTTAAATACATATTTTTTGTCTTTTTGGAGGGAGGAAGGCAGGTCAGTTGCAGTTAAGTGACTCACCCAAGGTCACTCAGCTAGTACGTGTTAAATGTCTGAGGCCAGATTTGAACTCTGGTCCTCCTGACTCCAGGGTTAGTGTTTTATTCATTGTGCCACCTAGATGCCCTTTTATATAAATTACTGATAATAATGGGCAACTATATGGCATGATGGATAGAGTGCTGGGCCTGAAGCGAAGAAGACTCATCTTCCTGAGTTTAAATCTAATCTCAGGCCTTTACTAGCTGTGTGACCCTGGGCAAGTCACTTAACCCTGTTTGCCTCAGTTTCCTCATATATAAAATGAACTAGAGAAGGAAATGGCAAGCCACCCCAGTGGCTTTGCCAAGAAAACCCCCCAAAACGTCACAAAGAGTGGGACACAACTGAAAAACAGCCATACAACAACAAAATTAATAAGAACGTTAATAAAAATAGTGGACGTATTTATATCACTTTAAGGATTGCAAAGGGCTCTACTTAAGATATTCAATTCAGATAGTCTAGTTTGGTGTAGGTGTTACTGCTTGACCCATTTTATAGACAAGGCAGTTGAAAGTCATGGAGATTCAATGACTTGATTAGGTTCACAGAACTAATAATTGTCTGAAGCAGGATTCAAAATGAAGTCTTCCTGACACCAAGTATGTTTCTGTTCCTCCTCCCCATTAAGTTGACGAGGCTTTGAATATGGGGCCAAGAAATGGGCTACATACCTATAATCTTGTAACCAGTATGGTTAATTCCAGAGAAACTCATTACCCAGAGGTAATCAATAAAAATTTAATTTTTTAAGGTACTACAACTCAGGCAAATCTTCTGGTAAGCCATGGAGGGACTGAAATTTGCACTACTAAAGGGAATACCCATGCTGATGAAGTATCTCATCTATGAGATATTGTAGTAAGCAATAAAAATGGATAAGCCAGCACAGATGAAGTTGGTGTAAAATTTAATGCTGTCAATTGAAAATTATGTGTGTATACATACACATACACACATGTACACATACATATATGGGTATATACATGCATGTGCACATGTACACACATGTGTGTATAATGTTTAAACCATTATGCAGCTCCTCAGAATGTTAAAATGTTACTAAGAAATGACTTTTCTCTCATAAAAGGTTCCTGTCACCCACTGACATAGGATAAGATTACTTCACTTTATCCATATTCTATGAATTGCTTTATTTTTACCCATTTCCCTAGATACTAGCAAATGTACTTTTGAAAGGTCAACCTCTCTCAGGTGAACCAAAGGGTAGAAGCACTTTTACCCAGAACAGAGCAATGAGAGGTAGCTTAGGATAGAGAAATAGAGTAATTTGAGCCCAGATAGGACTGCATAGCAATGGAAATGGGAAGGGAGAGAGGGATGAGGAGTGGGTATCTGTGCAACCCATTAGACAAAAGTATAGGAAAAAAGCCTAAGGAAAAATAAGGGCAGAAACGGGTCTAGGTTTTGCTGTGAACATTGTTCACCTTCCTGCTCTTGGTCATTTAATTCACTTCAGTTCCAGTTGTATTCATTGTATATATCCCGTGTGCTCTGTTTATTGCAAGGTAAAGAGGATACAGAGACAAAAATAAAACAATACCTGATTTCAGAGAGTTTAGAATCTACTGAAAAAAACGTGTACAAATAAAGAAATACATCATATGTACAGAGTAAATGGTAATTTAGGGTTGAGGGCAAGGAATGATGACAAGCAATACTTTAGAACAGCCAAGTGAATCGTGTTCTCTGTCATCAGTGTGTTGAGGCTTCCTTGAACATAAGGAATATTTACTATATTAGCATCTTATATATTATACACATTTAGCTAACACACACACACACACACACACACACACACACACGTGTTGTAGCATAAAAATAACCAGTAAAGGGGCAGTTGGTAGTGCAATAAATAGAGTACCAATCATAGATTCAGGAGGTCCTGAGTTCAAATATGACCTCAGATACATAACACTAGCTGTGTGACATTGGGCAAGTCACTTAACCCCAATTCCTTCGCCTTTCCCCCCTCCAAAAAGCAACAAAACAAAACAAAACAAAGATAACCAGTAAAAGCAAATTAAAAATAATCAAAGACTTAAAAACAAGAGGGAGATACCTGGGTATTGACTAAAGGAAGTGCCTTTGCAAAAATCGTAATAAAATAAGATCAACTTTGTGGTGCTTTACAGTTTACCAAATCTTCAACAGCTAAATGGTTCAGTGGATTGAATACTAGGCCTTGAGTCAGGGAGACTCATCTTCTTGAGTTCACATCTGGCCTCACTCTTACTAACTGTGGAAAGACACTTAGGCAAAGTCACAAAGTCACTAGGAAAAGTCACTTAACCCTGTTTGCCTCAGTTTTCTCATCTGTAAAATGAGCTGAAGAAGGAAATGACAAATTATTCCAGTATCTTTGCTAAGAAAGCCCCAAATAGAGTAATGAAGAAGTGGATACAACTGAAAAATGACTAAACAGCAAAAAGTTTACAAAAAACTACAATTCTCAACAGTCATGTGAGGTAGATCATAATGCGTTATTTCCATTTTACAGATGAGGAAACACAGGTTTTTTGAGATCCAACACATTGCCCATGACTTCATAGTTAGGAAGTGTCTGAGGTAGGATTTTATATTAATATAGCCTCAACAAGTTTTTCAATACCAGTATTACAGTAAAAGGAAATATGTAACATTCATAAGAGTAAAGTAAGCCAGTTTTATTAAGTGGATATGCTTAAAAATACAAAAGAGAGGGTAAGGGAGGAGAAGAGATGAAGCACTGATATAATACTTACTAAGTTTCTGGCACTGTGCTTAGTGCTTTATAAATATTATCTAATTTATTGAAGGAGAATGGTAGAAACTGATCAAGTCTGCTAGAATCTTAAGTAAAATTGGTTGAGCACTGCTGAGGTACTGGAAGGAAAGGGTCTCCTTTCTTTTTTTTAATTTTTTTTGCTCTTTTTGGAGGGGGGAAATTAGTGAAATTGGGGATAAGTGACTTGCCCAAGGTCACATGGCTAGTTTTTGTGTTAAGTGTCTGAGGGCAGATTAGAACTCAGGTCCTCCTGACTCCAGGGCTGATTCTCTATTCACTGCACCACCTAGCTGCCCCAAGGGTCTCCTTTCTAAAAAAAAATCTGGGGACGTGGTGGTTATAGAGTTTTTATCTGGGTCTACTAGCACTAGACATTGGGGTAAATGGACAATTATGTCTATTCTTATTCTGAGACAATGACTTGGGGGTTTGTAAGCTTCCCGGGGTAGAATATGATGACTACCAGAGCTCTTACATTTATGAAACAAATATCTTCTGATTTCAGATTGATCATTTTTCTAAAGAATATGTTTCCTTACTAGATTTTTCTACCTCTCTGGCATTTTCCTTGGCAGCAATAATTATGACTGACAGAATATCAGAGATTGAAAGGACAATAGATATTTGTTTTTAAAAATTCTAACCGATATGGGAAATAGAGTATACTAAAATATTCCTGAATAGTGGTTATCCAGAATCTGTTTGAAGAATGTCAGTAAAGGGAGACATTACTTCCCAAAATAGTTCATTCCCTATCTTCCTAAAAGAGGTTGATTGATAGAGTAATAAAAGGTCTTAGATATCATTGTGAAGATCAAACATAAGTTTAGCAGGAATTTGGTAGAATGAGAGAGGGAAAGAGAAGAAATAATGTTTAAGGGTGGAGCCAAGATGGAGCAATAAAAGCAGGGACTTGCTTGAACTCTCCCAAACCCTTCCAAATATCTCTAAAACTGACTCTAAACAAATTCTAGAGCTTCAGAACTCACAAAATGATAGTGAAAAAATTTTCAGCTCAAGACAACCTAGAAGGTCAACAGGAAAGGTCTATTGAAGCAGGCTGGCAGAGAAGTACAATCCAGTGCAAAATGCATCAGCACATATAGGGCCTCAACAAATCTAGAGCAGGCCTCAGGGGACTGAATTCTGACTTCTCAACCCACAAACAACATAGACAATTTAGAAGGTCAGTAGGAAAGAGTTGTCAGACCTGGGGGAGAAAAGAGCATGGTCTGGCACCACCTCTGGGACGACAGTGGTGGAGGTGGCAGCAGAAATGGCTGTTTCTGGAGCTGTTAGCACCCAGACAGTGGGGGTTCAAGCAGCTGATCAGAGGAGGATTGCAAGGATCTCTTTGGTGGTTCTGGGGCAGGATTCTCTTTCTTTGTCTGTGCTTGATCCATTTTGCTGGTTGGCAGTTCTGGGGTGAGGAGGAGCACTGGAATGGTGTTGTTTGTGGTAGTGCTGGAGAGAGAAACTTTCTCACATTTCCAAGGGAGAAAGGAATGCTTGTGGTCACTCACAGACCAGAGTACAGGCCAGGAGAGGAATAAGCACCTCTCCTTTGATCATACCCCCTTCAAAGAACTGAAAATTTGCAGGTTCCTAGAAGTATCTCTGAAAATAGTCACAAAAACCCCTGAAGCTTGGACAGTACAACTCCCACATTAGAAACAGAACCCTACCTAAACAAAGAGTTAAAAAGAAAAGTAATTGTCTGGGAAAATGAGCAAAATGTATAAAAAACTGTAAAATAAGGACTATAGCACGTAGACTATAGAATTTTACTTTGGTGATAAAGAAGAAAACATATAACCAGAAGACAACAAAGTCAAATGTCCTATATCCAAAGCCTCCAAGAAAAATATGAATTGGTCTCAGGCCATAGACGAGATCAAAAAGGATTTTGAAAATCCAGTTAGAGAAGTAGAGGAAAAAATAGGAAGAGAAATGAGGATGCAAGAAAATAATGAAAAATGAGTCAACAGCTTGCTAAAGGAAACCCTAAAATAATGAAATACTGAAGAAAATAACATCTTACAAAATAGACTAATTCAAATGACAAAAGGGGCCCAAAAAGCCAATAAGGAGAAGAAAGCCTTAAAAAGTAGAATTGGCCAAATGGAAAAGGAGGTCCAAAAACACACTGAAGGAAATAATTCCTAAAAAATTTGAATGGACCAAATGGAACATAATGACTCTCTGAGAAATCAAGAAATTATGAAACAAGACCAAAAGGATGAAAAAAAAATAGAAGACAATGTGAAATATTTCATTCGAAAAACCACTTACCTGGAAAATAGTTCTAGGAGAGATCATTAAAAAAAAAAAATTGGACTACCTGAAAGCCATGATAAAAAAAAGAGCCTACACATCATCTTTCAAGAAATTTTCAAGGAAAACTGTCCTAATGTTCTGGAACCAGAGGGTAAAATAGAAATTGAAGGAGTCTACCAATTGATCACCTCCTGGAAGAGATCCTGAAAGGAAAACTACTAGGGATATTATAGCCAAATTCCAGAATTCACAGGTCAAGAAGAAAATATTGTAAGGAGCTAGAAAGAACTAATTCAAGTATTGTGGAAGCACAATCAGAATAACAAAAGATTTAGGAGTATCTATCTGGAATATGATATTCTGGAGGTCAAATGAGCTACGATTAAAACCAAGAATCACTTACCCAGCGAAACTGAGTATAATCCTTCAAGGGAAAAAAATAAATATTCAAAGAAACAGAGGACTTTAAAGTATTCCTGATGAAAAGATCAGATTTGAATGGAAAATCTGAGTTTCAAATACAAAACTCAAGAGGGAACATACATATGTGTGTGTATTTATGTATATACACGTGCACACATACACACAGATACATAAACATACACATACACATGCATATATACATACACACACATATAAATACACATATACATATATACATGCACACATATATCTATATATACACACATACACAGAGGTCACAGGGTGAATTGAATATGAAGGGATGATAACTAAAATATAAAATTAAAGGTTGTGAGAGAGGAATCTACTAGGAGAAGGGGAAAGGGAGAGGTAGAATGGGGTAAATTATCTCACACAAAAGAGGCAATAAAATGCTTTTATAATGGAGGGGATGAGAAGGGAGGCAAGAGGGCATGAGCGAACCTTACTCTTATTGGATTTGGCTTAAGGAGTACATAACATACACACTCAATTAAGTATGAAAATCTATCTTACCCTATGAGAAAGTAGGGGGGAAATTGATAAAAGGGGATGATAGAAGGATGGGCAGATGGAGGGAGAGGATAATCAGAAGCAAACACTTGAGGAAGGACATGGTCAAAGGAGAGAATAGAATAAGTGGTGGGCAGGACAGGATGGAGGGAAATATAATTAACCTTTCACACATGACTATTATGGAAATATTCTGTATGACTACACATGTGTAAACTATATCAGATTGCTTGCCTTCTCAATGAGGGTGGGTGTGGCGGGAAGAAGGGAGAGAATTTAGAACTAAAAGTTCTAAAAACAAATGTTTGGTTTTTGTTTTTACATGGAACTGGGAAATAAGACATACAGGTAATGGGGTATAGAAATCTATCTTCCCCTAGAGGAAAATAGAAGAGGAAGGGAGTAAGAGAAGGGTGGTGGTGGTGATAAAAGGGATGGCTTATTGGAGGAAGGGGTAATTATAATGCACACTATCTTGGGGTGATGGATGGGAGGAGAGAGATAGGGAGAAAACAAACTCAAAACCTTGTGGAAGTTGAAAACTAAATATTAATAAATTAATTAAAGTAGAAAATCCTTAGTCAAATTTAAAAAAAAGAAATAATGATTAAGAAAAGGATGTTTTGGTCCTTGAACTTTTGGAGGTTAAAACATTATTTGTAAGAGGTGCTCTTAGGAGTAAAACTCATTTAAAAACAGAGGAAGTTAATGGAAACCATGAACAGGATGTAGGGGAGGAATTCAATGTGAATACTGAGGTCTCCAAATGAGGGGAAGAGTAGGTTTAGGTAGGAAGACTGAAGGAGAGTTACAGAACTTTCATACAAAGGAGTGCATAGCTGGGTTTTGTTAACCAGATGTATCATTTCATTAGTAGAGGGAACCTCTGTTGTTGTTCTTTTATCAATGTAAATTAGTACCTGCTCTACAGCTTACAGTTGTAGGAAATTATATTGAACCTGGAGGCCACAATACTAGCTTGCACCATATTAAAATGTAGTTCCTAGATGATTTCAAAGTGCTGACGTGTTAATTCAAAAGAATGAGTGTGTGTATACAATGCATACAAATATATGTATATATACTCACATACACATATATACACATATGCATACATACACATATGTGTGTGTTTGTGTGTGTGTGTGTGTGTGTATGTATGGTTTTCTAAGTCTCTGTGCAGCCCTCAGGGATTCTTATGTAAAGATTAGTGGCCTGTCGTTCTATCTGAGTTTGACACCAGGGGTCTAGCACATGGGGAAATTAAGAGATTTTTCATGGGTCCATACTCCTGGCTTTATTATTTATTGCAATCAGAATAATATCCACATATAATAGTAACCTTGCTCAAGTACAGTGTGCTCTTAATTATATGTTTGCTTCACATATCTCTGGAGTTGTAATTTTATTATTTGGTCATGATTTACAAGTATAAATTAAATAATTATCTGAAATAATGCTCTGAATGCTATGCCTGGAGATGTGAAATTTGATCAGTTTTTTGAGGCTTAATGTCTCCTTCAAATAGAAACTAGCTCAGGAATTCACAGCGTCTTTTATTTTCTGTTATCATCCTGCAGCCTCATAACTTAGATCTAGGGTTAAAAAAATGATACAAGAGAGAAAACTACTATCTTCCTCAAACCTCTTGCAGCCAATTGGAAGGATTTAGAAAGTAATAAAATTTGCTTTTTTTTTCCCAATTGAAACAATTTGATCTGAATGTTTGGGAGGCAATGAGCTAAAATAATTCTGGTGTATACATTCATGGTGAGTTCTCCTTTCAGTCACTTCTTCCTTTGATGTTTCAGGGCAACTTGCCATCTAGACTGACTCATACTGTGTCTACACAGTATGTTACTGTGTTGTTGTTTAGTAGTTTCAGTTGTCTCTAACTCTTTATGATCCCAGTGAGGGTTTTCTTGGCAAAGATACTAGACTAGTGTGACATTGCTTATCCAGCTCGTTTTATAGATGAGAAAACAAAGGTAAACAAGATTGAGTGACTTGCCCAGAGTCACACAGCTAATAAGTGTCTTAGGTCAGATTTTAATTCAGGAAGACTCATCTTCCTGACTCCAGACCCAGAGCTCTATTTATAGCACCACTTAACTCTGAGTATCCTCTGGACAATTCAAACTTGGTGACCTTCCTTCTTCCCTTGACCCTTTCAAAAGGTGTTTTGATTGCATTGAGACATAGAAAGAACATTACCTTTATAATTCAGAAAGAGTGAGAGCCCTGGATTTTTAATCAGAGAACCAAGGTGTGAATCCAATTGTGCCCCTTACTACTTTGGCACTTTATGGAAGACATTTAACCTTTCTTGTACTCATTATCTTCATCTGTTTAAATGCAGGTGTTTTTTTTTTTTCCAATTTTAAATCACATAATTATCCTGGGATTCAAATGACATCTATGATATTTACAGGCAATGTGACATTGCAGAGGTTATTTACCTTCTTACTTTAGATATAGTCAGGGTATTCTGAATGTCCGAGGCTAGGAGGGACATTGGGTCAGAGTAAAATTAAAGAGAGATACAAAGCTTCAGTAAGAATCCCTGTCTACAAAATTTTTACATTATAAGTCTTAAACACTTTTTAGAAATTATGCTTATTACTCTTTCCTAAACAATCAAAAGAGCAGTCATATTTTCAACCTCATTATCTAATTTGGCTATTGATAAAGGAGTCAATAATTAGCAGGTAGTAGGTTAATTTGCCAGATCTTACGAGATAACAAAGTAGAAATTTAAAATCACGGGTATACCATAGTACAAAGTAAGATGCACTCTTTTGATACATAAACTGAGACCCAGAAAGATTAATTTAGTTTCTAAACATCACACAATTATTAAAGAACAAAGATGATAGACTGAGAATATTTTCTTGGAAGTTCTTTGCCTGAAATGATTAAATGCCCGACCCAAAATGGAAGGACATTGTTCAAAGAGCCGTTGGGTTTCAGAAGACATGACTTTGAGACCAGGCTCTCCCTTATTTCCCTGTTTCCACTAATCTAAACCTGAATCTATAAATCTGTAAAATAGACACAAAAGTGCTGGTACTACAGGTCTCCCAAGGATCATGTGAGGATTAGATGAGATAATGGATTCCTAGGAAAATGGTTTGTGAGCCATAAAGCCTTATGTAAATATGGGTTATTATAAGGAAGTGCTAGGTTTTTTATATAAGACAAGAGCAGGGAAATTGTTTCTATAGACTTATGTCTCTCAGATCCTTCCATGAAAACAGCATAATCATATTTGCTTTATTACTAAATCTCTGTGTAACAGCCTGAGTTTGCCAAGGTGATCACACCCAGTAAAATTATAACCAGACACTGGTCACTATGCTTGTGTTTGTTTTATTATATTATATTTTCATATACATTTTCGATTTGGTTCCTCCCTTTATGAATAGTTTTCCCCAAAACAGATTAGGAAGAACTGTCCATGGTATTTTCCTTGTTAATATATCTCTGGGGACATTGTTCTTGCCAAGAGAGAAACAATTTGATATTCTTTCCAATAAGAGGAAACAAGATTACATTGCAATCTATGTCAGTAAAAGTTTAAGCTTTATTGACAAGGATGGTATATCATTGTGTAAAATCATTGCTAAATGTCTCTTGAGATATACTAAAAATATATTACATGCAAAGCAATGTTGTGGAATAAGACTTCCATTTCTAGGGTTTTACAAGGATTGCAATATTGTTTTCCATTGGTATATTTTTCAGCATCCAAAAAGACTAGTTAGAAAAACTCAATAAAACTTTCAATAGACAGAAGAAGTCATTGGATAGCTATTTAAATGATGAAATATTAAAAAAAAAACTATAATGGACATATGTAAAGAGGGAAGAGCAGAACACTCACAAAATATCCCTGTCCCCATTGCAAAATTTTCTTTTTCCAGTACTTTCTTGATTATTACCAGTACCTATAAATTCCTATTGAGTAGCCTCATAGATTTTTTATTTTGTTTTGTTTTTTAATTAATTAATTTATTTTCTTGTTTATATCATTAACATGAGATTTTGAGTGGCAAATTTTCTCCCCATCTTTCCCCTACCCAACACCAAAAAACAGCCACCCCACTGTATAAACCCTCCTCCAACCTGCTCTCTCCTATGTCCTCCCCCTCACCCTTCTGACTTTCTGGTAGGGCAGGATGGATCTCCCTACCACAGTACCTGTGTATCTTAATTCCCAGTTGGATGTAGTTAATAATAATAATAATTTTATATATATATATATGTATATATATATATATATATATTTAACATTTGATTATAAAAATTTTAATTCTAGATTCTTTCCCTTCCTCCATCACCACCCAACCCCACTGGAAGGACAAGCAATTAAATACAGGCTGTACATGTGTAATTATGCAGAACCTCTCCACAGTGGGCATATTTTGAGAGACTGATTATATGTCATTCTTTCCTATCCCTCCCCTCACCTTGTTCTATTCTCTGCCCTGTCCCTGTCCCTGTTCCTTTACAGAAGTGTGTGCTTCCATCAACCCTCCCACCCCACCCTGCCCTCCACTCCGTCATCCCACCTCTCATCCCCATCCCCCCTACTCTCCTATGGGGCAACATACTCAGGTTAGAGTTTATGTCATTCCTTCCCCAAGCCATGCTCAATGAGAGTAAGGTTGACCCTTTCCCTTTTGCCTTCCTGTTCTTTCCCTTCATTGTAACAATTATCCTTTGCCTCTTCTTTGAGGTGATTAACCTCATTCTGTGTCTACATGTTTCCTCTCATTCTAATCTTCTCCCACCTCATAATTTCACCTTTTAGAGTATTATCCCTTTATATTGAGTTGATCTTGTGCCCTCTATGTACTCATATATAAAAATACTCAGATATGTGTTTGTATGCATATATTAACTCTCCTATACAGACATATGTGCATGTATATGTATATATACATTTGTATTCCCTTCACCTATCCTCATACTGAGAAAAGTTTCATAAGTTACAATTATCACTTTTTCATGTTGGCATCTAAATAGGTCAACTTTCATAAGTTCCTTATGATTTCTTTTCCATGTTTAACTTGTCATGCTTCTTGTATTTGAGTGTCAAATTTTCTTTACAGTTCTGTTTTTTTCAGCAAGAATGTTTGAAAGTCCTCTACCTCACTGAATGACCATATTTTCCCCTGGAACACTATACTCAATTTTGCTTGTAGGTGATTCTTGGTTTAAATCCCAGCTCCCTTGATCTCCAGAATATCATATTCCAGGCCCTTTGATCCCTTAATGTAGAAGTTGCTAGATCCTGGGTTATCCTAATTTTGTTTCCACAGTATTCAAATTGTTTCTTCTTTTCGGCTTGTAATATTTTCTCTTTGATGTGGGGCTCTGGAACCTGACTATAATATTCCTAGGAGTTTTCTTTTGGGGATTGTTTTCAAGAAATGATTGGTGAATTCTTTCAAGTCCTATTTTGCCTTCTGGTTCTAAAATATCAGTGCAATTTTCCTTGAGAATCTCTTGAAGGATGCTTTCTAGGTTCTGTTTTTGATCATGGCTTTCAGGTAGTCCAATAATTTTTAAATTGTCTCTCCTGGACGTGTTTTCCAGGTCAGTGGTTTTTTCAAAGAGATATTTCCCATTGCCTTCTATTTTTTCATTTGTTTGTATCTGTTTAATAGTATCTTGATTTCTCATAAAGTCATTTGCTTCCATTTGCTCCACTCTAATTCTGAAGGAATTAGTCTCTTCAGAAAGCTTTTGAGATTCTTTTTCCATCTGACAAA
>CM053588.1:99564374-99601674 GCA_028646515.1 Pseudochirops corinnae
TCTTTTGACATTTGAGTTAATCTATTTTTAAGGTGTTAATTTCTTCAGTCAGGTTGTTGACTCTCTTTTCATGATTTTGTTGCATCATTCTTATTTCTTTTCCCAATTTTTCTTCCACTTCTCTCATTTGTTTTTCAAAATCCTTTTTCAGCTGATCTCTAGCTTTTAGGCAATCTTCATGTTTCTTGGAAGCTTTTGGTGCTGGAGTTCTGTTTTCCTCCCATTCCCTGTTTTTATCCTTCTTTTCCCCAAAGAAGGAATCTAGGGTTTGGTTGCTGCTCTTACTTTGCTACCTATGTTTTTCATGGCTGGCCAATCAGAGATTTTTTACCTCTGTGGAACTCTTCTTCCAGAGGGGAAAATTCTGTCCCAAATTGCTGGGGTTTTCCCAGCTGCCAGAGCTTTTAGGAGGCTGCTTGGGCTCTCCCCAGCTCTGGCTCACTGAAAAGAGACCCTGGGACTACCACCCAAGACCACTATCCGGATCCAGGCCACTCAAAATGAGAGCAGTTGGCCTCTGAAAGATTTCTTGACCCCCTGCATTCTGCAGGCTGGGAGCTCCAAAGCGGCAATGTGGAGGTGGGTCCAGGAACTCTGCTTTTGCTGCTTCCTTGCCCTGGAGGAAGTTTGGCCAGACCCACTTTTCTCCTCCAATTTTGAGTTCCACTAACCTTTCACTTAGTCCTTTTTTTTTTCTTTATGGCTTGATAATTCTGGAAACTGCCACAGCTGCCACAGATCTACTGTTCTGTTGCTCCAGCTGCAGCTCAGCTTGTCAGGCTGCCCCCAGGGCCAAGGCACCATTTCAGGCTTCCAGCCCTGAGATGATGCCTCCTAGCCGAGCTGCTTTTAGCGGAAATTATATTTGTGTGTTTTTTAGAGTTCTAGAATTTGTTTGGAGTCATATTTTGTGGGTATGTGGGAGCTGCGATACTTTGATGCTCCTATGCTGCCATCTTGGCCCTGCCCCCAAGCACCATGTTAAACATATATTTTTTTTTTTTTTTGCTTTTTGGAGGGCAATTGGGGTTAAGTGACTTGCCCAAGGTCGCAAGGGTAGTGTGTCGTGTGTCTGAGGCAGGATTTGAACTCAGGTCCTCCCGACTCCAGGGCCAGTGCTCTATTCACTGCACTACCTATCTGTCCCCCTCCCCCCACCCCTGTTAAACATTTCTTGACTCGTTCTGAAGCTACACTGGGTCTCATGTAGATGGTAATCTTCCAAGGATCATCTTATTAAAGAGGACTCTGGCAAGAATATTGCCAGTAATGACTAATAGAAAGACAACCTGTGATTATCACAGGACAATCTATTTTCTTTGCTTTTATAGAGATAGACAGTGGAGGAATCTTTGATTTCCTGGGGGAAAGCCTCCTCCTGTCATACAGAACATTTTAGTCAGTTTTTATATGAGAAGTGGACCCCCCTGAAAAATTACCTTAAACATTATCTGCTTCAATCAACCCTTACCTGCTTACCTCAGCAGGTGGGGATTCCACTCTGATGTCAAAATATGCATCATACATGCGTATGTTTGTATATAAACAAACACACACACATATACATATATACACATATATGTGTGTCTATATCTGTATACACGTTTCTATTTCTACTTCTATCTATCTATCTATGTATCATCTATCTATCTATGTATCTATCTATCTAAGCTTTTGTGAAGATTCTATTCACTCTCGGTACATGGAATGTGCACACACTTGTAGACAACATGAAATCCAGAAGTAGACCTAAAAGACAAACATCTCTTGCTGTGAGAGAACTCAGCAAGTATCACATTGAAATAGAAGCCTTTAGTGAAACAAGGCTGGCAAATGAAGCCCATCTTACCAAAGATGGAGATAGATTCAGTTTTTTCTGGAGTGGCAACAGTGATGAGGAGCCACATGAAGCTAGGATTTGCAATCGAAACTGATCTAGTCACCAAGTTCATATGCCTATGAAAAGGAGTGAAGACAGGCTCAGGACAATGTGATTGTCAATTGCAAGAAAGCACCATACCACCATCAACAGTGTGTATACTTCCACTATACCCAATTCCAATGAGTTAAAAAAAATACGAAGACTTGGATTTCCTTATATGAATATGTCGTTTAATATAGAATGCTGGACCTTACCTGCTTTTACCATACCTGTTTCCTTTCAATAAGATATGGCCATGCAGAGACACATTCTATTTGTGGATTTAATTCCACCAAAGCTCAGTGGTATAGGATCTCTAGTTTATTTCACTTGTTCCTTAAATTCTATACATTTGTTTAGGGAAACTTGAAGCCATGTGATTTTGTACTGATACATATATGCATTTTATCTCCTATGAATGTACGCATTTCTCTATTGTTGTTATTTTTCCACATAATTTTTAACTTTTTAACCAGTTTCTCATTCTTGAAGGACTTAAAACCTTGCAGGTTTGATTTGTGGGTACATTCTTACCACCTTTTGCTTGGTACCCTCCATTCTTATATAGGAGTTACCATTAATATACATTGACAGTCCAAAAAACCTTTGGATGTCTACTCAGAAATCTTTTAGGTCATATATGTGTAAGGGACAACTAACTGAAATGTTAATAACTTTTTCAATTTAAACACCTTTTTTTTTGCCAGATGTGCACATTTTTCAGGGCAAATAGGTAACATAGTGAATAGAGTGGTGGGATTGGAGTGAGGAAGATGTGAGTTCAAATTTGACCTCAGACCCCTAACAACTGCTTGACCCTGGGCCAAAATAATTTAACCCTATTTACCTCAGATTTCTTATCTATAAAATGAGATAGAGAAGGAAATAGCAAACCATCCAGCAAGAAAACTCCAAATGGAATCACAAAAAGTTGGACACAACTGAACAACAAAAAACAATAGATATTTTCATTTTTAACACTGGATTTTGTACAGAAAAGTGGGATCTTGGTGTGTTTATGATACTTGTTACAAGAATTGTATTAGAAGAATTTTGACACAGGGAATATAAATAATGATTTGTATCTTTGGGTACAGGAAATATTGAAGTGAAATGCAAATATTTTAAAGAAAAGCATTGCCTCCCAGCAAGTGGGCCTGTAGGGATAAATGCTTATAACCCCTAAGACAAAGAGTAGGATTGAAGAAGCAATAGCAGGAACTGTAATAGTGAACGAAGGCTGCAGACACTTCCATTGATTGTCCCTGAAGCAAGTTATAAGCTAAATCTTTGGTTTAGGTCAGGCAGGGCATCCCATACAGATGGATATGAAACAACAAAACTTGAAGAAGAGGAAAAGAGCAAGGGAATCCTAAATGAGGAGGGGTGACCTAGGATTTGGGAATCACAATTATAATAATTTGTATCCTTAGAGTGCCTTAAGGTTTGCAAAATATTTTACAAACAACTCCTTTAAGCCTCGAAATTAAATCATTAAGTAAATATCTTTATACTCATTTTATAGATGAGGAAACTGAGGTTTGGGGAAATCAAGTCACTTGTCAATAGTCACACAACTCAAGCACAGGAAACAGGATCTGAACCCAGCTCTCTCTTAAATCTGCACCCATCCATATTTCTTTTGTGGTGAGATTCTCTGTTGTTTTGTAGCATGTGTCCAGAGCAGTCATTTTAGAATGAGGAAGAACAAGCAACTGGTTTCTTCTTAAGTACGTAAGAAAATTGAATATTGCAAAGTATATTCATTTATTTATTTTGTCTGGCTTTTAAATAAAAGTGGTATTAACTACATTCATATGCAAATATGTAGGAGTTGCTCTGAAGGGGTTCATGTTATGTTCAATGTGTCAGAGTACATATTACCAAGATTTTGAATCTATTTGGGGCATATTTATTAGAAGGCAAAGTCATTTCTTGAGCATTAATTTCAAGTTATCTATTTTTACAAGAAAAGTGACATTGGTATTTAATCCTAAAGGATAGACAGGTAGTCAAATAGTACCACACACGTGTGCACACACACACACACATGCACGCACTCACGCACATGCACACATACATTCAGAAATCTCCCTACTCTGGTCCTTGTAAGGTAAACAGTGGAATTGTCTGTGTGTTTTTCCCTCAGTTACACTTGTTCCTTATTGATTTTAAATGAGATAAGTAAAACACTAATTTAACAAAGTGATCATCATCTTATCTGCAAAGAGACATAAATACCTTTCTAATCATCAACATTAGTGTGGTGATGATTTATATTTCCTCCATTAAATTCAACATGAGGAAATACAGAGTTAAAATAAATTCTGTTATTCCCAGTCACTAAATCCTCTGATACATGTCATTAAACTAAAGTATGGAAGGAAATATGTGACTCTATCAGAAATTGAGGTCAATTAGGGACTCATTATGAAGGAGCAGTGAAATTGATTTGTAACTGTATCTCTTCGGGCTGCCATTCTCCAGTGTTAATAATAAAATCTGAATTCTGACAAAGAGAACCATTAAAGTACTTCATAGGGAAGGGTCATTCATTACTTTAAAACTTATTATCTGGAATTTATTCCCTTCTGCTACCAAGATTTGTCATGTCCAAGAGATTAATGATAGAGAATACAAACGAGTTAGCTGATATTCGTTATCATAGACCACATTTTCTGTAGATTTATGTGTGGAATTATTGTTCTTTTATCCTATTAAATGAAAGGACCCCAAAAGGAGGTGGGCGGGTCATGTAGTAAGAATGGCACACAGTAGATGAACAGCTGGAATGATAGATTAGTACTCCTATAACCCTAGGATAATCAGAAGAAGGCTTCCCAATTATTAAATACAACTTTTATGGAAAATTCGTGGAGATATGTGTGTAAGAATTACCGTGGAAAGAAGGTATGTCAAGTATCTTCTCTGGTGTCTGTGAAAGTATCCAATATATGAATGAAATTGCAGATCTTTCAAAATGTCAGAATAATCATGAAACTTTAAGGCAAATTCTCTGAGAGTCAAATACTCGTTTTATTGTTGGTGATTCTTTAAGGCCCTGGTGCAATGTGTTTCTGTAGTTCTGATGACCTCTAAAATGGTACTACAAAAACAATGCACAGCCACATATGGATTGCTTTATGGACATTTTCAGCATCAGGTCTAAAAAGAAATCTCATGCAGCTAGATGAATTCCAGAGAAGAGTCAAAAGAGTGAAGTGAATGAATGAGGTATGGGAGAAATGACCTTATGAGGACACAAACAATCAAATGTTTCTGTTATATGGTATGTTAAGATTTAGAAAATATTTTCTCACATAATATGTGCAAATATAATTCTCTCCATATTTAGTTCAATTAATAAACAAAGTACTTATTCAAGACATACTCTGTGAAGGTACTGTACATAGAAACTGGGAGGTAAAGAGATTGTGAGCATATCATAGCCACGTAAACCAGAAACCACCAGTCAGAACTAAAACTCAAACATCAGGACTCTAGGTCCTACGTTTTTCACATGAAACCACCTTACCTTCAATAGAACAGAAGTTGGCCTGGATATTTTATTTTGCTGGAAATTTATTGAATCCATCCATCAATTAAATAGCTTCCGAGAATCTAGTGTTATTCTCAGGTATTCCCCTTTCACATTGCTCAATGAATGGAGAACAGAACGCAATTAAAAGAACTGACAAGTTGAAGGCTCTCTTGTTGTGTCCGACAAGCAAAGAATGAATGAAAGAGCCATGGAAATTTGATCAAAATGTAAATGCTTCAGAATTATGAACATCATCTGTTAGTATTCCTGACAATATACTTAGCACCAGGTAACTCACAGCCATGGAAGACAGAATCTCTGCCCAAAGGGTTTAATATCTAAATTGTAATAAGTGCATGCTGTGTGAAATGTGATTCATCTTGAGTTGAGGAAATGGTTTCCTTACAATTCTATTTAGGATTCCATACAAAGAGTTACACTTGAAAGTAGACTATTTTTTATATTGGACTTTGTGGGATCATAGTGCCCCTGAAGTCAGTGACTTTCATACAAATGAAGCCTCTTTTCTCTCATATGATTTTGAATTCATTTCAGTCTTTTCAGAAATATGTGCTATTAACACTGATGTAGAGGAGATTGGTGAGTTTGGATAACTGAAGTCATCACTTGTGAAGCAATAGTTCAAAATATTTGAGAACACTAAGGGGGTACCACTGAGGGATTTAGGGAGTGGGAAACCTTTCTATGGTAAGGAATTCTGTGTGAAGCATGAAGAATCAAAAAGAGAACCATCCATATATTCCATTTATTAATGTGTAAGGTGTTTTCTCTTCTGATAAGGTTATTCGTGTTGAGCCATTTGAGTCATGTCTGACTCTCCATGACACCATTTGGGGTTTTTTTCCAAGGCAAAGATACCAAAGTGATTTGCCATTCCCTTCTCCTGATCATTTTTGCAGATGAAGAACTGAAGGAACTCAAGATTATGTGACTTGCCCATGATCACACAGCTAGTAAGTATCTGAGGCCACATTTGAACTGAGGTCCTCCTGACTCTAGGGCCAGTGCTCTATCCACTGTGCCTCCTAGCTGCCTCTCTCCTGATAATAATCTTTTTGAGATAGGTATTGTACATATTACTATATATATTCTAAGGTGATGAAACTGAGCCTCAAAGAAGATATAGAAATAGTCCATGATCATAAAAATTATTAGGGCAAGATATATAAGGAAGTGAACATAAATGAAAGAGACTGTGTGGAAAGGAGAAGGAGGAAGAGGAAGAGAAGAAAAAGAAATAGGAGGAGGAGGAGGAAGAGGAGTCTGATGCGGAATCAGAGGGCCTGCACTTGAATTTTACTTAATACTTTTGTGGCTTTGGCAAGTCAATTAACTTCTGATGGGACTTAGTTTCCTCATCTGTAAAAAATAATTGCTTAGAATAGATATAAAAAGTTTATATAACTGATATGTAATTTATACCTGTAAGATCAGTGTTCTTACCACCAAAAAAAAAACCATCTACAATACTAGAATTATGAAATACTTAGGAGCTTGGGCTTTTCTTTTGTTCATAAATAACAAGGAGCCCCTGGAATTTATTGAACAGGGGAGAAACATCATCAGGTCATCAGATAATCAACATCAGATATCAAGGCATATCAGTTTGGAAGCAATGTGGAACAAAGATGAAGAAAAAAAAGAAGACATGAGTCAAGGAGGTTCGTTACAATTCTATGAGTGAGAGTTGTTGGTCAATAAGCATTTCTTAAGCACTTACTATATGCTAGGAATTGTGCTAAGTGCCAAGACTAGGAAAGTGGTTATGAATGGAAAGAAATAAATATAGTAGAACAGCAGGGATAAAATAGAAGGAGGTCAGTAATGTGAAAATTGCAAATATAAAATTGAAATAGAATTATGGGAATTAACAGTAATTTGGCTAGGAATGCATCTTCTTAACCAATATGTTATGTTAATGATGTGAATCTCTACTATTGTCCTCTAAGCTCAAAATATAGATGTTTCCTCAGCCAGTTTATTCTGTCAAAAGATAAATTGTGAGTTGTGATGGTGGTGGTGGTGGTAATCCATAGGTATCAGCTTTGATCTTTTATTTTAAACCACCACTTTTACAGAAGAGGAAATAGTGGAGAGTAGAGAGTTGACTAAGAACACAAAGACACTAAGTAGCAGAGCTGAATCTATTACCCAGGAATTGGACTAAAATTCCTTATTGCTTCCCTGCTCTATAATTGCCCTAACAATAGATGATCAAGGATGTTCCCCAGACATTTTTTACTTCACTCTCAAATTATTTATTTGATTTAAAAGAAACCTTTGAAGATGTCTTTGTGTGTGAAAGAATCCCAACCAACTTCAATAAGAGAATAGCAGTAGGATAATGGAATGGGATTCCAACCCTAATGTGGGAACGTAGAAAATTTCACCCATCCAATTGGTGCTCATAGCATCCACAGTGGGAAATGCTATAAATTTTAAAGGCAGATGGCACCATTTTTGGAGAAAACTAGCAATAAAGCAAATAGTGAGTGTGAGACATATCTGATCAGCTCAGAGAAACTGGATGACAAACCCAGAGCAGTAGGAGTTTATAAATGGAAATTCAAGGGGAATGAACTGCATTCTTTCCTTTGATAAATTTTCAAAATTAATGGATGAAGGAGAGAACATGATATATTTAGGCATTAGCAAAACATCTGATAGTATGTCTGATGATATTTTACTTGCAAATTTGTTTTAAATGAGTTTAGATGACAAGAAAATCAGTCAGATTAGAATTGAGGGAAGGCTTATAAACAAAATGTAGCAAATACTAGGGCTAGTCTTATTTAACATTTTTATTAAAGATCTGGAATGGGGGAGTAAATGACATATTAATAGAATTGCCAAATGATAGCAAATTTGCAGGATTACAAAGTGTGAGGATTCCAAACTGTGTGGAAAATAAAATTGACCTGAATTTAACAAGGATTTAAATATGCACAGAAAGAAAATGAGATGTAACCTTAAAGCTCAATAATGCTGGTGCCTCAGACACACAGAGGGAAGTGTTAACTGTGTTCTGGGAAGAGCCCTGAACCTGAGGTCAGGAACAGTGGGATGTCTTCTCTACTCTCCTACCAACTCCCATTGTAACTCAGGCTAAATCTCTTAACCCAGCTGTTCCTCTGTGTACTCACTCATGCAAGAAAACCATTAGACTAAATATTTAAGGTTCTTTCAAGCTCTACACAACATTTCATTTATATGTCCATTTATATATCTCCATGACAGAGGAGAAAAGAATGCTAGTGTGCTTAATCCCTTTTCTCTATCAATTCAGAACAATACATCTTTACAGCCTTTTGGAGCACAAAGACCAAAGTAGTATAATCTGTCTTCAAGGGACTTACAATCTAATAAGAAATCAAAATACATGCATTCCATTCAATTAAACAAACATTTATTCAATGGTATTTCTCTGTAAGGCAAGATAGTAAATGCTAGCTTTAAATAGATAAACCCTTTAGTAGATATTAAGATTAGGTATCAAGATTATCAATAGGTAAATCCTATACTTTTGAGGGTAATATAATATATATATATATATATATATTATATTATATTTGTGTGTGTGTGTGTGTATACACAAAGATAAAAGGATTTTTATTGAATAAAATTGATTCCTCACTCTTGTTTTTCAGTATTCTTTGCTGGGTCTTCATCCAGGTCATTTCTGTTAACCTTGGGTGTCCTCTAAGTTTTCCTCTGGGGCTAACTTCTGTTCTCCTTCTGTACTATTTCATTTGATGATCTTACCAGAACCCATAGATTCAACATCATGACTATGAAGATGATTTTCAGATTTATTTGTCTTGACCTCCAGTCTTACATCTCTAATTATCAATGGAAATTCTCAACCTGAATGTCTTATAGATATACTAAACTCAACATGTCTAAATATGAGGTCATTATCTTCACTCCCCCCAAACAATCTTCCCTGTCTTCCTGTCTTTCTCGTTACTATGGATGGTACCATAACCCTTTAGGGTCACCTAGACTGTTAACCTAGGCATCATCCTCAATTCCTCACTATCTCTCAACTCCTGTAGAAAATCAGTTCCAAGTCATTTCATTTCTGCTTTCATCATATTTCTTCTGTACACTTTCTTCTCTCCTCTGACACTGCCACTTCCCTGTTACAGACATCATCATCTCATTCCTGGACTATTACAGTAGGCTACTAGCTGGTCTTGCCACAGCAAGTCTCTCACCGTTCTTGATCATCCTCCACTTAGTTATGAAATTGGTCTTCCTAAGGACAAGTCTAACAATGTTATATCATTTCAATCCTCCATTTGTCAAACTTCCATATTTTTTCCAGTATTAAAAAACAAACTTCTATTTGTCTTTTAAGATCCCCCATAATCTGACCCCACCCCAATTTACATTTTCAGTCTTTTGTACTTCCCCACATACAGAATTAGAGACATCTTGATGTAGCGACTCTGATTGCTTGCTCTTCCTCTCTTAGAATGGAAATCTCCTGACTCCAGACATTTTGTTTGTCCTTCATCTATGGAATAATCTCCCTCCTCATTTCCTCCTACTAGCTTCCCTGTCTTTCTTCAAATTTTGACTAAAGTGTTCTGTCTCATGATTCTGCTTAATGTTAATGTTTCCCTTTGTTAATCATACATACATATATTCAAACATATATGTATTTATATATACACATGTTTGTATATATATACATTTATATGTGTCTTGTATATAATTATTCAAATGTTTGTATCCCATTAAATTATGATCTCTTGAGTGCAGAGACTTTTTTGCCTTTAAAAAGAGTGGTATTTAGCACAAATTAGAGAGTTTCCTAGGGCACCAATTTTAGTGTTTTTTTCCCAGAGTATCACAGCTAGTATTTGTCAGAAACAGGACTTGAACTTAATTCTTCCTTACTCTAACACAAATCCACTTACTACTGTGTTCTACTGCATCTATTATGATTGCCCATTTTTCCCCGCTACCATTATTATAGCATCTGAGTGATTGTCTTTAATTCTCTGACAAACTATTCATATGTAGACCCAGTATTGTTATTAAATCTATCTCCAAATGGATATCCATTGAGAGAAGAAATAACCTTCAATTTCATTCTGTTTCAGTACCAGCCGGAAGTGTCAAATGGGCAGTGTCCTTACCTACCTTCCTCACCTTCAGAGAAGAGCTTTCTTATCTCCACTCTGCTGTAGCTCTGATTCTAATCAGCAGATTCCTTTTATAGGCTTTTAAGCCAAAAAAAAAAAAGGGGGGGGGGGGGAAGAATGAAGAAAAGAGAAAAATGCTGATGAAGGCTATAAAAATAAATGAAGCTTATTGCTTCGTGACATCTTTAGTACTTTTTGCTGCTTCCTGAATGAGCAGCAGTGGCAGACAATGACTGGGAGATTGCGTGCAAGAGAATGAGAAAAATAAATGCCTCCTCAGGCGCAGGCAGCAGGAACGGCTGTTAACATTCATTATCCAGGGTCTTGGCTGCACCAGAGATGATGTTATTAATTTGGAGAATGAACTAAGAGGTGTGAAGGAAAGCTGATGCTTGCTCCTATCCTCCTTGACCATCATCGTGAATATCAGCCAATGGGGGTCAAATAGGTTATAACTTTGATTCTTTGGTTTCTTTTTATGGGACTTATGCCTGCAGGCAGAATTGTGTCAGCATTTATTCTTTCTTTCACTGGGGAAAATATAGATAGAGAACAGAAAAAAAGAAAGGAAGAGGGAGAGGGACAGTTGGGGGGAAACAGAGAGATATTCAATGTATTGTGTCAATCAGAACTTATATTAACTTTAGCCAACATTCAGTGTTCAACAATATTTAAAAGCAACATCTATCTTGACTTACTCCTGGTCCATTTAGTGGCAGGAGCATCAGTGGCAGTAGCCAAATATTTGATTGTGATTAACAGGAGCTTCTCTTAGTCTGTCTCTAAAGACCAGGGTGATTGGAAATAGACAAGTGCATCATTTAGTAAATAAGTATTATCAATTGTCATAATTTAAAGAGGAGGATTGATGAATCAGGGAAGTAAAGTAGAGAAAGAAAAAAAGGGTAGGCACAGTTTTCCAATCCCTTTAGTGCTTGTGAGGTTTTGCTACCTTGAGAGAGATGTAACCAAGAAGACAGAATGATAGACCCATTGTACCCTATTATAGCTGTATCTGTCATAATGACTCCTATTCTGGGAGCCTTGTTTTAGGATGGGTGAGGTCGGATTACCTGGAGAGTGTATAGAGAAGGTAAACCACACTGACAAAAGGATTGGTGAAAATAACATACAAGGTCTAAGATGGGCCATTGTCATAATCACTTACAAGTATTAGCCTTGGGAAAATCATAAATCACAAAATCTCAGAGTGTGAAAGGATCTCAATGACCTGCTAATACAAGCCATACATTAAAAAAAAAAAATCTAATCCACAATATACTTGAGAGTGGTAGTATAGCTTTTGTTTCTATATTACGTATGCATTTTTTTTCATCTGATGACAGTCTAACTATATAAGTTCATTCTACTTATAATAAGTCTAATCTTTAATATTTGGCAAGTATTTTTCTTATATCAAACAAAAATATATTTTTGAGAGGACTTCCAAAACTATTCCTAGTTATCCCCTTCACCTAAGGTGGGGAGGGAGTGAGATAAAAGAACAAATTTTAATTCCTTTTCAATATTACAGGATTTTAAATTATTGAAAACAACTATCATGTCACCCCCCTGCCCCTACCCCACCAACCTCCAGTTCTTTCTTCTCAAGGTTAAGTATCCCTGGCTCCTCAAAATGATCTTCATATGGTATTTTGTCCAACCCTTTTGTCAGTATGCCCCTGATTGGTAAGTAGCACACATGGTGCATGTTTCTTGAGGTAAGGCAGATATATGTTCTTCTTTGTATTTTTAGCAGTTAGTAGGGTACCTAGGTGCTAGTTAGGAGGGTACCAATTGCCATGTGTGTGAATAATAAATGCTTGCTACTTGTCTTACTGACATGACAAAGTGGAGATTTCAATACAGATAAAGAGTTCCATGGATTACACTTTGATATGAGAGCAATAAACTAGAAACAAGACAGGTTCAGGAACAGAAGTTTCTAGAAAATGTTAAAGTCTAAATGGAAGTGTGGATAAGAGGTCAAGGACAATAGAGGTCTTTAATTAAGGAGAGTTTGTACCTAACAATGAAATCCAGTAACCCCTTTTCAAGTATCTAAGATGTTAACTCATTCTGTTTGGTGCTCTGGATACCAAGAAGAAAAAATGCAATTCTTGGCCTCTATTGACAAAAGTCTACTACATGAAATCACAACCAAAATGTAGAAAGAATGATGATGAATTGACTGCCTGATGCCATTTCCCTGCCATGAGAAGTGAAGAGAGTTTGAGTTTAGAGTATAAATTAGCCAGTTTCTCAGGTTAACTCAAATAGGAAATTGATCTTTTTGAAGCATCTGTCATGCACGAATAAATTTGTACACACACTAGGAACATCAAAGATACATCACTATTGTATAGAACTCTTACAACTATGACATTACCTGATTTCATTACAGAAGAAAGGTAGCAGTTGTTGATACCTGAGGCAGAGATTCATATGCAGCTCCAGTCTTAATCCATTTCTATAATATAAAGTATTCATAAGAACACTAGATCATAGAGCAGAACCCATCATTTTAGTTCTTGCTCTACCTCTGAAACTAATGAATAACCATGTGTCAGTCACTTCATGTCAATGATTCTTTCCTTTCTTATTTTTAAAATGAGGGAAGTAATCTAAGGTGTTCTGTAGTGAAACTTCAAATAACTTGTGAGAACCAATTGTTAAATTTTCCATGTGAATATTCAGTCCTTGGAAATCAGCAAATGATAAAAGGGGTCGGGGTGCACTTGATTTTGTTGTATTTTTAGACTTTAGAAAGTCATGGAAAAATGTTAATGTTGCAGATTATGTTTAAAGGCTTGTTGTGTGTACTTTTTTTTAACAAAAGAAATCCAATTGGTAAACCAGCACAACTCTGGTGATGATAATGTTTGCACAGTGTAGCTCAATGCTGAGGAAAAAGTTTGGTCAACTTGAAATTGCCATATAAATGTCAATGGTTTTTGCTACTACTGCTGTTATCAGTGATGATTATGATTATTCATTGTCTCATTTTAACCATTTTTGATGGGATTCAGTTCTGGGACAATTAGTATCCTACTATTATTCTTTGATATTTGATAACCTATGTTGTATTGCAAGGTAGATCAAATAAGTGCTTTTTTAATGTAAATAAAAGTGTGAGGGTGAAAACTTTATGCTTACTGAAAGCATCTTCAGCACAATTTCAGTAAAGATCTGTAGGGATGATATCTTATGATCTTGCCTTATAATTTTTGTGTCTATAGTCTCTATATTTTGTATCTAGGTCTCTATATTTTGAAAGCTTTTTATTCCATGTCAAATTGAGATTACAAATATTTGATGGGAGTTCATATTCAATTAAAAAAAAACCAATTCCTACATATGAGGACCTTGCATTCTAATACATAGAGACAGAACATTTTAGGAAATGTACCCTGCACTGATATTTTGATTTGAAAAGTTATAGAACAAGTTAGTAGAATCATAGGTATAAAATTGTGACAAAACCTTTATACTAGCAATGGTAGCATTTGTTTTTGGTCCCAGAAGTCTTGAACATGGGGGAGAACAGTACAGAAAATGTGTCTTATACTAAGGTGACTATTTGAGAGGATGGCTGAGGAATAACATGAAACTTGTCTGGGGATAGCCTGATATAGTGGGCCACATGATTCACTCAACAATTATGTCACCAGGCCCCATGGGCAGAAGCTACAGAGATGGACATGATAAGTAAATCCTTGAGATCACAGTCTGTGTAAGGTCTATGTGTCAAGGTGCCGGATGAGAAAATGCTGAGGGAGTATAGCATGATTGGAGCTATCTTGAGGGGGTGGACCATGTGTGTTGCTTACTAATCAGGGCAATGAAGTGGTAGGAGTGGTAGGGGCTCTGAAAATGAAAGGATGAAGTTATACTGATAATGAGCTGAATGTTAAGGAAGTTGGTGGACAAGGGGTACCTTCAACTGGAAGTATGCCTTTTAAATTTTCTATTATAGGTACTGGTTATACTTTGATTTAATATCCTAATGAATTTCTGAAGATCTTCCATAGTGTTTTACAGTCACTTCTTCCACATTAGTGTTTAATATCAATCCTTATAGATTTCATGACAGCTCCACCATTCCTTATATAGTTCTTATTTTGATAAGAGTTGATAGAGAGTTTGCTACATGCAGGTTCTTCATTGTTTTCATACTTTTAGTCAAACATTGCAGGTGAATTGCGTATTCACAATAGTCATAGGAAATATTATTTTTATTGAATTAATTCATTTATTTTGTTTAGATTTGTTTAGATCAAAAGATACTTTTTGGAATTCCATTCTAAGCATGCTTATTGCGATTTCAAAGTCATCTAACATATTGATGCTATATTTCCCATTCTTTTCATTATCAGGGAGAATAAATAAAGATTGCATTAAGTGAATATATTCAAGGTTCTCAGTCTTCAACTTTTTCATATTCCAACTTTCTAATTTTCCATTTTCATATTTTCTTTCACCTAATCTGTATTTTGGGATGGAAAACTCTTAACTTTTATTTCTTTTAAATTTTATTTGTGTTTACTTCCTTTGTTTCGTAGGATTGCCTTGTATTGGTGAACAATATGTTGTGAGACTTGAAATTGAGGTCATCTTTGAGAAAAAAACTCATACGTGTCTCTATAATAACTAATAAGATTTGTTTCCAAATTTTGTCATGATTGAATCTATGTGAATAAAAAAATCATTCGTCTATATAACATTGTTTGTATCTTTATGATTTATATATATGTTGCATTTACATGGTTGGCACCACCTGCACTGAAGCTTTCTTGGGAAATTGGGGTACTGTATTTCTAATTTCTTTTGATTCATCTAGCCATGTTGTGGCGTCAGAATATGAAGGGGCACTACTCATCCTACAATCTTCTCTATAGATATAACCATCATGATAGTTTTGAGTAGGGCCAAAATGTAATCCTTTTCCATCCTGTATATTTTTCAGATTCATAAAAGTGCTTTCTTCACATTGGCTTGGATGCTAATTCAAACAAACCAATTTCCAGAACCCAGAACAATAGAGAGTATTTCAGGGTTCATGCCAGACCTTGACAACTACCATAGCCATTTCACACCCACAAAGTCTTAACTTTATATAACCCTGCCAGGAACTTCCTTAATTTGCTGTTGATAAAATCATCATCACCACCACCACCACCACCGTTAAAATTATTATTTCTTTTTTAGCAATATACCCTTCTAAACCATGAAACTATAAGATTATAATATTTTGCATTTCTGTTGCAATTGGAGAGAAAGAAGAGGAAAAGAATTCATCTTTTTTAGAAGAAACTTTATACCTCCTTGCTTTTATACTACCTCATATGTGTTATATGGGTAAAGGAAAGGGAAACACATATTATTCTCTTTTTTTGATGATGACTCAGAGTGAAAGAGTTGTCTGATGATATTTGTTATCACACCCAGTAAAGTTAGTTGTGATGTATAGACAGATTTTTTCATGAGGTGTAAAATATGGTTTTCCAATCATTGAGTCTATCTGACAATGGGGTTGTCTTTCTCATGAGGCAGTGAGCTATTTGTTAGTGGACATGTACCTGAACGTGTTTGAAAAGCATTTGTCAGGGTTCCTGGTGGAAAGCGTCATCTATACAGTGGGAGGTAGCCACAGATAACCACTAGGATTCCTTCTCACCTTAAGATTAAATGAGTCTCTGACATGTCCTCCATCATAATAGTTGATGAACTCTCATGTAACAGCAAAGTGATAAATAATTGTCTTCTATTTTTATTTCTTTCCTGAAAAATCCATAACTAATAACATTTTCCTTAGTCTGAACAGAAGCACATTAAAATGATGATTCAGAGGGGGGCAAGTATCTAAAGAAATGACTGTGATAATACTCTATTTGACTCTAAGAAGGATACAATCCGTGCTTCCCGGGAACTTACTTAGACATGGACTCATATAAAATGCCCTCAGCATCTTTACGCAAAATTGACTTATTTGACAGAAGACCTCTGTTCTTCTGTTTTGTTTTTGTTTTGCAAGATAATTAAAGGATGATCTTGAAAGACGTTATATTTTCTTAGACTGTATAGGAAAGTAGGGAGGCTAGTTGGCTTGCAGAGTAAGTATTCGTATAGAAACTACAAAGAAAAAAAAACAGCAAAAGTCACTAAAATTTATCTATCTTTTTAAGCTGTTGACCAAAGAAATCTCCCTAAATGGGTACTCTGTAGGTCCCTCTAGAGTACAATGATTATATCCAGTCTCTGTAGGTCCTTCTAGAATGCAATGATTATGTCCAGTCCCATACTACAGCTGTTTGTATTACTTAACTTTACATAAAAAGGCAGAAGTCTATAAAATCACTAGTACTTTGAATTGGGAGGTGGCCTACTACAGCCACAAAAGTATGAATCTTACACAAAAGGCCAACCATATCAAGGATATGTCAGAAGAACATATGGCATTCTGTCACATAGTCACATGGGTCTCTTTATTCCTTAAATGGGAAATATCATAGCATATATTACTACCACGAAGGAGTTTATCATCACTGTAGAACTATAGACGAACCTGAATTGTTCCTAAAGAAAAAGGAACTGATAGTTTTTTTAAAAAGGCAGCTAGGTGGTACAGTGGATAGAGTGCCACACCTCTCAGGTCATCTTCCTGACCTCAAATCCATCCTTTGACACTTACTAGCTGTGTGACTCCAGGCGAATCACTTAAACTCTGTTTACTTCAGTTTCCTCTTCTATAAAATGAGCTGGAGAAGAAAATGGCAAACCACTTCAATGTCTTTGCTAAGAAAACCCCAAATGGGGTAATGATTTGGATACAACACAACAACAATAAAATCCTTTAAAATATAGCATTCTGTGTCACCTGATCATGGGAACCTCTAAAGACAAAGAACAGGTCTTAGTTGGAAATGGATTTAAAGTGCATTGGTCATTGTTTTGGTGTTCAGTGGTGCCACTTATAACTCACTGGTAATTTTAGCCATTTCTGTCTCTCTAATCCTATTGTCCTAGCCTTTTATTTTCATGGGTAGGACACTGGAACTGAGTATGTTTAGACTGGGGAATAGAAGACTGAGGTGCAGAGGTGAAGCAGGATAGCTGTCTTCAAGTATTTGAAGTGCTATGATGTGGGAAAGCTTTTAGATTTATTGTGTTTGTCACCAAAGAAGAGAGAGAGGAGTACAGTGTTTGGGTAAAAACTACAAATATGCTGTTTTAGGCTTATGTCAGTAAAAACTTCCTTATAATTCAAGTTGTCCACAAGTAGAATGGGCTGTCTCAATGGGTGGTGGGTTATTCCTCATTGGTGGTCTTTAAGCACAGGTTGGATGAATATGGCTTTTTGGGTATCAAGTAAAGGTGACTGTTTCCAAAGTAAAGGTTGTATTAGATGGCCTCTGAGTTTGCTTTTAATGTAGGAATGCTACTATTGCATAATTCTGTGCCTTCACCTCTGGAATTAGGAGTCTTGTTTTAGCAGAACTTTTCATAGCTTTATTTTTTTTTTCACTCCACTATAATGTCAGCTTTCATTTAGCACTTCCCCTGAGGTTTGGGTCACATGTCGAACTTGTAATGTTGCTGAAGTTCTTGAATTAATGTCCATCAGCCCAGAAAATAAACTTTCCTGGTCCCCAGGATTATAGACTGTGATGTTCACATTGCAAGCGGTTGTGTCATGCCACAGGGAGGTGTTTGAGGCCCGGGAATTAGTTGGGTCACTTGGAGGTCAGGGCATATTGCACTGTCCCCCGCCAGGGCATAGCACATTTCTCAGGACTCTCTTGCCTGGGGTTACCTGATTGGCGTCTCCACACCCTGGGGCCTTCATACTCTTGTAATTGCACTCCCCCTCTCACAATTCTGTTCAGCTGGGCCCTATCACATGGGGCATGTGGATCTGGGGTCTATTTAAGACCTAGGGCTGGGAGGTATCCTCGGAAGCCTGCCTTAGTATATGGCTTTATGGCTTCCCCATGGAGAGACCTTAATAAACTTTTCTGTTTGGACCTCAGAGCCTTGACTTTTCTGTTCCTGAAAGGTATGCTAGTGTCGTTGAGTTGTGTGTATAACTGCCTACCCCTGCTGGTAAGTTAGGACACTCTAAGAGAGAACCCTGACAATAGACTAACTGGGTTCCAATTCCATCTTAATCTAGAACTCTTCACAAACTGACACAAAAGTTTGCTTTGGGTAAGGTGGATCTTATGAGAAAGTCTAGGAATTTCTAATTGGTACTCTTCTACTGCTACCAAAATTCTGGTATTGGACAAAACTGATCATCTAAGGGACTCTTCTCCCATGAGAACTTAGTGAAGGTTAAATCAGGGCACGTGGCTGCTTTGAGACTGACACATTTCACTATAAACAACAAAAGCTAGCAACTTCTCATTTGATTCAGAAGTGTGCTATAGTGGCCTGAAAGTTTTCTGCCCCTAGATCACAAAATCATAGGACATATAATAACAAGAGCAATGATTTATATAGTACTTTTACTCAATGGCTTTTACACAATGCTTTAAAAATATTGTCTCATTTTATCCTCATAACTCTGTGTGGGGAATGTTGTGATTACATCTTATTTTTTTTTAGATGAAGAACTTATAAGACAAAAAGAAGTGAAGTCACTTGCCCAGAGTCGCTGAGCTAGTGAGTGCCTGGGGCTGAATTTGAATTCAGGTATTCATTACTCTAATTTCAGAAGACTATCCACTGAGCTATCTAGATATTAGAACAAAGAATGTCAGAACTGGAAAGAACCTTAAAATATAGAATGCTAGAGCCAAGGAATGACTTCAAAGATAATATAATTTAATCCTCTCACTTTACTGTGGTATTCAGAACTGGAATACAGGTCTTCAGTGTTTATCATACCAGATGAAGGACATCGGAAGAGGTGGGACAAAAAATAGAATGAGTTGTCCAATATGAGAGTTGACCAGAAATGGGATTGTATCCACTGTGTAAGATGTATAGTTAAGTAAAATCATTGAATGTTAGAGCTGGAGGAAATGTTAGAGATTATCAAATACAACTGCCTCATTTGATAAATGAGGAAACTGAGGCCAGTAGAGCTAAGTAATTTATTTAAGTTTGCATGACAGTTGAATGGAAGTTGTTTTGACCAAAACATGTGAAATAAAATAGAGTGAACTAAGACTGAAAAGTGTTGCAGAATCTAAATCAGAAAGCCAGATAAAAGCCAAGGGAAGTGTACAAAATGCAAAGATGGCATGACCACTAACGTTGCCTCTCCCTATAGCTGTTTTTTTGGAACTTATAAAGGGATTTACTTAAAAAAGACATGAGCTGAGTAATCTGCATCATGGGACACAATCATCAAACAATTCATCTAGAAGAAAGGTAATGTGGAAAGAGCCCTGGACTTGTCACCAGAGAACCTGTGTTAATTTCCAGGCTATATTTTCACCACCTATATTCCATGGATATATCATTTTACTTCTCAGTTCCTTGGGTTCTTCATCTGCAAAATTCAAGCATTAGACTAACCCTCAAGAGATCTTTAAGGTCTCTTTAAATAACTCTATTATATATTTTATTGGCCACCATTCTGGTGATGTTTCTCCATACTTCTTAAGCCATATCCTCACAAAACTTCACTTGGCCTATACTAAAAGCCTTTCCATCTTGGTAGAATTTACCAGATCTTGAGTTTCTCTAGCTAAGCCATCAAGAAATTATGGTCACTTTCATGCCTTGATGAGCAATTGGAATAAGGAAATTGAGGAATATTAGCAAGTAGATGGTATGGTTTGTAAAGTCGTGGAATCAGGAAGAACTAAGTTTGAATCATGCCTCAGACACTTAGCTAGCTATGTGAGCCAAAGCAAATGACAGCCTCTATAAACCACAGATTCCTCATCTGTAAGATAGGAGTAAAAATATCACCTACTTCACAAGTCAAATGGGATAACATGAATAAAAGGTGCTCTTCAAAATTTAAATAGAGATAGATGGACTACAGTCAATATAGTCTATATAGAATAGCCAGAGATGGGATTTGAACTCAGGTTTCTCAACTGTAGACCGGCATTCTTTCTATTTTGTCACGTCACCTCTCAATTAAGTTAGAGAGCCCTAATCTCTTTACTGGGAGATACTAGTATAAATCTGATATTTCTAAATAAAGGTTCTAAAGACAAAAGAGAGAATTTCTAGCATGCAAACAATGGCAGAATATCCTCTTAGCATCAGTAATCATATAGTACTTTAATGTTACAATACTTCACAGATATTTAAGCCTAGCAGTAAGAAAATTAGAAAGGTAAAGAGAGAATGGACTTATGATTTCATAGTTATAAGGAGGCTGCTGGCAAAAACAAATTTGCAACAGCAACCAAAACAAACAACAAAAACTTCCTTCTACCAAAAAAGATAGGCATCCACTCTAGAACTTATAGTCTCAAAAATTCATCTAGAGCAGTGATGTCAAACTAAAATGCAAACTAAACCACTTACGTAAAGATACCTGTAGCCACATATTGACTTAGAAAAGCACATATTAACATTATCTGTGTTCTATTGTATGTTTAGTTATTTTGTTAAATATTTCTCACTTATATTTTAATTTGATTCCAGGAACACTGTAGGCAGCACTCTCAGGTTTAATACCTCTCCCCTAGAGAGTTGAGAATTAAATAATATGGGAAGGTTCATACAGTCAAAATATCAGAGTTTCCCACATAGAGCATGTTAAGCACCCGGAAATCAACTGAAGCATTTGAAGCCAGACCTTCCTAGCTCTGACTGGATTTCTATATACTACACAAAACTACCTTTTATGAAAGAGATAAAGGGGATATTATTGGCCCACTTCTTATAAGTAAGGAAATCAAGTGCAGAGAGAGTAAATGACCCTCTCAAATTCACACAGGTAGTAAAGGTCACGTATTAATTTTGTTTCAAGGTTTACAGAATCCTTCTATAGAATCCGAATTCCTTCAGGATAAGAGCTGCTTTGTTTTGTCTTTGTGCCTCCAGCAATCAGCACAATAATATATTAAAATCTTGTTGAACAACCCAGAGAAAGTAGACATTGCAACTTTCATTTTCTCTATTAAAAAGAGAGAGAGAGAGAGAGACAGACAGAGACAGAGAAAAACAGAGAGAGAGGAGAGAGAGACAGATAGAGAGACAGAGAGAGAGAGAGCGAGAGAGACAGAGAGACAGAGAGAGACAGAGAATTTCAAAGAACTAAAGTGATTTGCCTAGGCTCACTTCATCTAAACATGTGTCTAAGCCTGAATGAATATCTTTTCTGACTTTGCTTATTTGCAACTCCCTCACTTAAAGCTTTTTATTCATGATGAGGTCTGGTTTTCCATGAGCATGGGTATTTCAAATGCTAGGTTGCTAAGACTGCTATGAGAAAGAGAGAGAGACAGAGAGAGAGAGAGAGAGAGAGAGAGAGAGGCAGAGACAGAGACAGACAAGAGAGAGACAGCTAATTCTTAGCTAGAACATAGAAAGTATTTTTAATCCATTATTGTATTAAATTACAAAAATTAAATTAAATTTTTGAGATCTTATGTCCTCAGACTTGGCTAAAATGACTAGGGCAGAATAATGTGTATCAGAATGTACTTGAGAGACCCTTATTAGAAACTTTAGCCGTCTGGCCAAATGCTGTTCCTCACTTCAGTGAACACAAAGATGTCAAGGAATTAGCTTCTCAAAGCCAACATCTGCACTGCACTCAACAAAGCATGGCCATTATCCTTTAGACTTTATCACATCAACCAATTTTAAAACAGGTGTTACAAAATGAATAGAAAAAGGATCATTTGAAATTCAAATTAATCCAAACACCATTTATTAAATGCCTTTGTTCAGATTACTTTTCTAGACATTCAAAGAGATACAAAGTTTAGATACAGTATTGCTCTCTGACTAGGTTTCTGTAAAGAAAGGGGGTGTGGATTACTAGGGAGTTGAGACCCAAGAGAAAAGAGAATGTAATAAAAACATCTAGTCACCCTTGTGAGAGCAAGTCCAAAGGACAAGATAAAACACATTCTGTGGTACTGAAAATAATGGCTAATGTGCCTTCCGAGTCAAGTGATATAATCTTTGAAAGGTAATGGGGAATCTGAAAGATAACACAGGATTGAAGAAGGGTAAATGATGTACTGATTTTCTTAAAAAAAATAAAAGAGAATGGATTATGTCAAATATATAGCAGTAAGGCTGACTTTGATTCTTCATGTATATCTCTAGCTATCTATCTATCTGTCTATCTATCATCAATCCATCTATCTATCCATCCATTCATCTATCTACCTATCTATATCTACCCATCTATATACATAAACACACATATGTGTATATGTATATGGGTATGTATACATACATATATAAATATATACATATATACATAGCAAATAGTATGAAAGTGCTTGTTAATGTATCTTAAGAAAAGGAACTAGCTATCAGAAAAAGCAAGTCTTGTTTCATTAAGGATAGGTCATGCCAGAATCACCCTGTCCAGCTTCCTTTTTGATACAGTCATTATGAGGATCGATCAAAGAATGATGAATGTGTAGTGTCTTTAGATTTTGATCAAATGTTTGACAAAATGCTCGTGATATTTTTGTGGGTAAGACAAAAAGATAAGCAATAAACAGCAATATATTGAAGTGTACCTAGAATTGGTCGAATAGCTGGAATTGAAGAATAGCCATTTGTGCTTAATGTCAGGTTGGGTGATCTCTAAGAAAGTGTCCCTGAGATCTCTTCTTGGACTTGTAGTACTTACTGTTTGTTGTTGTTGTTTTATCCAGGACTGGGATAAAGACATGGTTGGCATACTGATCAAACTTGCAGATTACACAAAATTGTCTACCTCAGTGACTACACAATGTTCCAAAAGATGCTGATAATCTAAAAGATAAGGTCAAATTCATTGAGATTCAAATTAATAAGAACAAAATTAAGGTTCAAAAAATCAGCCTCACAATTATAAAATATGTGGAGGCATGGCTATATAGGATTTGATTTGAAAAATAGATGGAAGTTTTAGTATACTGAAACCTCCTAATGGGTGATAATTTTGACAGCCAAAACTGTTAACATAATTTTAGGCTGGATTTATAAAGACAATGTTTTCAGGACTAGCAGGGTGATACTCTCACTGTTTCCTGTTTGGTTCACATTATATCTGGAATATTCTGTTGCATTTTGGACCCCATATTTTAGAAATCACATTGATAAGCTAGGGAATAGCTAGAGGTCAATTAGCAGTTAGTTATTCAAAAATTGGATCAGCTACTTCAGGAAGTAGTAGTTTTCTCCACTCTTGAAAGTCTTCAAGCAAATGCTAGATAACAATTTGTGGTACAGAGGATTCTCCCTAAACAGGATCACATCAGATGATATCCTTTTTCCTCTTATTCTTTGATTCTTATGGACCTTACACTCTTAGAAGAAGATAACACATAAATACAGGTTATTAAAATGCAAAATATTACATAATATATGCCTTAGATCAGCAGTTCTCAACCTGTGGGTCTCGACCCCTTTGGGGGTCTAACAACACTTCCAGAGGAGTCGCCTAAGACCATCGGAAAGCACATGTTTCTGATGGTCTTAGGAACCGAGACACCATTCCTCTATCTGTCTCCAGGTGGGTCCGCCCACATGCAGATACTCCCAGATACACCCACATTTGAATATTAAAGGATTGCAGCATTAGGTAGGTTGAGAACCACTGCCTTAGATGGTCACATAACATAACATAACAAAAGTATAATGTGGACCTTGAAAGAGAAGTATGTAAATAACAGCTAGAATGGGTATAGAACTTTAAAACTTGTAAATATTTTACAAACCTACAACACCCTACAAGGTAGGTGTTATTACTTTACAGGTGAGGAAACTGAGACAAGTAAAGGTTAAGTAACTTGCCCAGAGTCACAGAGCAATTAAGTGTCTGAGGTACGTGAACTTAAGTCATCCTGACTCTAAGTCTAGCAGTCTGTCCTTGGTGTCTTGGAGAGATCAAAGGAAGCCTCTTGGGTTTGATTTGGTCTTTAGCGGATGGATAGAAACTCACTACATGAAGAGGGAGATGGAGGAAATGTCACACTTAGGGAAGAGATTAAGCAAAGGCACATGAGTTTGGGGGGAAGAGTTTGTTTGCTAACAAAGTACATTAAAAATTACTGGTGTATAGAGTGCATGGAAGTGAGTCTTCATACTTATTCCAGGATATTAAATTGATGATAAATTGATTCAAATAAAAAATACAAAAGACAGAGCCTCAGAGTATGATAGGATTTTATGTAGATAAATGTGTATGGGGTGAGGAGAGTATGCAGGTTTGTCTGACCAATTTTTGTATTTGGGATGGCCCTGTGATGTCATTTTCTGTTTGGAATATCCCTCCATTGCTTAATGTTAGCAGCTATTCTTCCACTTAGTCTTCGGGAATTACAAGAATTACAAGAAGAACTGAGAAGTTAAGTCAGTGAATTGTCCAAGTTCATGCAGCCTGACATGCCAGAGAAAAGATTTGATTTTGAACCAAATATTGTTGATTATAAAGCTGGTAGCCCTCTAGCCACTAAGTCATGCTGCAGTCCTCTCATGCACTCTGTTAATGTGTTTAAAAACATCACAGGGTTTTTAACTTGGTAATTTGCTGTAGCTATCAGATTTGTCAAATCTCGAAAAATATAATTATTTCATTTAAAGATTTAATCAGTTTATATTTAGAAAAGACTTTTACAAACTTAACTTCCTCTAATTTTAATGGATCAGATGATCCTAATCCTAACACTATGAGATTGATAGTAAGGTGAATAAGGTCATTCCCATTTTACAGATGAGGAAACTGAGACTTGGATAGGTTAATAGATTTGCTCAAATTTTGCACGGTAAGTGCCAGAACTGGAACTTGAATTCAGGTTTTCTTCCTCCAATTCTATTGCTCTTTACATGATATTCTATATTCCAAGCAACTTGTCCTATTTGCTGTTACCCTAACTCTGTGCTTTTGCATAGGCACTCTCCATTTCTTGAGTGCACGGTTTACTTTCCATCGCCTTGAAAAGACTCAGTTAATAACCTAGGGCAATCCTTTCCTGATCTTCTGCCTTGTTAATATTTTTTAAATTCCTCCTCCAATTGCATATATTTTTCTGTTTGTATGCTGTGTCCCACTCCTTCACCTTCTCTTTTGCACTGTCCTTGAGGATTCTGACTGTCATTTTGTCTTTGTATCTCATGTATGAAGATAGTGTTTAATAAACATTTGTTGGATAAGTTCAGATTGACACCACACTGCTTTATGCACTAAGAAGACTTCTTGGATATTAGGAAGTTCTTTGCAAGTGATGAACATAATTTTAGGGTAATGTAATTTTTCTGGAAAGCATTTCAAAAGGAAAGGAACATTTGTTTCCCCTAGGGGGAGGTGGATATCATATTCTTTCTTTGATTTCCATAATCACTGATGGTCAGAGCTAGGAGGTAGCAGTTGGAACTGGAAGCTATGTCTTTTTCTCCCCCCTTGCCTTTGACCCTACATTGCTTTTCAAAATTGTTTTCCATGAAGGCATGCTGATAGAACTTAAAAGAAAATCCTCGGTGACTCATTATCTAAATTAATCATGTGCCATACAATCACGGACTCCAGAACTGGACTTTGATCTTGTTTAATCCCTTTTAAAATCCCCAAGCCTCCTTCCCACCATTCACCCACCCCTTGCATCCTTATCTCTCAAAGTTCTGGTCTAAATCTACTGAACATACTATGTTGCTCATTATGTGTAGAAGAGACATACAGATAGATAGATAGATAAATAGATAGATAATTTCCTTTTTAGCTTGAGAGGTAATTGAAACCTATTCCCCATGTACACCCAGATATGACATTTTGGAAAAAAAAAAAGTACCTCCTACTGTATATACAATATAATACACTGAATGGCAGCTATGTTAATGGTTTCTTGGGTTGAGGAAAAAAAGCAAAATAATAATAATAATTTCTATAGTCTGCAATCTAAACAGGCTTGCTTTTCTCACACAGACAAAAAGTTTCCAACAGTTCCTGTGGAGGGTAGCAGGATATCTAGGCACAATTCATTTAGAGAAAAGGGAAAAGTATTAATAGTATCCTTACATAACCTAAATTAGGTCAATATTTTACTGCTGAGTTATCATGAGAGTTCAACTGAATGTTAGATTACAGATACTAGGTGCAAATTCAATGTAGAGAGTAAGATTTGGAGAAGCTGTTAGGCTTGAATATATGCACAACAAAATTTAGATACTTGTGCACTTTGTGTGTGTGTGTGTGTGTTTGTGTGTGTGTGTGTGTGTGTGTGTGTGTGTGTGAGAGAGAGAGAGAGAGAGAGAGAGAGAGAGAGAGAGAGACAGAGACAGAGAGAGAGAGAGAGCACACTAGCCGAGCACTAGCTTTTTCTATCGTTCGAGCCCAAGGCAGGGTGAGTATACCATGGAGTCATGACACAGCAAATTTGGAAGTGACTTGATGTACTTTACATCTCCCACTCCCAACAATATTTGGTCCTGGAAATTAGCCAATTTTCTTTAATTATTTCCAGGAAAGGGATCGCTCTCCCTCATAATGCAGTCTATTCTGTCGTCAGGTACTTTTGGTTAGTAGGAAGTTCATCCATATGTTGAACTGAAAACAACCTCCCTCAATCTAATTTTGTAGTACTAATCATGCCTTCTGGGACCTAGAAAAATTAATCTAATTACTCTTCCACATGACACGCCCATGTTCAAGAAGTCTCAGCCATTACCTATTACCTCAAGTCTAGCATGAAATACAAACCTCTCTGGTATTTAAAATCCTTCACACTTGTGTTCCAGGGTGTTTGTCTAAGGTTGATTATGCTTTACATGACTGGAGCACTCTACATTCTGACCTAGTGCTATCCTTGATGCCTACAATGTTATAGCTCTTTGTATCTGCCATGTGGAAAACTACTTTCTTCAGGATTCAGCTCAGGAAGTGGGGATGGAGACTCCTCCTCCAAGAGTAATTTTTATAATTCTTAATGTTCTTCAACACCAACCAAAATTAGTTTTCCTATATTTTGTTCATGTCATCTGTCAATATGTTAAATCTTTGATGAAAAACATGACAATCAATTAATGGTCAACACAGTACTGTCTACTTATCTGTGACCATGTTATGGCAAGCCCAATAGAATATAAGAGAAGCTTGCTCCTTAAGGGCAGGGACTTTCTCACTCTTGTTTTTTATATTGTTATCTAGCACTGTTCCTAACATTTACTATTGTTGATTGTTAATCAATTCATGTATTTTGATCATTAATCCCATCAGCCCATAAAGGAACACTTCCCTCTGTTTCTTCAACTGATCTTTCTATGGCATAGTTTTCCCCATCTGGTAGTTTGTTATTTCTTTCTGTGTTTTTCCACATTGGCAAAGTCCTTAGTCAGATATAGTCATCTTAACATAAAACCTCAGAGAAGGTCTGACCAGGGAAGATGCAATTGATCCTATAATCTCCTTTACTGTGAACACAGAATTTCTATTAATACTGCCTTAGGTTGGCTGACTTTACTTTTAGTGTCTGGTTCATTCCTTTATATCAAAATGTAATTTGGAAATTCAAATTAAATATTTGGTTACCATGGTTCAGGGTAGCTTTTAAAGGAAGTGTACAGGAAGGGTAAAGGAAGTGCAGGAATTTAGAGTAAAAAAATAAGCAAAGGACACTGGTCTAGACAAAAACATAGTAGGACTGAAAAAGCATGAAAAATAGATTTGGAAGAAAAAGGGGGTGGGGAGGGAACAAATAGTTATTGAGTGTTTATTATGCACCAGTTGCTGTGCTAAACACTGTACAGATATTATCTGAGACTGAACCTCCAAATTTTATAAATGACAAAACTGAGGACAGAAGAGGTTAAGGTACCTGTTCAGTATCACAAAGAGGAATTAAACAATATGCATAAAGAGGTTGGTAATTATGTTCTAGAGGAAGAAGCACAAACTTTAAAAAGTTCAAGATAAGGGTGAATAACAGCATAGATGACATGGAGGAAGGATCATTCCACACAGTGACCGAAACTCTTCAGTGACTTCAAAAAAAATCAATCAGCAAATAGATATGGTGCAGTATCTTCTTGTCTTGGGTATTGTGATTGTGTCTAATCCCTGCCCTGGAGGGAATTTCTAATCCAGTCCTATAGACAAGGTAAACCCAAATGAAACATCAAATGTCTGCATGTGATTCGTGTTTAATATGAATTCCTGCTAGGTGACATAAAAGGTAGACCTTTGGGCTTGCATTCAGGGACACCTGAATTCAATCTGGACTCAACAAAACCATTTTGTGATCTTGGACAAAACACTTAACCTTTCTATGTCTCTGTTTCCTCATCTGGAAAATGAATGGCTTGAATCCACCAGCATTTAGAAACACTTTTAGCTCTAAATCTATGATTCCTGTAATTTAAATGTCTGTTTAAGAGAGAAATAGAAGAGATGTTCTGGAATAGAACATCATTATTTGAGAGTTCATAAAAAAAACAGGAACAGGACATTTCAGACCATCCTGGAGTCAGGAAACTGAAGTTCTATCATGCTTTACTACTCACCAGTCATACCTGGAAGGCACCATTCCAGTATTTATAAACATTTACTGCCCAAATCTTTCAAAATCTAGAAGTTTCAGATCTCTGATAATTTATATCACAAAAATAGCTGATTACTTTGCCAAGTAATCACACATAAACTTTCATTTATGCGATACTGAAGAAATTCCTGGACTTATCACCAGGAAATGTGGGCTTTATATCTAGCCTAGTTGTTTACTAACCTCAAACCAGCATAAATCTCTGCACCTCTCCAGACCTCAGTTATCTTGTCTATAAAACAATCCCAGTAATACTTATACTACCTATCTCACTATGAAGAAAGTATTGTATGGAACTTTAAGATCCACAAAGTTTTGAATTTAAAAAAATTAAATAGATATTATAATACCTAACTTTAGGATGTCTTAGAATAAAGCACTGGCTCTGGCATCAGAAAGCCTTATCTGAACGACCTTCAGTAAATCATTTACCTTCTCAGTGTTTTTTTTTTCCACCTATTAAATTAGGGAGTAGTTTAAGTGATTACTTTAGCCTTTTCAGTTTTAAACACTATGATGACTCTTATGGACCTTTGTAGCTAAAGATTCTTTTGAGGTAAGAAAAAGATGATAGCTCATATCATCAAATATATGGAAGTGCTTTGAAAAGTGTAAAGCTTTTTACAAATATAAAGGGCTATTAGTGAGTTTCAGTAGTTTAATAGCAAAATTATCAAATAATTTATTAAAATTAAACTTCAAGGAAATGGGAGTGCTTATTTTTCCATGAAGGAGCATTCAGAATTCACCTTCACTGGATGCTGTACTTAATTGATTCAAGTTGGATCTAGTGGGTAATTATGTTTATTAACAGCCTGTCAATACAATTTTCCTTCTTCTGTCATTTTAAATCAGGTATAACAAACTCAAGTGAAGGGGCAATGAACTAGAACGTTGCAGGCAACAACTCTCAGGACAAAGAAACCTTTGATGATGGACATGAGATAAATTATACAAAACAGATAAGAACCAATTCCATGTTCACAGTTCTTCAAGTTGGAAGCAGGCAGCTGATGATGGAGTGGATAGATTGCTAGGCCATGAGTCAGGATGACTTTAGTTCAAATTTGGCCACAGATACTTATGAGCTATGTGACCTTAAGCAAAACACTTACTTTCCTTTGCTTCAACTTTCTCATCTGTATAATGGGATTAATAATAGTATCTATTTCTCAGAGTTATTGTGAGCGTAAAATAATCTAATATTTGCAAGTCAGGGTGCAAACCTTGCTATTATTAAGCCAATCATCAAAGGGTTTCTTTGTCCTCAGAGTCCCTGACATTGGGTTACTCTTACCATCTGGCTCACTGTACACTCATGGAGTTGAAGGATATCAGACAAAGGGTCACTGAATCTGTTACAGATTTATGTATTCCAGTCTCAACTAGGCCCTCAGTGCAGCTAGGTAATACTTCTTTTTCTTTTTAATTGTTTATTTATCTCACTCACCACAGCAGGTGTTTTCAGTTTTTCATCTCTCCTTAGGCCTCCCACATAATTCACTTAACCCCAGCTAACAATTTACTAAAAAAAGTATTGAGGCTCTTTGTCACAATTCTCCCTCTCCTCCCCTCATTCATCACATATCTACCAAAAGTTTTCCCCCTATTTCCATTATTCTTTATTCTAATGAAAATATTGTCCTTCTCCTTTCAAAGTCAGTTCCTCTACATTTGCATTAAAACCCCTGCCCTCCCATCTTCTCAGTATATGTCTCCCATTATCATCTATGTTCTCTCTTTATGTTCTTCAGTCTTTGTTTCTTAGTTCCTTCTCTGTTGCCTTTCACATGCTCAATCCACCACCCCATATTAAAAATAAACAATAACAAAAATAAATAAACTCTTTAGATCCTATTAGTTATTATTGACAAGTTCCATTCTGGTTTTTCATGTTACCATTTTTTTTAGTTCTTCAGCTGCCACTCTGACAATTCCTTTTCAGCCTCCTTTTCTAAATCTTTCACCATGTCATGCACATTAATTCTGAGTATACTTCAAGGCTCTGTCCTGGGTCCTCTTCTCTTTTCTCTCTGTACTCTGTCACTTCGTGATTTCATCAGCTTCCACCAATTCAATTAGCATTTCCATTCAAATGCCTCTCACGGCTAAATCTACAAGTCTCTGTTCTGAACTTCTGTCCCATGTCACAAACTGCCAATGAATATTTCAACCTTGATGTCCCATGATCATCTCAAGCTTAGAGTATCCAAAATATAACCCATTAGCTTCTCCCTCAAACCATTCTTTCTTCTAAAATTCCTGATTACTGTTGAAGTCGCCACCATTATTCCATTTGGCCAGGTTTATAACTTTGGGGCCATCCTTGAGTCTTCACATTTTTTTTTTATTTTTGCCTTTTGGAGGGGGGTAGGCAGGGCATTTGGGGTTAAGTGACACGCCCAAAGTCACACGACTAGTAAGTGTTAAGTGTCGGAGCGTGGATTTGAACTCAGGTCCTCCTGACTCCAGGGCCATTGCTCCACCTAGCTACCCTTTGAGTCTTCATTTTTGTTCTCTGTATATATCCAGTCAGGTTCTAAATACTATTCTTCTTATATCTTCAAAATGTCACATTCTTCCCCTTTTCTCCACTCTGAGAGACACCATCCTTGTTCAAGTTGTTATAACTTTTTTATTTTTAGAATATGGAATTTTAATTCTTTTTAATTTTAAATTTTTTTTATTTATTTATGTTTAGTTTAAAACATTTAATTCCACAAGCTTTTGAGTTTTAAATTTTCTCTCCTTCCCTCTCCCCCTTCCCCAAGATGCCATTCAATCTGATATCGGCTCTACATATACATTCATATTAAACATATTTTTACATTAGTCATGTTGTAAAGGAGAATTATAACACATGGAATGAACCATAAGAAAGAAGATAAAAACAAAAAAAGAGAGAGAGAGAGAGAGAGAGAGAACAAATAGTATGCTTCGATCTGCATTCAGACTTCCCAATTCTTTTTCTGGATGTGGGTAGCATTTTTCATCATGAACCTTTTGCAACTGTCTTACAACCTTGCATTGCTGAGAAAAGCTGTGGCTAACAACATTTGTCATCGCACAATGCGGCTGTAACTATGTACGATATTCTTCTGGTTCTGCTCATCTCACTCAAATCAATACATATACATTGGTCCAGATTTTTCTGAAGTCTGCCTGCTCAACATTTCTTATGGTACAATAGCATTCCATTACATCCATATGCCACAACTGGGAATCCCCTTGATTTCCAGTTCTTTGCCACCACAAAAAGAGCCGCTATAAAAGTTTTTGTACATGTGGGTCCTTTTCCCATTTTTATGATCTTTTTGAGATACAGCCCTAGAAGTGATATTTTGCATGGTCAAAGGGTATGAACATTTTTATAGTCCTTTGGGCATAGTTCCAAATTGCTTTCCAAAATGGTTGGATCAGCTCACAGATCCACCAACAACGTATTAGTGTTCTAATTTTCCCACATCTTCTCCAGGATTTATAATTTTCCTGTTTTGTCATTTTACTTACTTTGTATTTCAAATAACAAGAATAACAACAACCAAGATTATGCAACTAGCCTTGGGGACAAAGGGGGAAAATACATCAAAGCGGCAATACATAAGCATTTCCTTCCTTTGGTAGGTTTTATAAATATCATGCATATTTAATAATCTTGCCATCTAGGGACTTATCATTATTTACATTTTCAAGATGAATAAAATCAGATAGATTAAGTGATTTATTCAAAATCAAACAGCTAGGAAGTACAGAGTCTAGGATTCACACTCAGGACACTGATTTTGATTCTTTTTCATCATAACATTTTTTACTACCTGACTTTTTTTCCTTTTAATTTAAATTTTAAGAAATCATTGACTTTCAAATAACATACCAATTAAAATAGGCTTTAAAATATTTTTATTTCAAAGAGTGCATTGTTGAGTTTTGTTGAGTTAATAGAGTTAAAATTTTGTTATTGGTGATATGTAAACTAGACTAACTGACCCAAGTAAGCTGTTCTTTTTCTGGTTTGGATGGTCTTTTCTCCACATCAACATTTCAGCATCCTACATGTATAATGAAAGTAATGACAGTGCTGTGGGGGGTCCAGTTTTTTTTTTTTTAATCAGTATTACAACTACAGATGGAGAATAAACTCTGCTAATGAACGCTGATACTCATTTACACCCGAGGGAGGGTCAGCATGCTCATCCATGTGATTTTATTGCCCCTTGAACAGGCAAGATGGCTTTCTGCCCAATATGCTAATTTCATCAGAAATGGTTAGGGTTGGCTAATGTCGCCTTGCTTCTTCCTCAGCAGTGGGTATTACGAAGCTACACAGTCAGCCTTAATGTAAATAGGAAATATGATTCATATATCCCCAAATGAAGTCATTTAAGGGGTTATGGGATATTTTTTAAATCCACAGCTGAACTGTTCACAGACATGCACTCACATACATATACACGCATTTCCCTTATTAAAATTAAAAATTGTTATATAAACAAAACATTTTAAAATGATTGACATAAAATCAGTGAGTTTTCTTGTTTTATATAGAATAAACATGGCTTATTTGACCACGCATGTTTCCTTTGCTCTCTGAGTCTCTGAAACATAATATGTTTAAGCCAGAAAGTCATGGGGAAAGACAATCTTGGTGCCCAAGAAAGAATGCTGGATTTGATGCCAGAGGACGTGGGTTTAAATGTTACCTTTGTCACTTACCACTTTTATAATCTTGGACAAAACTCATACAACAGTATCTTCCTGGTCTCCCCCTCAAAAAAACCAACAATCCCAAAATGAGATCATGAAGCTTCAGGCATGACTGAAACAACTAAACAACTCAACAGCATCAACAACAATGCATCTAGGTGGTGCAATGAATAGTTCTGGCCTTGAAGCTAAGAGAACCTGAGTTCAAATCCTACCTTAAATATATACTATTGTTGTGATCCTGGGCAAATCAGTTAACCTCTCTCAGCTTTAATTTTCTCTCCTATAAAATCAGGAGCACAATAATCTGTAAAACACAGGACTGTTGCATAGATTACATAAGATAATTTATGTAAAGCATTTTTAAAATTATTAAGTACTCTGTTAATGATACTACAACTACCAAAACCACTTCCATGTTTTATCTCTGAATGTATTTGGTTCCTTCTATGTACATGTGGTGAGCAATATAAGGAATATTAGGAATGGGTACAACCATAGAATACTAAAACATTTGACTTGGAGAGAGGGAGTTTATTCATAGCTCATAAAACAACGCTGTTATCTTCTAGAATAAGAAATTAAGCCATAGAGGGAGTAAATGACCTTTGCAAGGTTTCTTTTCATTTTCCCCTGTTAGGTAGGTAGCACAGGTATTTAAATAACTAGAAATTTTGTGTCCCTTAGAATGAAAGTTGGATGGCGCCTTGGAGGTTATCTCTTTCAACTTTCACTTTCTGGAGGGGAATATTGAGTGAGGCCCAGGGAGTAAATTGGCTTATCCAAGATCGCACAGGGAGTACCAGAGGTGGCATTTGGAACCAGATCATCTCCTTAAAAAGTCAGTGTGCTAGCTACTACACCATCTGCCTCCTGTACGTAAGCTTCCCTTAGCAGCCCCATAAGAAAGAAATGATTATCTTCATTTTGGAGATATAATGACCTGTTTGAATTATTAGCCTTCCTTATTTAAAGTCTAGACCTCTATCCATTATTTCACATTTCTTCTTTTTGACTTCTGTTAGGCTTTCTAGTATAATGTGCAGAGAATTAAGCTAGGAGATGGGAAGACTTTAGTTCAAATTATCATACAGTGTTAATTTTCTTGTTCAAACCCAATGATCGGGACTGAGTCAACTTTCCCACCTTTGGTGATGTATTCAAAAAGAAGATTACATTCTAAGTTATCAAATTTCTCTTGTCCTGTTTTTTATAATAACAGCACCTGTTTCAGAAGGACTACCGAAAAGAACAATTGTATGTGCATGGTGTGTGTGTGTGTGTGTGTGTGTGTGTGTGTGTGTGTGTGTGAAAGCCTTGCAGCATAAATGTTAGTAATTATATCACCATTATTATTATTCATAGTAAAATCACCATTTTGAGTCCTGAAGTATTTTCATGCCAGAAGATAAATTTATGTGTGTGTATGTACACACACACACAATACACACATACATAAACATATGTGTGAGTCTATACATATGTCATATATGGTGAAGGGGCAAGAAGCAAGGGTACATTTTTTTAGTAGTCTGGTTGGCTAAGTGCAACAATTCAGATCAAACAACATTGGGAAAAACTAAATAATAACGATAATAAACACTGTGATAGTGAAGTTTTTGATAAGCAATACAATTATTTAGCCCAGGGAACTCTTTTTTTTTTACAATGAAATTTAATATTAATACCTCAAATTTATATAGCATGCTGAGGTATATGATCTTTCCAATAACCCCATGAGGTAGGTAATGCTTCCACCATTTTTTTGCATTTTACAGATGGAAGGGGGCAAGCTTAGACTGAGAACAGAGAAGGAACTTGCTGTAGAACACAGTCAGTGAATGTAAGAAGCATAGTACTTGAACCCATGTCTGTTGATTCCGGGCTCAATCTTTTATACCTTCTATCTGGCTAAGAATAAAGATTTCTTCAACTTCTCTTATATGCAAAGTTGTATAATATGTAAGACATAGTTCCAGCATTCAAGGAGTTTGGAGTCTGGTAAGGTAGGGGAACAATATGCACAAGTAACTCTACTATAAAATATAACTGTAGTTATGTACTTTCTCTACAATTTTGTTAAGGGGCACTTTCTTATATGTAACACCAAATTTGGAAAACCAGCCAGACACATTTAAAGGATAACCTGACCACTAATAAAATACTTATTTACTCCTCAACATCCTTGAGGGTCTATGATGGATGGAATAAGGAAATGAGGGACAGAGGGACCTGGCTGTGACACTATGCCCAATCTTTGGGCAATTTCTAAAGGAAAACCATTGACTCTTTCTTCTGATTCTGAATCCCAACGTCCTCTATAGTCTTTCATCTTACAAATGATAAAGCCAAAGTGATTTCTGGAGGGAGAGATCACCTCTAACTTTAATTTCTTCCATTGCCTACATAATACCCTAAAATTTTCATGATCACCAAGAAAATATATGTATAAAATCCTCTTTTTCTTATTTATTTTTTAATGAAGTATCAGTATCTTCATTTTACATAGATAAAGGCATTTATTAAAAATTTCCTAGTGTTAGCTAGCAGGTAGTTGATAGAAGTCCTAAACCTAGATTTGGGAAGATTTCAATTCAAATCTGGCTTCACACATTCACTAGCTATGTGACATGGGGCAAGTAACTTTTTTTTTTAAATTTTTTATTTACTCATTTACTTTTAATTTACAAGATTCAGTTCCACAATCACTTGAGTTTCAGATTTTCTCCCCTCCCTTCCACCACCCCCCCCCCATGGTGGTGTGCAATCATGTATAGGATCTACAAATACTTTCACATTATACAATAGTTTGGTCATATAGAAGGGTTGCAACCAATGCGTGATCACTGCAAAAAGAAAAAAAAAAAGCAAAACCAGACATGAAAGAGAACGATGACGAGTTTTGCCTCAGTGTCCATTTAAACTATAGTCTTTCTATATCTTTCTCTGAGTTTAGGTATCTCCTTGCATCCTGAGGCTTGTAGAGTTGTCTTTAGCTGTGTGTTGTTAAGGATAGGCCAGTTTATCAAGGTTGTTCATCATATGTACGATGTGTCTGTGATTGTGTACAGGTTTTGCCTGGTTCTGTTCTTCTCAGTTAGCATCAGTCTGTATAAGCCTCTCCAGGTAATTATGAAGTCCATCGCTTTCCCATTTGTTATAGCACAATAGTATTCCATTACATTCATATACCATAGCTTGTTCAGCCATTCCCCAATTGATGGGCATCCCCTATATTTCCATTTTTTTGCAACCACAAAGAGAGCTGCAATAAATATTTTTGCAC
>CM053588.1:99602174-99618162 GCA_028646515.1 Pseudochirops corinnae
TCAGCAAGCTCAAGGGGCATGGAAGATCTTCAAATCCTAGTATCGTTACAATTAGCAAACTGAGACAGAGTTAAATGACTTGCCCAAGGTCATACATCTATTAAGTGTGTGAGGTCAGATAATAAATGACTCACATTCTGACTCCAGGACCAGCACTCTAAGTACTGTGCTGTCTTGCTGCACCAAAGCATTGGATTTAGAATTAAAATGAAGAGAAAGAAAGAAACAAAAGCTAAATTCAAATCTTACCTCAGAGACATACTTTTGTCATGGTTATCTATTAGTCCCTTCTCTCCCCCACCATTTGTTAGTCGATTAGCTTTTATTAAATGTTTTCAATTTATCAGGCGCTGTACTAAGTGGTAGCTATACAAAGAAGGGCAAAAGACAGCTCTTATTCTCAAAGAGTTTATAGTCCAATCTCTAAAATGGGAATATTAGCACCTACTTCATAGGATTGTTGTGAGGAGGATCTCAAATAATATGTTAAAGTACTTTGATAACATTAAGGCATTAAATAAATACTAGCTTTGACGATGAGGGAGGTTGATGATGAAGACAATAAATTGCTGAATGGGGTGTAAAGGTCAAAATAATAGCTATCTGTTGTCAGCTAGGTATCTCAGTGGATAGAGCACTGGCCCTGAAGTCAATAGGACTTGAGTTACAGACACTTACTAGCTGTGTGATCCTGGAAAAGTCACCTAACCCTGACTGCTTCAAAACACAAAATAACACCAATATCTTTTAAAGTCTTTGGCAGAGTTGAACAAGTTTTTGGAGACACACAAAAAGTCACTGGAAAGAGAAAAAATTGTTGGGGGTTGGCATCAATGAGAGGGAATGAATATTAGGACTAATTCTAAGGGAGGAAAAAGAGAAGAGGATTAGAGGCAGAAGAATTAGCTTTATAAAGTGGTAAGGCTAATTTTTTATTTGTTCATGGTAAAGAAAAGGAGTGAGTAGGTGTTGATACCAAAAAAGTATATGGAATGGAGTGGGGAGGTAATGATGAAGCTAAACTCAGATGCACTTAAGTTTCACTGTGAAGAAGAAGTTATATCATCTGCTTCAAATACAGTCAGTGGCACAGGTTTGGAATATGAATGGGTTTGGGGACACAGCTAAAGGAAAGAAAATGTAATTTGGAACATATGTTGCATGTAAGGAGATTAGAAGTCAGAGATTGTAGCATAAAAGGATTATCAGACAGTAATGAGGACCCAGATGATTTTATGTAATATAAATTTGAAGTGGGTTATATCTATTCAGTTCTGCAATTTTCTATTACAATAGTGGCTACCTATTTTTTCCTCATCCTCTAAATATTGTCCATGGGTTTTTCTGAGTCAAATTCTCTATAATATTCCCAGCATTAATTAATTATAAACATATCAACAGTTGGGTTATTTTATTTCCTGGTCTTGTGCATCTTTATTTCTCCATAAAGTCCTCTTAAGCCAAGGGAGGTATATGAAGGAAAATGCATCAATAAACATTTATTTAGCCCCTATTATATGTCAGTCATTATACTAAACTCTGGGAAGAAATATAATATACAATTGTTCAGTTGTTGCACTTGAGGAGCTCACACTTTCTTTTTTGGCTGGTAACTGACTTCTTAAACCCCTGCACTATTCTTTTTCTCTCCTTTCATAAAACTTCTATGTCCTATGGCCTACTCATCTATGACAAATATATATATATTTTGGCCAGGGCATTATGAAGAGATGCTGACTTTAGGTAGGGATGGATGGATGGAAGGAAGGAAGGAAGGAAGGAAAGAAAGAAGGAAAGAAGGAAGGAAGGAAGGAAGGAAGGAAAGGGAGAGAGAGAGAGAGAGAGAGAGAGAGAGAGAGAGACAGATTGAGATTACCAGGTATGAGGCCAGTCAATTGAAACTGTTACGATCAGGAGGTAGAATGTCTTGTTTAAGGACCAGTAAGTAGGTCGATATTACTGTATCTGAGAGAAAGTGGTAGTACTAAGTTGTAAGATGCTGCAAAGTTTGAGTGGGGGGGAAAGGCATGGAAGGTTAGGAAGAGTTCTGAAGGCCAAATGGAGGATTTGATCTTTGATCCAGGAGATAATAGGGAGCTAGTAAATTTTATTGAATAGGAGAGTGTCATGGTAACTATCAGCTTTAGGAAAATACATTTAAAACTGAGTAAAGGATAGACTGGAGTGGGGAGAAGATTATTATTTTTTTATCACTGGTTTCCAAATGTAACATTATGCAGAATTGTTTATTAAGGAGATTGATTATGTAGATGGAGACAATGGGATGGATGCAGTGAAGTTATCTAGACAATTACCTCAATTGTGGAGTTTCCTGTGTTTGAATAGATCTATCTTTACAGTGGTGTTAAAGAAACAGCATTGGACTCAATGTTCCAATGCTTAGTTTCAAGTTCTGACACCACCACTTACTATGTGTTTTTGGTCCACTCACTTTTGTGGAACTGTTTCTTCAAATTTAAGATGAAAGTTGGACCAAATAGTATTCTTTTTTTCAAGGCAGACATCATATGATTTTCCTGTTAAATGAATCCAACATAATATCAGAGAATTTCAGTTTATGCTTATAGGCACTGAAGGTGATATTTGTGTTAAAAATAACACCACCATTTAAAAAACCCTTTTTATTCACTTGTTAATGCTTTGTCCCTTTTGACTTTCCTTATTTCAGTCTACAGTTATTTCTGGGGTTTCCAGAAGAGGTTTTATAGCAATAATGTGTCAATGAGTGAATTTTAATAGCCACTGGGAAATATGAAGGACACACTTTAAGTCCAGAATGATGAAAATGATGGCCATATTCTAAAAATTGTATTAATACTGTAATTTATTTCGCCAGCCCCGATCACTGCTCAATTGCTCATATACGCATGCATCTTCATTCTACTTCAAAAACATTCATTAAAAATAAGATATTTAATATAATTTAGCCAAATTTAATGAATCCTGATCTACCCTAGGGAATAATTCTTCTTTATAAATTTGCTGACTTCTTCCAATTAATTCATCATACCTGTGTTATCTGGAGGCTAAATCTAAGAGTAGTAAAAAGAAGAGAATGCAATAATTTAGACAGAGCTAATAAGTATTTCTGACTCCTGGTTGGCAGATATATGTTCATGCATACATACACACACTCCTACACAAAGAGAAGGGGTGTAGGCTCATAGGCCTATAGTTCTAGAGATGAGAGAGAATCTGCTAGTCCAATCCTTTTGTCATTCAGTTGAAGAAATTGAGTCCCAGGGAGGTGAATATGAGTTCATTGAGAGCAAAGGCTGTTTCATTTTTGTCTATGATTCTCCGGTTTCAAACAGAATGACGCATGCATAGTTAAGCTTCTATTTTGTCCTTGTTTGTTCATTTTCAATCATGTCTGACTCTTCATGACCCCTTTTTTGGTTTTCTTGGCAAAGATACTATAGTGGTTTGCAATTTTTTTCCTTGGCTCATTTTACAGATGAGGAAACTGAGGCAAACAGGATTAAATGACTAGCTTAGGATCACATAGCTCATAAGTGTCAGAGGTTGGATCTGAAGTCAGGTTTTCCTGAATTCAGACCCAGAACTCTATCGACTGAGTCACCTAGCTGCCCACATGGTTAAGTTGAAGATACTTAATAAATGGTTGTTTATTGATTGATTTTCCAAAAACAAATAGGTCAGTATGGGGCATAGTCAGTAATTAAACCCTAGAAACAATTACTACAAACTAATATTCTTTGATTATATAGGAATATCTTATATTTTAAAATATTTTCGTACTTTCAATGTTTTAGTTATTCCTTCACTTGTATTTCTTACTCCTTCCTGCCCAAGTTGCACTGTGCTCTTTTCTGTCTACTCAGGACACTTCTGGTTAGGGGCAATGGCCTCAGCAAGAGTTGTCAAAGATTTTTTCTGGGACAGTAGTTTTTAAACTTCTATGGTCTCAGGACCAGTTTACACACTTTAAAATTATTAGGTATCCCTTGAAAAAGAAGTTTTGCTTATGTGGATGATCTCAATTAATATTTATAGTATTAGAAATGACCCCCATACCACCTGGGAGGACCCCAAGACTACCAAGGCTCCCCAACAAATCTGTGGTATCTAGGAATGAGGATCTATAGGAATGTGGACTCAGACAACCAACCTCAGGTCAAGAGAACAGGAAGAGCTGATGCTTATCTCAGCAAGAGGTCAGTCACAGATGATCTTGAAAAGTCCAGAGGCAATGACTGTGATAGTTACCCAGGAAGTCAGCAAGAGGATCCAGGGCATAGGTAGAAATAGAACCAAGCGTCAAAGCAATAGATCAGAAGAGCCAGTAACAAGACAGATCAGGGGAGAGTTTCTAAGGGGGTAAAATGCCTGTCATAATTTGCTGTCGTCATTTATTTGGGAACTTTATATTCTCTTAAACTGGAGTACTTAGATCTGTTTTTACCTGATCTCCCCAATGGTAGAAGGAAGGTGCCATCTAATCACCTTATCTTTCTGAATAGCAAGCAGCTATCTTACTATCGGTAACATTTTGGGTATCTTCATCTTCTCCTCACCCCTCTTCCTTCGGCCTGTCTCTGCACTCAGAAATGGCAGTCATACCCAATTAGGTATTGACTCCTTTAGAACCCTTATGAAAGAACTGAATTTCAATCCTGAGATACATAAGCAAGTGACTTAAACTCTGTTATCCTCTGTTTCCATATCTGCAAAATAGGGACAGTACTAGGACCTATCTCACTGGGAAGTTGTGAAGATCAAAAGAGATAAAGTATGTAAAGTTCCTTGCAAACCCTAAAGTGCTACATTAGCGTATGTTATTATTATTATTTATATGACTTTGGACAAATCATAATACTGAGCCTTTGTTTCATTATCCATACAAATACAAACTTTTGCTCTGCCTGCCTCACAGGAAAGCTGTGAGTAAAGTGTTTTCGAGTTATTTATGCCTCATTTAAAGGCAGTTTTTGATGATATGTATTACAGTTGTTCCTCTGTGTCTATGTGGTTTATCCCCCATTGGATTAGAAGCACCTTAAAGGCAGGGAACCTGTACTATTTAAAGTAGGCACCTCACTCAATGCAGAGCAGGCACAGTGCCCTGCACATGGTAGGCACATGATAAATATTTGTCAATGAATAATTGGATGACAGTTTAAATGAATGCTAAACTTCTTGTTGCCACTTTCTCACCTCATCATCATTTCTCAACCTTTTATATTCTGATTTCTGAGCCTACCCCTTGACTGAAATTCTTCTCACCAAAGTTGCTAGTGATGTCCCAAATGGTAAATTCAAGTCCTTTTTTTTTTTTCAGTCTTCTCTGTTCCTGATAATTCTAGAGTATGTGTTACTGTTGAGCATTTTTTTTCCTCCTGAATATGTTTCTCTTTGGATTTCTCTCTGGTTTCTCTCATGTCTCTGAATTTTTTTCTTTTTTTTTTTGAGGGCAATTGGGGTTAAGTGACTTGTCCAAAGTCACATGGCTAGTAAGTGTGTCAAGTGTCTGAGGCCACATTTGAACTTAGGTCCTCCTGACTTCAGGGCTGTTGCTCTCTTCACTGCACTACCTAGCCGCCCCTCTGAGATTTTATGATATTATTATCTAGGTTTTTACTTATCTTCTTGACTAACCCTTTTCAGTCACTTTTTCTGAATTCTTATCCATACCCTGCCCCTCGCCCTCCTTTTCTTTTCTATTCCCACACATTCTTACCCAGAGTAACTCAACTAGTAAGTGTCTGAAGCCAGATTTGAACTAAGGAAGATGAGTCTGCTTCAGGTCCAACACTCTATCCACTCACTGCTCCATCTAGCTGCCTAAAGCTGAGTTTTGACTGTATCTTTCTCCTTCTGAGGAACATTCAGTGTCTACCTATTGCCTCTTGGCTAAAAGACAAGTGCAATTTTTTGGCAATTAAAAATCTCCCAGATCTGGCTCCTACTTGTGTTTTCATATTGATGCTACTTTACCCCTTCTCCTGCTTTATATATTTTACCAAATCAGCCTATTATTTCATGTATGCAAGATTCTAGCTCCAAATTCCAATCTTTTCCACATGATGCCCTGGTATCTGGAATACTATCCTTCATTTTGTCTACCTGTTGCAATCCATAACTCTATCCAAAGTGCAGCTCACTTCTTAGATCTAACAAGAGACATTTAATGACCTCCCCTCTCCCATTCTTCTAAACATTGTCAACCATGGAGCCATTCTTGATTTCCTTTTCCTTTCTCCCAAATCCTGTGACCATATCCAAGCAGCTGCCAAATCTCATCAACTCTATAAAATTGGTCACCTCTGTCATTCTTCCTTTTATCTGTTCATACACTCTCTGCCCTTTTTTATTCCTTTCTATAACCACTCACCTGGACTTCATTTCAATCCCTGCCTCAAGTCTTTCGCTACTGTAATCTATTTTTCACACAGCTGGCCATATTATTTTCCTATACAAAACAAAGATCTGACCATGCTCAGAAATATTCAATGACTGTCTATTGTCTTGAGGACAAAATTTAAATTTTCCAACCTGTCATTTAAAAGTCTTCCACAAGCTAATGTTCACTTACATCTCCAGCCTTATTCAATACATTGTCTTCTCTCATTCTGTATTTCAGTGGGCATGGTCTGGAACTCTTCCTTACACACATAATTCCCCTCCTATGTTAACAAATCTGGTCCTTCATGTCTTCTCCAAATGGATTGCAAGCTCATCAAGGACAGGGACTATTTTCTTTTCCTCATTCTTTGAATTCCTGGCACTTAGTATAGTGCCTGGTGCATAGAGGGCATTTAACAGATACTTAATGACTAACTTGATGGAATTCATTCTTTTATAGGCTCCCACTTCTTTCACAGGACAGCTCAAGTACTACCTCTTAAAAGAAGACTTTTTGATTCTCCTCTCCTCCAGTCATTTGCATTTTATCCCTTTTGAAATTACTTTCTATTTCCTTAAATAGACAGGGACAAAATATTTATGTCCATAGTAAGATGTCAGATTATCTATTCCAGGGTTTTTTGTTTGTTTGTTTGTTTGTTTTTTGGTCTTTGGTAGCATTGTTCCTTGCCTATAGATGTCTATAAGTGTTTAACAAATTTCTGAAATAAATTATTAATTGAATTTTCATCCTTTCATAGAGAATTCTCAGTCAACGATGGACTGATCTAACCTGGCTTTGAAATCCCTTTGAATATTGAAATTTTTTAATTATTAACAAATATTAATTACCTACTGTGTGCACAGTCCCGTTCTGACAGTGGCAAATCTGCAGGCAACTTCCTCTTCTCAGTCCTTGGCATGATGAGAATCAGTCAGGATTGACTGCTGTGAACAATGTCAACCTTCTCCCTCGTTTATTTAATGTTTTATAGGCACACACAAACTATGTATGAAAAAGCAATCTATTAAGAGTAAATAGTTTAATGGAATCTCTCATACAATTCTGACCAAGACTCATGAGTGTAGTATTTTTCTAATGGAAAATCATTAATTCCTTTGGCACAAGCCCATCAATCATAATCCATTCCTTTGTTAAAACTTGGTGTTCTCAAACGTGTAATTTTTAGGTCAGCCATCACAATGCCTGTTTCAAGCAAATGAGGATGTGTGTCTGAGAGATGCATTGCTTATGCCTTCCAGTCACTAATCAGTTTAAATATGATCACCAGGCATTAGGCATTATACAGATGGATTTTAGCCTCATCTGTCTAAAGAATAAATGGCTTCTCAGGGACTTACTTGTGTTTCATCCTTTGACTCTACTGGTACCATTCTTTGGGAATCACTTTAGGGGCAAACTTTTATAACATTTTGCTATTTATTCATTAACTCTTTCTTGAGATCATAGGATCATAGATTTAATGCTAGAAGGGTACTTAGAGGTCATCTAGTACAACCCCTTTATTTTATGGTGAGGATTTTAGGCCCAGAATTTTAGCAACTTGTCTAAGGTCACTTGGTAGTAAACGTCAGAGCTGGGATATAAACTTAGCCCATCTGATCTAAGATCCATCCCTCTTTCCACTGCACCACACTGTTTTCCACAAGGGGTTGGAGTAGGCAATGAATGGTCCACCTTGGTGTAATAGATAATTTCAGTATAAATTAAAAAAAAAAGAAATATGCCTTTTATCACATACATTATGACTTCTATCATAAAGTCATAGAATATCAGTTTTGGGAAGAAGAGAACCCAGGGGTTTTCTAGCATAATCTCTACCTATAAAATGGCTATCATTCTTCTGTAGATCATCATCAAGTTGCTTCTTTAATACCTCTAGTAAATGGGAGATCACCACTATTGATACATATATACATACACACATCTATATGTATGCCAATATGTGTGCATGTACATATATATGTGTCCATGTATACTTTATAATTGTAAAGTACCAGGCAAATTTCATTTCAGTCATTTCAATAGTGCCCAACTTGTCATAAATCCATTTGGGGTTTTGAGAGCAAAGATACTGGTGTGATTTGCCCCTTTCTTCTCCAGCTCATTTTAGAGATGAGAAAAGTGATGTAAATAGTGGTAAGTGGGTCATATAGCTAGAAAGGGTCTGAGGTGAAACTTAAACTTACACTTCCCATTTTAGAAATTAATTAGCTTAAGTGGAAAGAATTTTCACAATTTTTCCCAAATGAATTTTCCTTACTCTAGGCCTGGAACTCTATCCATTGCACCATCTAGCTGCTGTAATATTGAAATACAAATTAATATTATTCCTACCTCATTGGGTTGTTGTGGAGAAACTACTCCATAAACTTTAAGGTAAAAAGCAAAATAAGCTAGTAATAATAGTAGTGGTGATGGTGGTGGTGGTGGTAGTAGTAGTAGTAGTAGCAAGAGGAAGAGGAGGAAGAAGGAAGAGGAGAGGGAGTTGCTCATCACAGGTCAGTCATTCTACCTCCTTACTCTGAGACCAAGTAATGTGATCCAGTCAAAGAGGTACTGAAGGTCAGAAGTCAGAGGACCTGTGTTTTAATGTCAACTCTCCTTGCAAGACCTTGGTCAAGTTTCTTAACCTCTCTAGACTTCTTTTTACTCACATGAAAAATGAGAACTTTTAATTCTACCACCTTTCAGATCCCTGCAAGCTCTAAATGGATGATCTACCTAACTTTAAAATAAAATCTATAGCTTTTTGAAATGGACAGCTCTTCACATATTTGAAGGAAACAGTCAACTTTCCCTAAATATTATCTTCTCTTGCTAAGATATGTGTTTCTTCTTCAATTTATCCACATATGGAATAATATCAATGGCATTGAACATCCTGGTTACCTTCCTATGGATTCCTTCTAGATTTTTATTACATTTTCCTTTTAACTTATCTCATTCTTCCCCAAATTTTATAATATACATAACACTAAACTAGTAAGAAATTGTCTTTCAGGAACTTTCTTGATGCTTCTTTGAGAAGACTTAATAGAAAATGATAGAGAGCACAACTAGACCTGTGATTTTATTGCTATATTAGTTCTCCATTGAAAAATACCTCAACCCATGAAGGTAACCTATTTTTCTGAAATAGAGAGGCTTAAAGAGTGGCCTAGTATATTATGCCATTCAGTGACTTGCCCAGAGTCACAGAGCTGTTATGTACTGTGGGTAGGATTTGAATATTGGTCATCCTTGCTCTAAGGCCTGCTCTCCATACACTGTCCCATGCTGCCATCGAAGCAAGACACTTCCCATTTTAGAAATCAATTAGCTTAAGTGGTTGAAGTTTCATTATTTTTTTCCAAAGATACACACACCCACCCTATACAGGAGGGTAAGAAGAGTCAAGCTACTTGGTTTTGTAATGAACTCTCATCCATATCAAAGACTCTCAATTTCACTCCCCTACTCAAGTATCTTTCCAGGTTGTCTATTACCTTGGGAAGAAAATATTAATTCCTCAACTTGGCATAAAAACTCTTCAAAGGAAGAAAGACTACTTGTTGTCCTCCACCCCCACTCTCTGGTATTATAGGAAGTAAGGGTAGTACCCCACATATTGGCATCCCGGTAGGAGGAAGGAGATTAGTTATATGCTGGGGTCCTGCCCCGAAGCTCTGGTGACATAGGGCTGGTAATAGTTCAGCTGAGAAAAATTCTCTCCTTATTTCTGCTATATACAAATTTTATCTTCTTTCAAAACTCAACTCAGATGCCACCTCTTCCAGGAATAAATTTCTTTTCCCCTTAGTTTGTAGTGTTTTCATCTTTCACAAAAGATCTTGTAATTACTTGTATAAATAATTGGTCCTCCCTGTTCCACCGCAGCTAAATGGATAGCTCACTGGGCCTGGAATTGGAAAGTTCTGAGTTCAAATGCAGACTCAGATCCATATTAGCTGTATCATTCCAGGCAAGCCTTTTAACCTCTTTCAGCCTCAGTTATCTCATCTCTAAAACTGGGATAATAATACCTAACTCACAGGGCAGAAGACAAGATAAGATATTCATAAAGCCCTAACACAATGCATGTTATATAATACGTAGTAATAAATGTGTTTTTTTTAATCTTCCTTCTTTCTTTCCTCCCTCCCTTAATAGACATTCTTCTTGAAGACAAGAACTTTTTACTTTTTTCTATATAACTTTAGCATCTAACATAGTTCCTTGCACATAGTAAATTGTTCTTAATCAGTACTTGCTGAATTTTGTTAAGCATACACACACATATACACACACACTCATATGTACATATTCATATATATGTATACATCTATACACACACTCATATATATATGTGCATATACATATATATATACATACACTTATTAAATATACACAGTTAAGTGGCTTTCCTTTTCACTAAACATCTTATTACGTAATCTTGAAATAATATCCTAAATTTTTTAAATACAGACTAAATAATTGAGGTTCCCTCAAACTCCATTATTCTTGCATATAACGATTTATCCAGTAGCATTGTTTACTAGACCATATATTTAATGCTGGACAGGACCTTAGGAGTATCCTAGGGGTTACCTTTACGGGTAATGCAACCCTTATTTTTACAAATGAGAAAACTGAATAACATAGAGACTAAGGGACTCCACCAAGCTCACATAAGGAGTAAATATCAGAGTAGAGATTAGAATTCAGGTTTTATTCTTCATATAAACTCACATTTCATTCTTAGAACAACCCTTTGAAATAGTTACTTTAATTATCTTTATCATTTAGATGCTGAGGAAACCAAACTTCAGAGGATTAAAGAAATTATTTGCCTATGGTCACATAACTACACAATTGGTAGAGATGAAACTAGAACCTATATCTTTTGAGTCCAAGACAAGCATTAATCATACTATAAATGCAGGAACAAATAGGTGGTGGAATAGATGGGTAGCTGGATTGAAGAATAAATTAATTAGTGAGTAAACAATACCAAATATACCCAGGCAATGAACATAAATGTATTATAACTCACTGGCTGGGAAGTGGTATCCTTAAAGGTTCACAATCCATACAGACATTCAGGACTTGGTAATACAATTTCTCTCCCTTTCCTTAACATCTATGAGAATCTACCCTCCCACCATATTCAGCCATAATGTTGGAATTTTGATTCTAACATACTTTGCCAGAGAATAATGCCAACCAGTCTACTACTGAGAATACTTTCCCCTTCCCTAACACTGTCAACCTTCACTCTTCTCTGCATCCCAAATTAATAATGATTTAACTGCTGAACAATTATGGCAGGTGATTAATTGATCTCAAGGAGCTAGCACTTGTGCTGCTATTAATCAGTATGCCATCAGGCAGAAAGAGAAAGGAAGTAATCTATCCCTGTTACAAACAGTCTTAGGCAGACATTGCTCAGACTGGAAGAAAAGGTCATTATGGAGATGAAAGGGAGATGAGTGGGCTTCATGCAATTGATGAGATAGAATCATTTTCTGACATTATTAAGAGTGAAAAAAGGGTGTTTACACATAACACATTGAAGGGAACTTGTTGCAAAAAGAGATTTCAGCACTGAGATTGGTGCCATGTACAGAGTAGACATTCAATAAGTATTTATTAATAAATGAAATTATAAAACCATGAAATATAAAATCTCAGTAATACTCATTCCTATGAAGTTTTATAAATGTAAATTTTAATTCATTATTTCAATATGACAAACCTGAGTTTGGGAAACAATATTATGACTTCCATAACAATCCTCTAAGGATCTATGAATTTCCTGGGGTAGGTACACAATCTGCCAACAAAGGGAGCTGCTGACCTCCCCCCTTACTTTAGGAGATGTTAGTTTTGAGCTTCTATAAAGAAGAAAGAAAGAAAGAAAAAAGAGAAAGAAAAGAGAGAGACAGAGACAGAGAGGCAAAGAGAGAGAGAGAGAGAAATCACCTGGTGACAAATTTTTATTTTCTTATGCTTAGCTTCTCTGAATTTTGTTTGATAGTGTATTAGAAAATCACATATTCTGTAGTCACACAGTTGGATAGTGAACATTTGTATAGTGGAGATATAAACCAGAGTGTCCTGGCTCAAAAAATTATTATTTTTTTTTTTTGCCGTTTTTCTTTCTGCTCTAAAATGCTAGATAAATTTCACTGAACAGTTAGATATTGGGGTGCTGAATGGAAATCTTGCCTTAAACTCTTGTTTTCAATAACATCATAGTTTCAGATTCTTTCAAATGGGATCATATCCATAAAAATGCTTAGCACAATGTTTTGGTATAAAGTAGATGCTATGAAAATTACTATTCCCTGCCTCCTTTCACCATAAAGATATTTTCTCAAATTAATAAAAACTTATTAATTCAAGATTAGAATTTAATGATTACTTAGTATATATAAATCACTGTGCAAATGGTTAGGGAGAGAAATAGTAAAGTCAAATGGTCTTGGATCCCAAGGATCTAACATTTTAATAGGAGAGAACATGGACAGAAGATTTCAATGGAAAGCCCCTATATTCCATAGGGTGCAGCAGCAAATCTGATACAAGTTCATCTTTATTAATTCCATTTCCATGTGTAAAACCATTTTGGTTTCCAATGTGGAATCACTGAACAATGAAAATTTTGTTTTTCTGAATCTTTGATAAGTATGGATGTTGATGATAGAGGAGTTAAAGTGTGTGCAGAAGCATCTAGGTTATATTTTTACAAGGGATATTTTCCTGTATTGCTGAAGAGGCTGGGCTGCCATCAGGGCTAATTAACTAGAAGCTTCTACTAGCTCCAAATCTTTGAGACTTTCCTATCTGAAGTGGCAATTGGTTTGTTTGGCAATTGATGTTGATGGTGAAGAGTTTTTCAGGCTCATTCTCCACAAAGATTGCTTCCCTGGATAATGGTTGCAGGGGCTGGGTAGTAAAAAGGGCTGATAGAATGATGAATGGGAGAATATTGTTATTTTAAGGGATCTTAGACATAAGAGCTTGATGTCCTTCCACTAGTGCCTGAAGCATGTGGTAGTTGAGATCTATGCAATAATTTAATCTTCTTCACAAATTGTGACTCCTGTCTTTCAATCTTGGAGTCTTCCTATTTCAGATAAGCTACTTTGCTTCTTATAAGGATTTAGCCCTAGTTAAAACTCTGCTGTGACTTGCTCTTGAGAAGACATTTGTAGATCTTCATAGGAAGGAAAGAAGAAAGCAATGAAGGAATGGAGGGAGGGCACAAGCATTTATTAATAGCCTCCTTTGTACCAGTAATTATGCTAAGTCCTTTGCAATTATTATTTCATTTTATCTTCAAAATAAACACAGGAGATGGGTGCCATTATTATTTCCAATATACGGTTGTGGAAATAGAGGTAAATAAAGATTAATTCAAAGAATAAAGGTCTGAGTCTAGATTTGACCTCTAGATATCTTAACTCCAGGCTAAATGTTCTATCCACTGTGAATCCAACTCTTCTGGTAGTAGATAGAGGCAGGAAGCATAGTGTGTTCATAGGACAGAGAGGAGTCTTAATAGGATGCAATTTAGTATGCTTAAAGTAGAGGAATATTAGACAAAATTGAATTGTGTTATCGAAATCTGAAGATCTTCCCTGCCCTTAGGCCCTTTGATAGGCTTAAGTGGCTCTGAGAACCTTCCCTGATTTGAAAGTATACTCTGAACCCTAATAGGCTGAATGTGGTCATATGAAGCCTGTGGCAGGAGGCTTGCTCTTCAGGAATGCCCACCCCTTATTACTTTGTGATTAGGCAGTGGGTCAAGAGGGCTGTGACATTCTCTGATCTGGGAGAATGTTGTATATACCCTGATGTGAGGTTTAGCTTTGCAGCTCACTTTGCAAAGAGTTGTGTGATTTGGCCACATGAGACTCTGGGAAGCCATTGAGCGCCCCACCCTCACCCCAGGCTTTCAAAAACCCAGATGTTGGTGCTTCCCTCTAGTAACTGACTAAGTATGGATGTAATGGTCAGAAGGTTGGAAGCCCGTCTGCTGATCTGTTTGTCTGCTTGTTAACTTCTGCTTGAAACTTGTGTTCGTATTCTGTTTGTATTCTCTGAAGTTTAGGGTGCTGACTTTTTGCCCCTGAACTAGGTAAATGATATATGTTTGATTGATTTAAGTAAGATTGTTAACCCATTTTGAGTTGATTTCCTTTAGAAAAGCAGATCTAAGAACCTGTGCTAGCAACCATCCTGGGTATACAAGGGTGCTTGCAGATACAGATTGTGAGGGAGGTACCAGCTTGTAAAGGGTCTTGAATGCCAGGGAGAGGAATTTTAACTTTTCAAAGTGAATATATAGAGATCCTAAATATTTTTGAGTAGAGTTACATGAGGGAATCATGTACAGTCCTACTAAAAGGATAAAAACAAAAAGCACAAACCCTGTGAGTCTTAGAACTCATACCTTCACCTATAATTGAGAGTGGGGAAATTTATTTTATTTATTGATTTACTTTTAGTTTACAACATTCAGTTCCACAATCCCTTGAGTTCCAAAGTTTGTCCTCCTCCCCCCACCCCTTCCCACATGGTGGCATGCTATCTGATATAGATTCTACAAATATATTCACATTAAATATTAGTCAAGTTGTAAAGAAGAATTACAACCAAAGGAGTGAACAATGAGAAAGAAGGAATGAAGCAAAATAAAACACAAAGGAGAGACAGCAAGTGATTTGTATCAGTCTACATTCAGACTCTGTAATTCTTTCTCTGGATGTGGATATCCCTTTCCATCATGAGTCTTTGTCTTCTAACCTCGTTTGCTGAGAAAAGCTCAGTCTATCAAAGTTAGTCATCACAGATACAATGTGTCAGTAAATGTACACAGAGTTCTCCTGGCTTTGCTCTCCTCACTCAGCATCAGTTTATACTAGCCTCTCCAGGTTATTACGAAGTTTGTCTTCTCCTCATTTCTTATAACACAGTAGTATTCCTTTACATTCATATACCACAACTTGTTTAGCCATTCCCCAATTGATGGGCATCTTCTTGATTTCTAATTCTTTGTCACAACAAAAAGAGCTGCTATAAATATTTTTGTACATATGGATCCTATGGGGAAAAAAACTTGGCAGTGAAACTCAAGTGACACTTATGAAAACACTTAATATTTGAGAATTGATCTTTCATGAATTTGGTAGAAACAAAGTAGTCAGCTCCATGCTTAATTTAAATTATCAAATGTTTCAATAAACTTTTTTTTTAGAGAAGTTTGGAGGAGATCACAAAAGAAGAAAAGCAAATATAAATAGGGATTCAATATATGCCAAAATATTCATATTAGCACTATCTGAGAAAGCAAAGAATTGGAAATAAAGTAGATATTTGACAATTGAGAATTTGAGGGGTAAGAAAAATTAATGCACTGAGAGAAGGAGGACAGGGGGAATGGGGAATTTTTTCTTGCATAAAAGTCATGCAAAGAAGGAGGGGAAAATTAGGTTATGGGTAGTAGACAACTTTTGAACTTCACTCTCATCAGAATTGGTTCAAAGAGAGGAGAGTATACACAACACTCAGTTGTGTATAGAAATCTATATT
>CM053588.1:99618262-99637695 GCA_028646515.1 Pseudochirops corinnae
GAGAGAGAGAGAGAGAGAGAGAGAGAGAGAGAGAGAGAGAGAGAGAGAGAGAGAGACTGAATAGTAAACAGAAGAAAATGGGATGGAGGGTAACTCATATTTAGTAATCATAATTGTGAATGTGAATAGGATGAGCCCACCATAAAACAAAAGTAGAAAACAGAATGGAAAGGAAACCAGAACCCAACAATATGTTGCTGAAAAGAAACACTCTTGAAACAGAAAGACACAATACAGAGGAAAAGAGCTGGAGCAAAATGTAATGTGTTTTAACTTAAGTAAAATAAAGGCAGGATTAGCAATTGTGATCTCAGACAAAGCAAAACCAAAATGGACCCAATTAAAAGAAATAATTAGGGAAACTATATTTTGCTAAAAGATGCCATAGACAGTAGAGTAATATCAAAAGTTTTTATAGCAAGTTTCTCTGATAAAGGTCTCATTTCTCAAATATATAGAGAACAAAGTCAAATTTCAATGAATATGAATCACTACTCAGTTGTTAAATGGTCAGAGGATATGAACAGGCAGTTTTCAGGTAAAGAAACAAAAGCAATCTATAAACACATGAAAAAATGCTCTGTCACTATCAATTAGAGAAATGCAATTTAAACAACTCTAAGTTACCACCTCACACCTATCAGAAATGACAAATTTCTGATGATAATGATAATGAATGCTAATGAACCATTAGTGGATCAGTGAACTGATCCAGCCAATATGGACAACAATTTGGAACTATGCTCAAATGGCTATAAAACTCTGCATACCCTTTGACCCAGCACTACCACTACTAAGTCTATATGCCAAAGAGATTTTTAAAAAGGGAAAAAAAAAGACACATATGTACAAAAATATTTATATCAACTTTTTTTTTTTTATGGTGGCAGTACTGGCAATTGAAGGGATGCATATCAACTGGGGAATGACTGAACAAGTTGTACTGTATGAATTGTGATAGAGTACTAATGTGCCATAAGAAATGATGAAGGGAGTGGCTTCAGGAAAACATGAAAAAAACTTAAATCAATTAATGCAAATTGAAGTAATAAGAAACAGAGATTATTTTCCATAGTAACAGCAAAGTTTTGATGATGATCAACATTGAAAGACCTGACTATTCAGATCAATGCAATGATCCATGACAGTTCCAAAGGATTTGTGATGAAAAAATTGCTATTCATCTCCAAAAAGAGAATTGATGAACTCTGAGTGCAAATTGAAGTATAATTTTTTACTTCTTTTTTACAATATGACAAATATAAAAAATGTTTATGTGATTTCACATGTACAGTAAATATTGTGTTGCTTGCCTTATCAGTACATAGGAGAGGGGTGGAAAGGACAGAGAGAATTTGGAACTCAAAATTTTAAAAGAAAAGAATGTTAAATAAATAATGAATTTAAGGAGTTTGAGGAAGAGCTTAAGAAAGTCCCTGCTTTTACTGTGCCTACCCCCAATAAATAATGATTTTTAAAAAAAGTTTGAAAGAGATCAATTAATGATTTCAAGATAAAGGTTCTGTGGCTGTTACACACACAGTCCATTCTTAATTTTCCATAGCGGAGAATATTTCTAAATTGATTACCTGTGATCTTAAGTCAGATATGACCTTTCAGAATGACCTGAGTTTGTTCTTTTTTCAGAATTACAGCTTACAAATAATTGAAATCAGCTGTAATTTCCATCTCAAAGACAAGAAGACTGATACCATTCTCTCCTTGAATCTTCTCTAGTTTCTTCAATCTTTCTTCATGTAGCAAGAATCTAAGGCCCTTTACTGTGAGGTTCACATTGCAAGCGGTTGTGTCATGCCACAGGGAAGAGTTTGAGGCCTGGGAATTAGTTGGGTAACATGGAGGTCAGGGCATATCGCACTGTCCCCTGCCAGGGGATACTGCATTGCTCAGGACTCTCTTGCGTGGGGTTACCCTCTGTTCCTGATTGGCGTCTCAGTTGGTCACGGTCTTCAGATCCTCGGAGATGATGAGAAAGGGATTGGCTGTTTCAGCATCCAGGGTGAGATCCACTTGGAATGTGTACAACATTTCCCTCATCCCAGTGATGCCACACTGCCACAGCTCTGGGATGACCATGACAGGCTCCAACCTCTGGAGCTGCGGTGATGCATTGCTGCTCAAAGTGATTTTCACATCCTGCATGAGCTTGGCATCTGGTTCCTAGCACTTTCCCTCCAGCTCTAGGATCATTGCCATCAGCCTTTCAGGTGTCTCCACACCTTGGGGCCTTCATACCCTTGTAATTGCACTCCCCCTCTCACAATTCTGTTCAGCTGGACCCTATCATGTGGGGTATGTGGATCTGGGGTCTATTTAAGACCTAGGGCTGGGAGGCATCTTTGGAAGCCTGCCTTAGTATATGGCTTCCCCATGGAGAGACCTTAAATAAACTTTTCTGTTTAGACCTCAGAGCTGTGACTCTTCTGTTCCTGAAAGGAACGCTAGCGTCATTGAGTTGTGTGGGAAACTGGTTGCCTCTGCTGGTAAGTTAGGGCACTCTAAGAGAAAACCCTGACACTTTACCATCTTGGATGTATACATACATATATGTATGATATATGTATATATAATATGTAATATAATATATAATATATTAAAACAATTTCATTTATATATACAGATACACACACATATATACATGCATACATATATATACATATATGTGTATACATATACATATATATATATAGTATAAATGAAATTGTTTAATAAAAGACTTGAAAAATAAGTCCAGTTTTGTGCATACTTCTAAACTGAAATTTTGAACGGTTGGACCAGTTATCAATATCATGATTCTTTCATCACTATGCTAGACTTCCCACAGGGCCTCCAACAATGGTTCCATTCTTTTTTTTTTTTTTTTTTTTTTTATTTCACCAGTTTGCACAGACTTAGGTGAAACCTGCCTGTTGTTTAAATTTGGGTAAAATTTGCTGATAGTTATTTAAACATTTTTTTCGTTTAGAATTTGATAATCTTTTGAAAGTTTTTGATCCTATCTTTTGATGATGTATTTATTAGGGAAGGGCCGATAGTCTATTTGTGTGTGTGTGTGTGTGTGTGTGTGTGTGTGTATGCATGTGTGTGTGCATGCATGTTAATTCTGCATTAATTTAAGATATCAGGTTTATCAAAAATATCTAATGTAAATATTTCTTACTCCACACTTTCTCTTCTAATTCTATATTTCTTAATTTTATTCATATTATTTGGATTTTAATTTAATTTCATATTGTTAGAATTATTTATTTTAACATTTTAGTTTTTTCTATCCCTTGTTTGATTACAACTTCCCCTTGCTATCCACTAGATTTTACCCTCTTCTAATTTGTTTCATAGTGTTGTGATCATTAATGTTAAGGTCACATAACTATTTTGAGCTTATTTTGACATACAGTACAAGATGTTGAGGTATGGGAAATTCTTGTCAAAGCAATTTCTACCTTTCCTAATAGCTCCTATCAACAAGGACATCATCATCCCTAGGATTTTGTGAGTTTGGGTTGATCAAACATTGGGCTATTCTTTCCCATTGCTTTCATTTTTTCTTTTCTCTTCTGTTCTACTCTATTTTTCCTGTTACTTTTCTTTTTTTTTTTTTTTTAAAGAAACAATTACATATGATTTCAATTGCAATCACTTCGTTTTGAAGAAGAGAAGATTGCTGGCCAGAGAAGGCAAATGAGTTTCCATAAATTCCATAGTAAGAGCAAGACCAAGGAATTGAACCAGGAGTTCCAAATTCAGTGCTCTTCTCCCTTGCTATGCATTACCTTGCAAGAGAACTATTCCTCCCTCTTACCCTATTTCTTCATATTACTCCATATCCTTAAATGGTTGTTACCTATATGGGGTATTACCAAAATTGGGCCTAGGAGAGATCATTGACAACTGGAATAATTAGCTACCTTAGGACTCACTTAGGCAAAAACACCTCAGACAAACCTCTACAAGTACACTCTCCTTTTTGGTGATTATGACAGTTGTGGATTGGAATAACACAGGAAGGGGCTGAGGGAGGGATGACTTGATACTCAAACGAGCTATTCTCTTAGTAGGAAATGTTAAAACCATGCTTCTAAGACCTTGGTAAATTTCCCACCGCTTTCTTTACCAAAGGCGTTCTTCAGTAGCAAGGGATGGTTAAATTAAACAGAAATAGGAAAGGGGGGAGCACTCATTTATCAGAAGCAGAATGAAAAGATGCTAGCAGAAATCTGTTAATTAAATAACCTCCTTCTTAGGTGTATTGTCTTTATTATTCTGTAGCCTTTTTCTTTTCTTTTTGAAAGATACTTTACAAAAAAATTCCATTGCATGTTGCACCTGTGCAAAGGTAGGGGCTTGGCAACTGTTCCCCCACCTCTGCCATAATGTTGATAGGAAGCATTGGGGAATCCCATAAGTGCAGGATTATTACTTCAGGTGCATCATAAACAGCAGGAGCAGGTGAACTTTTCAAAAGCGAAGATGCTATTTTGATGTGGCTCAATTTACCCCTTTCTGAGCTGTTGGCACTTAATGACACCAGACTTGGTTTGGACCTGGCACCTGAGGAAAACACTTAAACTTAATTATGTACTGCTCCCATTACCAATGTAGTTAATCAGATGCAAACTAGAACAGAGGCAGGCTGGACTCTGCTCCTTAGGGAGAAAATTGTCCCAAGGCAGCGTTTCCTAAATTGCCACCTATGGTTATGTGATATTTTTTTTGTCTTGTTCTATCACAGTAAAAGGTATTTTATTAACTACCAATGAATGCTTTATTTGCTCACAGCAATGCTTTTGTAGAAATTTCAGAACTTTCTATCAGGTTCCCTTTATAAAGAAAAGAGTAAGAGATTGGGCCTGGCAGATATTAAGTGTATAATAAATATTAAGTGGTAGAATGGATAAAGCACTTGAACCTGGAGTCAGGAAAACCTGCCTTCTATTCCATCCTCAGATACTTACCAGCTTTGTAACTAAGGGCAAGACATTTAACCAGTGTCTGCCTCAGTTTCCTTCTTGGTTAAATGAGATTCTTCTTCTTCTTCTTCATCATCATCATCATCATCACAATAATAATAACAATAAAACCTTAGTCCCAGGGTCATTACAAAAAGAAAATATGATGTTATTTATAAAGTGCTTTGCAAGCTATATACATGCTAGCTACTATTATCAATTAATTGAGGTGCTGAGTTGTGATTGAGTATCACAAAAATAACAAGGAGAATTATCATGTCTCCTCTTTGTCACCTAGATCTACCTCATATAGAATGTTAGATATGGATGAAAGCCATCACTGAAGGAATCATTTATTAAACATCTATGTCTGCTACTGGACTGGGGATACAAAATCAAAAGTCAAACATTTCTTTAAGGAGATTGTATTCTGGCCAGGAGAGAGAATGTACACCTATGTAAAATATATGTGTGATAATTTTGGAGAAAGCAAGAGCAGCTTGTTGCAGGAAATAAAATCTTCATGTAGAAGGTGACTTTTGAACTAAGCCTTGAAGCAAAGTGATTTTAAGGGACAGAGATGAGTAAGGAGGGCATTCGAGGCATAGAGGAAGAGCCTTGGAGAGCATCACTGGATTCAGAGCTGGAAGAGATTGTAGGGACCATCTAGTCCAGTCCATGTGTATTACACATAGGAGAATTATGGCACTGTAAGATTACATGCATTTCTCCAAAGGCACACAGGCAAGAAACCACCAGAACCACAGCTGGGAAAAAGGGATCAAGAAATGCCAAAATGGAGGAAACCCAGGGATCTATTTAGTTTAAGTCTCTCATTTTAATGAGTAAACTGAGGTCCAGAGATCTCATGTGACTTTCTCAAGGTCATATAGGTAGTGTCAAAAGTGTGATTGCAATCCAAGTTTGATTCTGGTCATCTTTTTCATAATCACACTTTTACTGTCATTTTGTAAATATTAGTGTTAGAAAGGACATCTATTTTAATAGGTCATCTATTTTAATCTCCTTATTTTAAAGATGAAAATGTAGAGGCCTAGATAAGAGAAGTAACTCAATAAAAATCATAGAAATGCAGAGACAGAACTAAAACCAGGTTTTTGGTGAAGAAATCAAGTGCTTGGTCCCTGATGCTGTTAAGGGATTCATAGACCCATCAAGGAACGAAGAGCAGGAGAGGGTTGTCTGGAAAGAATTCACTCACTCCAGCATTCTTTAAGTCAAGGTGGCAAAGGTTTATTGTTAGGCCAATATGGTGAGCATAGCTCCTTAGAGAAGTTGATCTCCCTAAGGAATGTGCCACTTAATAGGAATGATGCTAAAGTTTATATAGGGAAAGTAGTGGATTAAATGGCAGATATATTAATTAGGTAATGACTTACAGCCTTGGTCACAGGTGTCTTTCAGTACTGGAAACCAGTGGGAGGGGTTTCTCAGGGGTATATTTTTGGTCTGTTATATCTGTAGCAAGGTAGCTTTGAGAATTGATGTCCATAGCTTGAATTATACATTGTATATGATAACTTTGGGAATCAATACATGATCATTCTGTAGGTACAAGATAGTCCTGTTTTTACGAGAGAATTTCTTCAGAGGTCAACTTGTTCTTGTGATGGGGAAAGGTAGTTTGTCTTACTGGGGCCCACTAATGGATTATTTCTAGGTATAGTGTCTTGGACTGGGGAGAAAACTGTCAGGGACAATCTTTTGAAGCTAGGGAGAAATGTGATCATGGAATTGGGATGGAAGCACAAGCACTCAAGACCTCCATCAATATTACATTGCAATGCTCTCAGTGAAAGAAGGCAGGAAGGAAGCTATGACAACACTGTAGGAACTGCACTAAAGTGGGCGTTTCAATAGGCATATGGGGAAACAAAGGAAAAAAATGATGCATGGCTATAAGCATTTTAGCGATTCACTTTGAATTATGAATCGGGAAATAACTTGTGAACAAAGACATATAAAAGGAGGATTCACATGTTTGGAGTCATGATCATAAAAAGGAGCAAACGATGGAATACATTGCTTGAATGTGAAAAAAGTCAATTTTCCTTAATAACTAGCAGATTTAGCTTAGCCTGCTTGTTTCATGGCATGGGGAAAATGGGAAGAGGTATGAAAAAAACTAAAAATGCTGTCTCCCTTTCAAACTTGTTTAATGGCATCTGACTCTTCATGACCCAATTTAGTATCTTGGCAAAGATACTAGAGTCTTATTCATTTCCTTCAACAGCTCATTTTACAGATGAGTAAAATGAGACAAACAGGGTTAAGTGACTTACCCAAGGTCACACAGCTAGCGAGGGCTAATAAGTGTTTGAGGCTAGATTTGAACTCAGGAAGATGAGTCTTCTTCACTCCAAGCCAGGCATCCTATCCACTGTGCTACCTGGCTATCCTTTAAATCTTTTTGTCAAAGATCCTGAATCCTGAAAACAAAGAACTGAGAATACTTTTCCTCCACTCAGCCTCAATTAGGTACCTGGAGGGTAAATTAAAAAAAAAATTGATTCAATATGGGATTTAAAAATGAAAAATAAAAGCCATTCTATGCCAATCAAATCAGATTAGAGGATTTTAGAGGCAGGACAGGAATGAGGTGTGTTTTTTTCCTGTTTTTTTTTTTTAATTGTTGTTGTTCTGTCTGTTGTGTTTGTTGTTTTAGAAATACACATACCACTGTATAAGTCAGCAAGTTGGCAGAGTAAATAGTGTGCCAAGTCATTTTAACATTGGTTACCTCAGTTTTCCCATCTGCAAGATGAGCTAGAGAAGGAAATGGCAAAGCCCTCTAGTATCTTTGCCAAGTAGAGTCAGATATGACTGAAATGATTGAACATCAACATACCACTTCTTTGATAGAGTTTACTGTAAACCAGCTCTGCCTTCCCTACCACACTATGCTCTTGAGTTCTGGAGACTGATGACTTCTAAAAGTGAACAAAGAACTAATGATTAGTCAAAGTTTATCTTTTAACTTTACATGGTAGGATTATCAATTTAGAACTTAAAGAGACTTTAAGTATCAGATAGTCAAACTCCTTCAATATACATATGAAAAAGGGATACCAAGAGGTGAACACCCTTGCCCAAATTCCCACTGATATGGACAGAGATGAAATTTGATGTCGGGACTTCTAATTCCAAATCCAGTGCATTTCTCACTGTCTCTTACTGTGACCACACCAAGTCAGTGGAAATGGAAAGGTTTGCTTAAGCCATGGTCTTTAAAGAAAAATCCTGTCCACATCAATGTGTTGTGAAACATTAGAACAATCTCCTAAAGTGTATAAGAGGAGAATACCATTGGCCTTTATCAAAAAAAGCTTTAAAAGACTTCTCTTAGGGCTGCCTGCTAGTTGACCCTCCTGATGTGCGAGCACTCGTCCTTGGCAGAACTGAGTCCTCCAGCAGAAATAACAAGCAGGCTCTTCAAAAAGGAGAAATCAGTCAAGGAGTTATTAAATGGAACTCAGGGGAAGGCAACCAATTACCAGCACCGGTTTGTTGACACTTGAAGGTCTCAGTTGAGAGCTAGCCCCGGTACAATGCCCATAGCATCAATAAGATTTGTCATGAGTGACCCTAGAATAAACTAATAGGACATTTCCTAAAATATATCAAAAATTCTAAACCTCAAAGACTAAGAGAATTTTAGAGCTGGGGTAGGGGAGGGGTATGGACAGCTCAGAGATTTCAAGAATTCAACAAGTATTTTCCAAGTTCTGTAGCTACCTTCTTAATTCAGGGTGGCATGTAATGGCATGTGTGTGTGGGGGGGAAATGAAAGAGCCTTCTTTCCTGGAGCAGTAGACATTTGAATTGGAAAAAATTGGTTTTTACACAACTAAATATACCTGGTAGAACATGATGGGGCAAATCAGAGAGCCAGTCAAAACTCTGGGAAAAATTTGAGGAGAGATGGCTTTCAGTAGTGGAATTGGTGGAAATGTATAAGGTGGAGCAGATCAAAATTCTCTAGGTCTGCATCAAACTCTCTTGACATCCCAAGGAGATCAGTAGAACACATGCAGGATGTCCACAGGTAATTCTTCACTCTCATCACCTGGCCAGGGTATTTTTTTAATCATACATTTTCTTGATAACCATGAGTCACATACTACTGATCTCACTGTTATCCCCAAGCAATCCATGATGTGAAATTTTGAAATTTCTCTCTCACACAATAATACCATATTACTCTATCTCACTCTATGATTTACTTTTTATTAACCTAGTATTCAACTTAATGATGATTTTCAGTACCTCCACCTTTCCTAGCTCATCACCCCAATTTAAAATTCACTTTTATCCCTTTTCTAGCTCTCCTCTTTTCCTCTACTCTTCACATAACTATTCTCTCCTCACTTCTCTTTTCTTAAACTCTCATTTTTCGTTTTTTTTGTAAATCACTGACTGAAACTCAGCAACCGTATCTGTCAGTTCCTACAATATTTTTAGAGCCTGGTGACATGAATTTATTGGATGCAGTTTGATGTTCTCAAGGGAGATAGTGTATATAAAAAACTTTGCAAACCTCAAATCTTTGTATAAATGTTCATTTTTATTATTTCTTTTGTTTTTTGAATCATATCTCACTTTAGACTTTACCTTCAAGTTTTTTTTTTAATTCTTATTCTTTTCTCCTTGGTATAGAATATGGAAATAAAATTTATACAGTTCAGTCTTCTGATCTTATTGACCCACCTGTCCAAAGCACAGGTCTCATCCCTTCTTGGATCTTCCTTTCTTCGTCAATATGGGGATCTAAAAAGAAATTTTTCCCCAGGACATCCATCTACCCATCAACTAGAGGACTGGGACTTACTCAGTTTGGAGATCTTGCCATCTGGAATGATACTTCTCCTTTTCACTACATTTGGAACAGACTGAGACCTTCACAAACTAGTTCTTCAAAGCCCAGACACCCTTACCTTAGAAGAATTAATCCACTTATTACTCACTGGAAAGGGAGTTATAATTAACTGACATTTTGCTCTATTTATAAACCCTGTGACTCTCAGACCCAAACTCTCTTCCTTGGTTCCCATTCCCCTATGTGGATTGTGTTCCCTTATTAGAATCTAAGTTCTTTGAAGATAGAGATTGTCTTACTAGTCCTCACCATTCAATAAATGTTACAGAAGAATTTGCTGAGTAACTACCTGTAAAGTCAAGTACAAACAGCTCTCCTGAGGGCTGTTGCTGTGAATATCTTTAAAGTCCTGATCTCATAATACAGTGAACTCTCTATTCAGTAATTAAAGCAAAACATTCACAGAAACCAAAGTGCACCATTCACAACAATATAACATAACAACTTATTACTAAAGTGGCCATATAATCATAAACAAAAGATGTCATTCAGGAAGTCACAATCTGAATCAATCAGTATAAAGTACCCATCTAAAGTCTTCTTTCATCTTAATTAGAGACTGCTTTCCAGTCACCCTTGACTTAATCATCCTTAAGGAGCAATTATCCTTGAGGGGTACAAAGTGCAAAGGTCTCTCACTCCTAGGTCACATTGTCTTAATATATCAGTCAGCACTGAGTACCCAAGTGAAGATCCCTCAATGTTGACTCAAGACTGACTTCCAAACTCCATGATTCTTCCATGCTCCCAGCTCTTGCCTGAATTCAATCAACTGTCACCTGGATTCATGGGTAGGCTGCTTCCAGCTCTTACTCCAGCTCCTGCTCCTATTCCTGCTCCTGCTCCTGGTCCAGCTTGAAGTTAACAGTAACTAGTCCACCTCAAGCCCTTTGCAGTTTCTGTTTCTGGGAAGACAAAGCTCAATAGAGCCACAACAATATCTACACACATCAAGCTTAGCAGAGTTACATTGATACTCACACACATTGTAGGCACTATCATTTCAATCCCCTTTCTGCCTGTGAAATCAGCACAAGTCAACAGAAAGGGTGCTTTGTCTGACAAAGTAACACAATTCAACAGATAGAATGCTTCTGTCTAAGTATCACAATCACAAATCAACAGACATAGTGCTTCTGTCTGAAAAAGTATACAATTCAAGCACAAATCAACACAGACAGAACTGACACGGTGCCGGCACCACAGGCATCCTTCTTCCCGGTTCTGCTTGGTTTAGTTTGGGCTTCTGCTTTTATATGGTTCTCCTTCCTGTTACATCATCAAGTTCCTCCCACCTTCAAATCACAGGTGGGGCTCAAAGGCACTAGAACTGAAACAAGGAGCTAAGTACTTGAATAACTGAAACAGGGAGCTAATTGTTATTTTGCTTGCCATTACACTACCATGTGCCAGGCATAGTGCTAAAAACCTGGGAATAAAAGCAAAGGCAATAACAAAGAAAAAGAAAACAAAAACAGTCTGTATTCTCAAGGTACTCATAGTCTAAAGAAGGAGTCAACATTTCAACAGGCAAACAAGGCATACACATGTACATACACATATATGTACATGTAAGATATATGTATGCTTACATATGGATATATACAGATGCATACATACATGTATATACATTGGTATATGTGTTTATATGTGTGTATATACACATACATACATACATACATACATACATACAGAGAGACAGAAGAAGGGAGGGAGAAAGAATGAAAACTATTTGGAAACTTGGGATGATCTCAGAGGGAAGTCACTAGCATTACTTGGGATCAGGAGAGGCTTCTTGAAAAAAAAAAACAGTATTTTACCCGGGTTTTGAAGGAAACTAGGCACCCCAGGAGACAGCTATGTGGATAGAAAGAATTTCAGGGATGGGGACCTGGGAGTGAAAATGCAGAGGTGAGAGATGGTGAGTAGTATGCATGGAATAATAAGGAGGCCAGTGTCACTGTATCCCACATTCCTTGGAAAAAAGTAATACGTAAGAATAGCAGAAAGGCTAGAAAGGTCCTGGTTATGAATGGCTTTAACAGCCAAATGGAGAATTTTGTATTTTCTTCATTAGCTTTAGTTTTCTTAATGTTATTCTTATAAGATTTTTCCTCTCTATTTTATTCATCCTTAACTACCTGCCCATTCATCTCTGTATATGACTTCATTATTTTAATTGCCCACTGTGTAGCCACATCAGTCACCTATGATAAATCTTCCCTTTCTTCCTTACTGATATATTTAGAACTTGTATTTTCAAATTTCACACTTGAAAGCATTCCATAATTTTTGAGAAGACTCCTTTTGTAGCATCCTAAGGTAGGTATTAACCCATATTTTTTTTTCTCTGAACCCTTTGAAATATATTTGCATGTAATATAGGGCACTTTTTAAACCAAAGCTAACATTATTTTCTTTCTATTTCACCAACCTCGAGATAGCCTGGTTACTTCATTTCAAGATTCCCCACAATTCCTGTATTATCATCAACTCTTGATGAGTGAATCAATAAAGCATTTATCAACAAATATTTATTAAGTGCTTACTATATATCAGGAACTGTGTTAATTGCTGAGAACCCAAATACAAGCAAAAAGATAGTCCACACCCTCAAGGAATTTACATTCTAGTAGGAAAAGATAATGCGTTAAAAAAAGATGCAGAAAAGAACTGGGCAGAGTGGGGTGGGGTGGGCTATATAGGAAGTCTGGAGATTCAAGATGAGAGTCAGAAAAGAAATGAAGCTGAAGACATAGAACTCCCTTAACATGCATGCTCAGTGAGAATCTCACCGATAAAAAGAAGGGGCAACTGAGTGTTGGGATCTTACAAGGTGAGAAGGAACATAAGCAGGAGTGGGAGATCATCCAGGTTGATAAGGCTGCTGGACCATGGTTATGGAGGCCTCTTCCAGAATGTAAAGATGTGGGAGATGTTTGAAGAAAGAAGTCTGGAGAGTCATGGGAAGGCCCTGCAAAGGAATGAAGGAGGTAAATAAGGGGTATAATGAATAAAATGCTGGGCCTGAAGTCAAGAAGACCTGAGTTCAAATTTGGCATCAGACACTAGCTGTGTGACCTTGGCCAAGTCATTTAACCTCTGTCTGCCTGAGTTTTCTTAACACTAGAAAGGGGAAAATAGTAGTACCTTTCTCCTAGGATTGTTACGGGTCCCAAATAAGATAATATTTGTGAAGTTATTAGTACAGTTCCTGGCACATAGGAGACACTATATAAATATTTATTCTTTTTTCCTCTTGCCCCTCACTAATGTATAGCATTAGATGATCATCTAAGGTTAGATCCAATTCTGAATCCATATTAGATGTTTCAAGTGAAATAGAAAGGCAGCTTCTCACACTGTGGGAACTAGGAGTTGCTTAGGGAGATGAGGATATATATGTACTACTGAACTTCACCTTCAAGTTAGAAGCCTGGATGGGCTAGTTTCACCAGAACCTTTCTCAGTGGAGCATCATTGCTCAGCGAGGTGCAACACTTGCCATACCTTCTTAGACTCCCAGATTCCCAAGACTAGAATCTCTGGATTGGAGATTGTACTCCTTCTACCTAGAACAGGATAAAAAGAAAGAAAAAGCCCAAACAGGGCTTTTTTTTTTCAAACCAGTCTTGAATCAGAATATTTCTAGACTAGTCATCTTACACACGTCCACCTTTTGGATTGTAAAATTATCGACATTGTTGGGTATTATATCAGCCAGCTATGTCTTAAGGTTCATTCTGTGCTCTGGAGTCCCTAATCTCTGTTCCCATATCCTTTCCAAGTCTTTCATTCTATGATCCATGTTATAACATCCATTATTCTAGGTTCCCTCCCAGTTCTGGCATACTATTTTCTGTATTCAAATGAAATCTCCTTGTGAATAGGGATTAATTCTTCCAGTTTGTATCTCAGGTACTTAGTAGAACAACAAGTATATAATAAGTGCTTAATGATTGTGAAATGATTGATTCTATATGTTCTAAGGTCCCTTTCAGCTCCAGCATTGTCTATATGTTCTTGAACACTTGATGTTCTTAGATCCCAATTCCTTCATTCTGTGCTCTGTATCTCATGCTTTCCAGTTGCTTCTAGCTCTCACAGTTTATAAAATGCCCTAATTGCATTTTTTCCTGAAACACTACCTTCAATTCATAACTATTGCCACCCCTGGTCTCTGATCCATATGCCATGCAAGGAGTATAGAGGGAACAAGGGAGCCTCTATAGGAGAATATATGCAAAAATGATTCAGTTTACACTTTGAGCAGGGAAATGCATTTAGTGGGAGCACTGGGCTGTCAGAAGCATCTAAGTCTGCCAGATGCTTTATCCATTAGGCTACAATGATGTGTTACCCAGTGTATTCAAGCTTCCAGATTAGGTAATTGATTATTTTCAAGTAAAATTGTTTAATGACTTTAAAAGGAAGCAAATGTTTTTATGCCTTGAAAAAATTCCTAGTGTGGGGAAAAAAAAAGATCTTATAGGAGCCTTTCAGAAATGTATTACAACAAGCGTTGCCTTTTAAAAGCTCCCAGCCTATCTCAGTTCTTCCATCTCCCTTGAAACTGAATGAAAAACACCTCTCTTGGAGAGACAGAAGGATGACTTTGTGGTGGTGTAATGTTTTGCATTTGTTTGCACTTTGTAGAGAATAATCACTTTCAACTAACATGTTGTAAATGGACTGTGGCTGGCTTGCCTCTCTTACTGGAATTAATCATTTGGAGGAATGTGTGAATATTCATGGACTCCCAGAACTGGAGGGATCCCCTGCCTTGTTGGTGGGCATGGCCCTCCAATAATTGAAAACGTAATGGAGATAAGCAAACTCATTCCTTTTAGACCTTTATGGCTCCAGCATGAAATATCTCTGTACATAAAGGGACGGGAACCTGCTGAGTAATATTTGTAAATAGCAATTTTGTTCATAAAGCAACAGCATAAACCTTTTATGCATGGTGCCCATTTTCCAGTTCTGTCTTTGGGTGGCTGTTTCTCCTGTACCAATAAATGTTACAGCAGGAAATAGATATTCTATGCAAATAGTGTTGTCTCCCAGTTCCTGTCATTAATCAAATTGAGCCATCGATGTAATAAAATTACATCTCATGCAAATTTGAACCCCAGATGTCTATTGCTTCTGCTGCTGACTCACAGCAAGCAGTTCAGCTCTTAGGTATGGAGTTCCCTTTTGCTTTCTGTAATAGAAGCAATAAAACTCAAGGTCCATTAACCCCCTCCTCCTACTTTGAATTGTAATAGTTATGGGCAGTGATGAGTTACTGTCCAGCTGGGAGGTCTTCCTAGGTCTCTAGACCTAAATATGGTAGCCTGTGACTATAGGTTACCTATATTGGAACTAAGCTTTAAAACAAAAAAAGGGGTCCTCTGAGCAACAGATGATAACGACATTAAGCTACGATTACTATAATGAGAATTATTGGAGTAGCAAGGTAGAAGACAAGCTGTGTACATCTGGTCCGCTCATCTGTTTCTAGGGAGAGCACCACCCACAGAGAGGCTCAGAACAGAGAAGAATGGATTAAGTATGTACTTAATAATTCAGGAGACTTGGGTTCAAATTCTAGCCCTGTCAGTTAACTCACTGGACTATTGATGGAACTGTTTCTAAGGAAAGTGCCCTTTCCAACCCCAGGAAGGTCTCAAAATAAAGTCAAGGAGAATGAAGGAAGGATAGCATTTTGTAAAATGTAAAGTTTTCTACAATAATCCCTTCTACTTGGAGGGCATGAGGAAGTGTGTGTGTAAGGTTGGGGTGGGTTAGGGTTATGACATCTCCAATTTTTGGAAAATCTGGATAAAATATTTTGACCCTCCCTTTGTACCAGAGAAGAACTCTGATGTCTTTTTCTTTTTCTTTTTTGGGGTATTTACAGTATCTTATTGTAAAAATAGGGTTGATATTATATAATATTATATACATATATTTGCATTTTCAAGTTTCTAAACTTTTTTGGGGACATGTGGTGGACTTTATATGTTGTCTGCCACTTCCTCAAAACTCCCCCAAAATCCCCATTTCTCATGCTTACACATGATGTATCAAAGCCACGATGGGGAAAGTCAAGATGTAGATGGGATAACTATATATGTTAACTATTTTATTATTAGGATCTTAGGTTTTATAGCTTATGTGGACCTTGGGGATTTCTGGGCCACTCTCCTCATTTTACAGGAGAGGAAACTGAGGCCCAGGGAGGTGACAGTATTTGCCCAAGGTCACATAATAAGTAACAGAATTGGGATTTCGCCTCAGTCCTCTCATAGATTTAGAGCTAGACGGGACCTTACAGAAAATGAAGTCTTCTGTTCCTCCTCTCCACCCTCCCAATATCTTTATGAGGAAACTCAGAGGGCCTAGAGAAATAAAGGATTTTTGCTTGTATGTGTATGTGTGTGTTTTAGGATGGAACAGGCACTGCAGTAAGTAGTGGAGTCTGAATCTGACCCGAAGTCACCATGATCCTCTCAGTCAGTGAGGCCTCTGACACAAAATACAGTCTTGATATGGTTGTTGTTGTTGCTGTTGCTGCTGCTTTCCCCCTATGCTGCCCCTACAATCACGCCGAGGAAGTCAAGGGTCACACAATATGGTAGAAAAAGAAATGGACTGAGTCAGGACATCTGACTTTGAGTCCTATCTCTGCCATTTATTTATTTATTTTAATTTAGACAGATAATTTCCCTTTTTTTGTTACTGTTTTCATCTATAACATAAACACCACATGGTATTAACTCGTCACAGTGTTCCTCACAAAGTACTGTGTTTGATGCTGGGAATGGGAAGGTGAAAAATGAATAAAAATATCTATACTCAAAGGGTATACATGCTAGTGGGCTTAAATATTGCCTCTCATACTTACTAGCTGTGAGATTCTGAATAAGTCAACCAGTCTGCTCCTCCATAAACTCTCTCAGTTACTTTGGATTTGGGGGGAATTAAATTCTTTTTAAAGTACAAAATGTTGTAAGGATTCAGTAAGCATCCTTAAGTAATGTGACATTTGAATGTCACTGGACAAAGAAAAAAGTGAAAATTGAAATTTCCACTTCTCTATATTTCATTTTGTTTTTTTTTCCTTTGATTTTTTTTAAGGGATATTGCTATAGGGGTCTACAAATTAGCAAACATTTAATTATTTTCTACTATATGCTAGGTACTGTGCTAAGCACCTGGGATAGGAAAAGGGGCAAAATATCATCCCCACCACCATCCCCACCACCAACACCACTACCATTCCAGCAACAAAACAAGAACTAAATAGTAGGAAAGTGGGTATTTAAGGTGTTAGAAAGGTCTATTAAGCTTTCTGCGCAAAGATTTTGGGGATGCCCTCTACTGTTTTTATTTGTTGATCTCAGCCCAATACACAAGCACACAACTGAAGGTGTTTCTCTCCTCAAAAATTGATAAGGCTACTATTTTTCCTTGACTTTCTATATGACTTGCTTGTCAGGGAATTCTATTTTTCCCCTTGGATTATAAAACCCTTGAGGGAAAAGACTGTGATTTTTTGTTTGTTTGTCTGGTGGTTTCATTGTTATTGTTTAGTAATTCCACCATACACAAGAGACAACGGAAATTTTCAAAATATTACTTGAACCGATTTGAGCTCCTTCTGCCTTTTGTTTTACTGTTCATGTAAGATTGTTCCCCTCTAAGTTTTGGAAATCAATCTTTTCTCTCTCTCTCTCTCTCTCTCTCTCTCTCTCTCTCTCTGTCTCTCTCTCATTCTCTCTCTCTCTCTTTTCTGAGAGACACAATTTTCTACTTCTCTACTTAGGTAATTTTCTCTTCTATTCAGTATCATATTTCATCTCCCTCCTTGACCCAGGTGCTCCATTTAAGCAACACTGTGTTTAAACCAGAGCTGGACCTGTCATAGCAGGGTCACTTGAGTTGATGGCTGGCAGACTGGATGAACTAGGGACTACGGAGTACTTGAGTTGGCCTTAATTAGGATAAACAGAACATGTGCTCTTTTTCAGATGAGACAACTTGATGAAAAAGCAGCAGGAAGTCATTACAAGTAAATAAGGCATTGTTAAAGTTGCAAAAGAAATAGCAAAGACACTTAGCAAAGGAATTAAGTTTTGGTTTCAAGGTAGAAAAGAAAGGGAGAGGGAAGGAGAGATCTGTGTACTTGTGTTTAAACAACACAGATCTCAGAAACCACCTGCCATTTTTTTTTTTTTGGCTTGTAAACAGGTGCACAGATGTGTCTGCCATCATTTGTGCAAGCTGTTAGCTCACTTTCCCTTTTATCCATCTAATGAAAGGAGAACAGTGATTTTGCTTTCACATCTGGGTTTCTTACATTACTGTGTTTTAAGGAATCAATTTTTAAAACCATTGTTTAAGCTGGATGGAAAGTTAGGGGGTCATCTCTTCCAATCTTGCATTTGATAGGCTAGGGGAGTTGAAGCAGTCCAGAGTCACACAACTACCTAAAGAGGCAGAGAACATAACTGAAGGCAGATCATATTAACTCTAATTCCAGTGCTCTTTCCATGACATCATAATGGTGTGTGTGTGTGGGGGGGGGGTTGAGGGGTATGGAGAGAGTGGGAGGAAGGAGGGGAGGGAGCAAGGTAACAAGCATTTTTATTTGTTGTTCAGTTGTTTCAGCCATATTCGACTCTTCGTGACCCCATTTGGGGTTTTCTTGGAAAAGATACTATAGTGCTTTGCAATTTTCTTTTCCACCTCACTTTGCAGTTGAGGAAACTGAGGCAAATAAGATTGGGCGATTTGCTCAGGGTCACATAGCTGGTGTCTGAAGACAGATTTGAATTCATGAAGATGACACTTTCTAAAATCAAGTCAAGCACTCTTTCCACTTCGCCACCTAGCTTTCCAGCATTTTTATAGCATCTATGATATGCTAAGGCATTGTGCTAGGTACTAGACAAATATCATTTCATTTGGTTTTCATGACAACACTGTGATGAGAAAATACAAGTAAACAGAGGTTAAGTGACTTGCCAAGGGTCACACATCAAGAAAAGTGTCTGAGACTGGATTTGAACTTAGAACTTCCTAACTCCAGTTTCAGGGCTCTATCAACTGCACCATTTAGCAGGGTCAGTGCTTAATAAGTAGTGATAGTCCAGGGAATGGCACAGTTGGGAATAACCTGAGATTTGAAGAGATCTGGTTTTGAGTCCCATGCTGTCCATGTGATTTGAGCATGTCCCTTTAAGGAAAAGGAAGTTTCTGGCCATGATAATCTTTTAGGTCCATTTAGACTTCTAACATTTTATCAGTCTAAGTAATAGCTTGGTCTTTCATATTCCCCTGCCTAAAATGGGGTCAGGGAGAGAAATACAACTAAACTTAAAAATTTTCCTTAACAGACATTTATAAATATTCCTAATTACAGGTGCTTAGCTAATTAGCAATTAAAGAGAAGACTAAGAAGTGGATGTCAGATTCTTTTTAAAGGGGCTATAACATCTTAAATGAGTCACTATATATAGATACATGTATATATGTATGTATGTATGCATATACATACATATATATGTATGTGTATA
>CM053588.1:99638195-99648195 GCA_028646515.1 Pseudochirops corinnae
ATTTTTTCCATGTAGGAATGCAAATAGTTCAATTTGTATAAGTTCCTTATGATCTCTTTTTCATGTTAATCTTCTCATGATTCTCTTGCTTCTTCTATGTGAAAGTCAAATTTTCTTATCAGCTCTGTTTTTTTCATCAAGAATGCTTGAAAGTGATCTATCTAATTGAGTGAACGTGTTTTCCCCTGAAACATTATACTCAGTTTTGCTGGGTAGGTGATTTTTGGTTTTAATCCTAGTGCCTTTGACCTCTGGAACATCATATTCCAAGCTCTTTGATCCCTTAATGTATAAACTGCTATATCTTGTGTTATCCTGATGGTGTTTCCACAATACTCAAATTACTTCTTCCTGGCTGCTTGTAATATTTTTTCCTTGACTTGGGGATTCTGGAATTTGGCTATACTATTCCTAGGAGTTTTCTTTATGGGATCTTTTTAAAGAGGTGATCAGTGAATTCTTTCAAATTCTATTTTGCTCTATCTTTCTGTAATATCAGGGCAATTTTCCTTGAGAATTTCTTGAAGGACTATTTCTCGGCTCTTTTTTTTTTTTTATCATGTCTTTTAGGTAGTCCAATAATTTTAAAATGACCTCTCCTGGATCTCTTTTCCAGGTCAGTGGTTTTTCCAATAAGATATTCCACATTGTCTTCTATTTTTTCATTTGTTTGGAACTGTTTTATAGTTTCTTGATTTCTCATAAAGTAATTAGCTTCCATTTGCTCCCATATAATTTCAAAGCATTATTTTTCAGTGAATTTTCGAAATTCTTTTTCCATCTGGCCAACTTGGCTTTTTAAGGCATTCTTCTCCATATTGGCTTTTTGGACTTCTTTTGCCATTTGAGTTAGTCTGTTTTTTAAAGTGTTATTTTCTTCAGTCAGACTGTTGACTCATTTTTCATGATTTTCTTGAATCATTCTCATTTCTCTCACCTATTTTTCCTCCACTTCTCTCACTTGATTTTCAACATCCTTCCTGAGCTCTTCCATGTCCTGCAACCAGTTCATATTTTTCTTGAAAGCTTTTGATGCAGGAGTTTTGACTTTGCTGTCTTCTTCTGGTTCCCTGTTTTGATGCTTTTTGTTCTGAAAAAAGATTCTATGGTCTGATCGTGCTTCCTCTGTTTGCTCATCTTGCCAACAAAGTACTAGACTTTTGAGCTCTTTGCCATGGTAGAACTCTGCTTCCAGAGTGGAGATACCTGTGTCACAAATTGCTGAAAATTTTGCAAATGTCAGAGCTATGAGGAGGGCACCCTTTCTACAACCACCAAAAACTCTCAAACAATGGCATTCTTTACCCCAGGAGCACCAGCCAAGACTGTGACCCAGATCCAAACAGGTCAAAGCAATATTCATTACCCTCTGAATGGTCACTAGGTCCCCTTATGATCTGCAGGCCAGGAGCTTTGGAGGCAACCACTTGGCAGCAGCTGCAGCCTCTGCAGCATCCATCTCTTGCCCCAAGGGCAGGGGCTGGACTGTACCCTTCTGTCACCTGGTTTCAACAAAGTTCCTTAAAAATTTTTACTTTCTCTTTGGCATTTATGAGTTTACAATTCTGGTAATCACCAAACTTGCTAGTGATTCACTCTTTTGAAGTATGCTCCAGTAGGTCTGTGTTGCTGCCTTGCATCTGGGACCTTAACAGCTCATGCAGGACTGTGCTTGGCTCTCAGATTGGTGCAATAGCCCCTTCCTGTCGGCCTGCCAGGCTGACTTCAGTGGGTGATTTGTTTCTCTCTGTCACTTTGTGGGCTTTGTAGCTCTAAAATTTGTTTAGAGTAAAATTCTTTTACAAGTATTGGAGGTAGTGGGAGCAGGAGCTTAAGCAAGTTCCTGCTTTTACTACGCCATCTTGGCTCTGCCTCCCATAGTTGAATTCCTTTTCAGATGCTTAATGGCTGTGTGATTCTAGACTAGTCAGTTCATCTCTCTCAGCCTCAGTTTTCTCATCTAAAATATGGAGATAATAATAGCACCCCCTCACAGGGTTGTGGCAAAGATCAAAGGAAACTGTATGTATGTATGTATGTATGTGTGTGTGTGTGTGTTTATGTGCGTGTATAGCATATTGTAAACCTTAAACCACTGTAGAAATGTTAGCTATGATGATAATATTAGTAACAACAATTGAAGCAGTGAGAAAATCATATTAAATATTGGTAAAACTGAGTTCCATTTCAGATACATTAAATTTGAGATGCCAGTAAAACATTTGTGTTTATATGTGGTCAGGACTGGATTTCAGGAGGGAGGGAGAGAGGGAGAAAGAGAGAGAGAGAGAGAGAGAGAGAGAGAGAGAGAGAGAGAGAGAGAGAGAGAGAGAGAGAGAGAGAATTAGGTAGGGAGGTTAGATAGATAGAATTTGGAGACTCATCCGCTCAGAAATTTTAATTGAACCTATGCAAAGTGGTAAGAATAACTGGGGAAGGGATGAGGAGAGATGGGGAAACTGGTCAGAATTCTGAGGTTCATCCTAGGTTATGGTGCAAGAGATAGATGATGAACCAGTAAAGGAGGCTGAAAGAGAATAGGAAGAAAGGAAGGAAGGAAAGAAGGAAGGAAGGAAGAAAGAAAGAAAGAAAGAAAGAAAGAAAGAAAGAAAGAAAGAAAGAAAGAAAAGAAAGAAAGAAAGAAAGAAAGAAAGAAAGAAAGAAAAGAAAGAAAGAAAGAGGAAGGAAGGAAGGAAGGAAGGAAGGAAGGAAAGAACAGGTACTTAATTAAGCATTTACTTTGTGTCAGGTACTGTGCTAAGCACTGTAGTTACAAACACAAGGAAAAAAAAAAAGATGACATTTCTCCCCTCCATTACCTTACATCCTGTTGTAGGAAGACAACATTTAAAAGGGAACTGACAAAAAAAAAAAGGTTATGGTGTGCTTAAGGTACCCAATATGAAGGCATGATTTGGAAATTTTGGAGCTAGGAAAGATGGACAGGATGTGAAGAAAAGTCAGCGTTGGATCACACTCCAAAATCTAGACTCCAGGAGGAATGCACCGATGGCAGAAGGAGGTTGGCCTTAGTGTGGGTTGTTCCATTTTCAGGAGGCCACAGGTATGATTGGAGAAGGCTGCAAGGAGAGGGAAGTTCCAGGATGAAGCATGATTTGGATATCTGGAAGCTAGGAGTAAGGTTTGGAGGAAAACCAAAAGACTAGGGTAATGAAGAGAGAGTATCCAAAAAGAACAGATGGCCAAGAATGTTAAATCTTACAGAATGGTAAAGGCAAATGAAGACTGAGAAAAGACTATTTAATTAGCCATTTAAAAGTGTACTGGTAACCTTGGGGAGAACAGCTTTATTATTTATAAGTTAAAAGCCTGAGGGCTTTTGAAAACCCTGATGGTGAACAAAATAACAAAAAGTATTTCAGATTTGACAATAGAAAAGAGAAAAAAATATAATTTGTAAAATTAGAAGTTGGAAAGTGACCTTAGACATTATCCAGTTCATTGTGTTCATTTTACACATCAGAAAACTGATACTGAGTGTGATTCAAGGTCCAACACAATTGGGGAGCATTTTTCATTTACTCTCAACAAATTCTAGACTAGGAATAACTTTTGAAATACTTATATCTATGTACAATTAGATGTCACTTTAAGTCTATAAACATCTCCCAATAACAGAGTAACTTTGAGTCCAAGCATAATTATTTCAATATTGAGAAATCTGGGTTGTTTGTGCCATTTAGAGTATAGATGTAATGTGTAACTAGTAATAACTATAATAATTTATGTTTGTATCATATTAATATTTTATGAAGCACTTTAAATATATAATGCCAGTTCCCTAACATTGGAACTTAGAATCTTACATTGCATTTTATCAGGAATATTGGGATCTGGGGAAGGATTTCTTTTCAGGTACAGGATGTGCTAGATGATTTTTGATATTCTTTCAAATTCTGTGAACGTGTGACCTCAAAACAACCCTGATGTTATCCCAATTTGACTAAAAAGTCATATTTTAGAGGATACACAACTTTCCTAGGATTATATTTTTAGTAAGGTGAAGGGGGGGCAGTGATTTTTGTATTACCTCCAAACTGGTAGCCTTGACTCTGTGATACTCACAGCACGTACTAGTATATACCATAACAAGCTTCTAGCTTAACTACCTGATAACTTCTCAGTTAAAAGTTCATTTAACTTTAAGAAAGTGTCTTTAATGGTACCTCATGCACACTTTTCTTTTTTACTCCAATCTTGCAGCATCCTCACTACTGGTCTGTCTCTCCACCAACTGTTTAGGGATTTAGCAGAGCCAACAAGACAGACTGTTCCCATATGTTTGAGTAGCTTCCTTCTTATTTAACCTCCCAGCTAGGAAATTAGCAAATACAACTTCATCCTTTAAGATGGCAAGCATTTTGTATTCCGAATAGACTGTTGTATGGTGTTCATAGTTGACTGTTGATTGTTCCTTTGGCACCACTGTTATTTATGAAATTATTTGTAGTGCACATATTAACCAATCCATTTTCCAAGGCGATTATACAAATAACTCATGAAGGTGAGTTGGATCCTCATGGGATTTTCATAACATTTTTCTTTTCAAGTTGTACAATTATGCACTGCAAATGGGACTCATGTTTGGAAGAAAGATGGATGCCTGCAACTTCAGTGTAATCAATTTTAGAAAGCTCTATTTTCATGTTTGTGTTTACCATGTTGGTCTGAATATAAGCTACCTAGGAATTCGAAGTTGCTTCGCTGAAGTGATATAATTTTCAAAGAATATATGCACATACAGATTAAGAGTCAAGTCAAGTCAAGAAGTTTGTATTAAGAATAAGTGATGGGTGGGGTGGTTAGATGGTGCAGTGAATGAAGCAGTGGCCCTGTAGTCAGAAGGACCTGAGTTCAGGTCCGGCTTCAGACTTTTGACAAACTTACTGGCCGTGTGACCTTGGGCAAGTCACTTGGCCCCAGTTGCCTTGCCGCCCAACCTCTCCCCCGAAAAAAGTAAGCATAAATTTTATGTTTAACATTATGCTAAACACTGGTGAAGAAAAAATATAAAAAGCAATCCTTGACATCAAAGACCTTATTGTCTAATGGAGAAGATAGCATAAAAACAGTCACCACACACACATAATGTATGTGTGTGCATATACATACATATGTATATATATATATATAATGATATACACATATATCCAAATATGTATACATATAAGCTTAAACACGTATATACATATACATACATATATTCTATGCATATATACAAATATATACATATATGTATGCATGTACATATGTATGTGTGGATAGATAGGTTGATTGATAGATTGATAGATAGATAGATAGATAGATAGATAGATAGATATGACAACTTGAAGGTAAGCTCAGTAGGTATTAGCATTAAAGGAGATACTAGAAAGGCTTTTTACAGAAGGTATTATTTTAGCTAAGACCAGAAGCAGAGATGAGAAGGGAGAAAATTCCAGGCACTATGATATCAGGAACTATGTGATACTTGTTATTATATGTGGCACTATGCACACAGTAGATGCTTATTTTTGTTATGTAAATGATTGAATATTGCTGAATTCCATTACTTCCTTTCAACAAGTATCTAGTAACTTCATCATGGTTATGATGCCTTATTACTTTGGTGGGGGGGAGCAAAACCATCTTCCCATCCCTCAGGTTCACAATGTAAAAGTTATCCTCAACTCCTCATTGTCTCTTACCTCCCCCCTATCTAAACTGTTGTCTGAACCTGTTGATTTTCCCCTTAATAACATCTCTCAAATGTACTCCCTTTTCTCCTCTGACACTGCTAGCACTCTTGTGCATGCCTTATTATCTCACACTTGGATTATTGCAATAGCATATGGTGGATCTGCCTGCTTCGAGTTTATTCATCACTCCAATCTATTCTCTTGTCAATGAAAAGTTATTTTTCTGAAGCAAAATTTGAATCATATTACCCCTTCTATTCAAAAAAACTCCAGTGGCTTCCAATTGCTTCCAGGATCAAGTACAAAATGCTCTCTTTGGTGTTCAAATCCCTTCATTACCAAGATACCTTAGTCCTGACATATACTCTCTGATCTAGTAACACTGGCCTCCAGGCCATTTCACAAACAGGACATTCTGTCCCTAAGTTCTGTTCATTTTCTCTGACCATCCCCTGTGCCTGGAATGTTCTATCTTCTCTACTCCAACTATTTACCTTCCTGAATTTTTTAATGTCCCAACTAAAGTCCCACCTTGTATAATAGGCTTTCCCCAACTGCCCCCTTAATTCCAGTTCTTTCCCTCTGTTAATTATAGCTCTTTCATCCTGCATATAGTTTGCTATCTTTTAGGTCTTTTTGTATGGACAGAACTAAGCATGTATCTGGAACATAATAGGCATTTAATAAATGTGTATTGAATGTTTGATTTGCAGAAATCAGTGGGAAGAAGAGTGTTTGACTCAGTAAGGGAAGTTCTGGATTCAATGTTAGGTGTAACTAGGGAGTATTGTGAGATAGGGAAAGATATTTAACTTCTCTCAATTTACAAATCAATTAAATGTAGGCGTAAAAGTAAATTAGAGCATTCATAGGATTGTCATAAGAACAACACTTTGTAAATTAAAATTTGAAATACATTTAAGCTATTTTTAGTGGGATATTGTCACGTAATATGCTTCTTATAAAACAAATAACAAACTAAGACTACCATTTTATATATTATTAATTCAATGTTTTTGTTCATCTAAAAAAGCTGCAAATGTGTTATTGTGTTGTCCATGAAAAATATTACTAACTAAATTAATAAAATATGTGAGATTCTAAGGGGAATTTTTATCTCACTTATGAAAGTAAAGTATCTTGACTTATTCATTTATAAAAAGAACAATGAATAACATTCTTTTCTTTTCATTGAGGTAAATTGATGCTTTACGGGATTTTTTCTAGACTATTCTTGGTTTGTCCATCTTAGCCATTCTCGCATTTTTTAGTCTCAGGATACCTTTAAGCATTTAAAGATTGTTGAAGCCATTTATATGTTTAAAAATTATTGAGGGCCTCAAAGATCTTTTTTTTATATGGGTTATAGCTATTGATATTAAATATGTTAGAAATTAAAATGGATAATTAAAAATATATGGGACTTCTGGGAGCCAACATCACAGGAAATTAGTAAGCAGTAAATTGATGTCACTCACCTCTGAAAAACCATAAAATAGCACACCAGAACAAATCCTAAAACAGTGAACTCAGGGGAAAGACAGGGTGGAACAAAATGGCTGCATGATTCAGACATAAACGGTGATACTGTAAGCATATTAGGAGATCAAAGAATAGTTTACCTGCCAGATCTATGGAGAAAGGAAGAATTTATGACAAAGCAAGAGACAGAGAACCTTAAGAAATATAAAATGGATGATTTTGATTACTTTAAATGTTAAAGGTTTTGGACAAACAAATGCAACAAAAATTAGAAGGGAAACAAAGTTGGGAGGGGTGGGGCAAGGGAATAATTATTCTCTGTCTCTGTCTCTGTCTCTCTTTCTCTCTATCTATCCAGTGTTTCCATAAAGGCCTCATCTCTAAAATATATAGAGAACTGAATCAAATTTATAAGATAATAAGTCACTCCCCAGTTGAGAAATGGTCAAAGGATGTGAACAGTCAATTTTTAGAGGAAAGAAATTAAAGTTACAGTCATATGAAAAAATACTATAAATCACTATTGATTAGAGAAACGCAAATCAAAACAGCTCTGTGCTACCACCTCACACCTATCAGATTAACTAATATGACAAAAAAAGGAAAATGATAAATGCTGAAGAGGATGTGGGAATATTGGAACAACAATGAATTGTTGATAGAGTTGTGAACTGAACTAACCATTCTGGAGAACATTTAGGAATATATAGGCATAGATATATAGATACAGATAGATATATATGTATTGTGTATATACATATATAAAACTGATCTCACACAAATATGTCAAATATGTAGTGGAACAGGCGAGAATATCTTAATGGACAAATAATGTCTTACTAATACTATATACATGATCTGATAGTACTCTAAAAAAAAAAATCTAGCAGATCCCCTAAAAGGATCTCTGATAGTCCTGGTCAACTAGAGGTCTAACCAGTAATTTATGAATTTAATGAAACTATAATTATCTTTAAAATGGTTATTAAATTTCGTGGTTCACAATTGCTATTCAATCATAATTTAATGGTACTTTTTGCACAGTAATAAGGGAAATAACACGTTTCAAAAATATCCAAACAAAAATGCCTACCAATATTAACAAACAAACCAGAGAGATCCTTATTCCAAGGAAGCTGTAGGCTGCTCTTTTCCCTATTAGATCAATTAATGAGTTTTTCCATAACTTGGAATTGTTAATAAGACATGACCAGTTCAATGTTTACATAAACACATTATATAATCCCAAGTGTCTGTTCATTGAGGAATCAGATATCATACTATTGCTTTTATATTTGCCAGTCCCTTTGTGCCAGTCATTTGCACTTATATTCTGTGATCATTGATTATATCTACCGTAAATTTGTTCAAGAGACTCTTAACTTGAGTATCTCTATCAAGGGTGATGCTTCTGGACTGACTCTGTCTAGATTCCTTAAATATATTATTTTTCAATCCATTGGTATTTTCCATCTCAAGTATGTTAATCCATGAGGCTTAAGTCTGGAACTCTGATTTTAAGATTTAGTCTTGATATTGTAATGTAGTGGACAGAGTGTTGGTCTTGAATTCAGAAAAAAAAAAGTCAATATGATACCTTTAACATTTACTAGCTATGTGACCCTGTTCAAGTTACTGAACATCTGAATCTTCATTTCTTCATCAGTAAAATGAAAATAATAATAATAAATATCTCACATCTCACAAATTTCTATTACATATGAATTCAATCTCTGGTTAATTTTCATAAAGCACATCATACCCCCACCCTCCCTTCAATAAACTTCAGTGCCTCCTTATCACCTCCAGGACCAAGTATTACATCCTTGGGCACTCAAAATCTTTCACAATCTGGGCTTTTACCACCTGTGTTATCTACTTATACCTTGTTCCTCTCTATATATTCTGAGATCCAGTGACACTGAATCCTTGATGATCTTTTCAGAAAATACATTATCTTCAAACTCTCAGAATTCCTTTTTTTTTCTTTCCTTATCTTGAAAGTAAAAAAAAAAAAAAAGAATATGCTTCAATCTGTACTCATAGTTTACCATCTCCTTTTTTGAAGATGGATGGAATTTTTCATCAAGGGTCCTTAGGATTTGTCTTGGATCATTGTATTGATCAGAGCAGCTAACTTAGAGCTGGTCACTGAATGCTACAATATTTCCATAATTGTGTAGAACTTTCCTCTGGTTCTGCTCTCTTGACTTTGCATTAGTTAATACAAGTCTTCATTTTTTAATCATCTTGTTCATCATTTATTATAACACAATATTATAATACAATTACAGTGATAATCAGAAAATATCCTGAAAAACTAAACTAGTAAATTGTCTATAGCTATAACATTATTATGAACCAAACTGTCCAGTACAACTGCCGGTATATAGCATTGATCCTGAGGAATTTTGTATCATCCTGTTGTCCTATACGCTGCTACTAATGTGGTGTGGAGTATGCTTTCATTACTATACAGAATGAGTTTACATCCAATCGCTTTTATTAAATATACATGTGCGTGTATGTATGTACACATACATACATAGACACATACACATATATCTCCACCTGTACAATAAATGGAAAAGAGTAATGGGAGGACAGTGACTTATCCTAGGGCCGTTTCTTTTTGAACCCCATTAAACAGTTGAAAATGAGAAAAGACACAATAATATTAAATTCTAAATATTACATAATAAAATCTAAAGAGCTGCTTTTCCCGAGACTATTTCTATCTGAACTCCACTGGAAATATAAAAAGAATGAATGAATCCTAAGAATACCAGCAATGACTTTTGGAACATTAAAATGGATAA